>JAWNNK010000504.1:0-448151 GCA_035045065.1 Hirtodrosophila trivittata
TTGCACAACTTTAATAGCCCCTTCTTATCGTTATTAATGAGTTAAGGGTCTTATAACACACGAAGCAGTAACAATTTTTACTTTCACTTGTGTAAACAGAAAGCAAGCTTAAGGTACACGAGCTCACGATATTATGAAGCTCACAAATCGGCAGCGTCTGCAGCGGGTAGGGCTTAGATGTGAATCCGGATAGACACTAGAAGTAACGTTAAGCCGCTAGCTCGGATGGCGCTGAGGTCAGTTTTATGTTACTGGGCAAGCCAAGCGGTTTAAACTGCAAAATCCGGTTTTCGTTTTGTGATATATATATCTCTCTTTTTGTCTTTTTTAATTTGTAATTATTTGGTTCCCGCATTTAAATTTTGTACGAAACATTTTTGTGTCCGAGCGTTGCTGAATAAAATTGCCAAGCCAAGTTAATAAAAAATATTAGATTTATTTGAATTTTTTTGTGTGCTTACATGCCCAGGAACGTGAACTGCCGTGCCGGCAGCCGGAAACAGGAGGAACCTCGGACACAAAAAGGCTGTCATGCATATGCCAGAGTTTACTGTGTGCTGATTTTAGTGTGCAGCATCTGTGATTGTGGTGCCAATTTTCAGAAATGGAACGTCATGCAAAACAGTTTTCGATATATACAAGAGAAAATGCTAAAGAATAGTCTGGAACGCGCACATGTAAACTATGGAATTGTGTTTAAGTGTCGCACCATGTAAGTTATGAATTCAAGTCAAGTTGTACTATTTAAGACATCAACTGCCTCGCGCAATGTAGCTCCGATATGGGTATAGGAGCGGAGGTCGACTTTCGCTTGCATCTCGGCGACTTACGCGGATTTCGTCTTTTGGATGCTAATAAGAAATTGGCGCTGTTTTTACACGGCTGGAACGATCAGGGTAGCAAGGATTGGGTGCAGAAACTATTGTTAAGTACGTAAAACTAAATTCATGTTGATAAATGACTTGCTCGTACTATCAATTGTCAAGTACATACAAATTAATATAATACTCTTGTCAATAGTCAGTTTGCCAATTACAGTTAAAACAATTTTTTGCTTATTTTGTTCTTTATTGAATTATTTTTAACGGGTGATTTTTTAAGAGCTTTTAGATTTGATTTTCAAAAAACAAAACATAAAATTCAGATTATTTTATGAAAACTTTATTTGATCTGCAAGAACTACGATATTTAACGTTTAAAAACAGTCTCATGTCAAAGCTGGCCGCGGCTACGCTTTAAGTGATTCATGCGCTGGGTCCAATTTCGACATAGTCTCTCCAACATATCGGTCAGTATCTCACGAATAAATTCTTTAATATTGGCTGCTAATGCGTTATTTGCTGCGGGTTTCTCGCTATAGACGTGAGTCTTAACATTGTCTCATAAAAAAGTTCTCAATACGTCAAATCACACGATCTAGGCGGCCAACTGATCGGCCCCATGCGTGAATTTAACTGTTCACCGAATTTTCCTCTCAATTGACCTATTGTTTGGCGTGTTGTGTGGTATTTTCAGATAAGTCTACCTTCCCATTTTGAGCATAAAAAAGCTTGCTTCAACTCACGGTAGCGGGCTCCATTCACAGTAACGTTTCTGCCTTCGTCGTCTTAAAAAAAGAAAGGTCCATTAATGACGCCGGCCCATAATTCACACCAAACTGACTTTTTCGGGATGCATTGGTTTATACTATGCTTCTGGATACTCTTCATTCTCAATACGGCAATTATACTGAAAGCAATTAATCTATAAAGAAGTGGATTGCCAGCGCCCATTTATCAAACGTTAGTCGATGTGGTAGCTCGTGTGGCTTCAATTCTTGCACCAGCTGTATCTCAAAAGGTTTTACTCCCAAAAATTGTTTGTAAAACTATGCACAAAGTGGAGTAACAGAGGCCCAGTAACTACGTACGGCGCCGAATCTACAATTCATGGTCATCAGTAATACTGGCGGATACAGCTGTAATATTTTCCTCTGTTTGCACTCTACGTATGCGTGTTGGTTTTATGGTATCCGCTTATGTAAATTTGGTGCGAAATAATAGAAAAAGTGTGAAATCCAGTTTTTTAACCGAAAATGAATGTTGGTAATAAAATTCAATAATTTGCAAGCGTTGTTCGTTTGGTACTCGATTCATGATTTAATTATAGACCATTCTGATCGTGTTTGAAACTAACAGAAGATACGAAACCCGCGTAAAAAGAATGTTCCAAAAAAGTCACCCTATATTTTCTTGACCAATCTGCCACTTTACGATATCAAATAATGACAGCCTTAGGCACTCTAAAAAAAAGTATGTATGTAACTACATGACAATAGTTTTTCAACAACTTTATTTTGCACAACTTTAATAGCCCCTTCTTATCGTTATTAATGAGTTAAGGGTCTTATAACACACGAAGCAGTAACAATTTTTACTTTCACTTGTGTAAACAGAAAGCAAGCTTAAGGTACACGAGCTCACGATATTATGAAGCTCACAAATCGGCAGCGTCTGCAGCGGGTAGGGCTTAGATGTGAATCCGGATAGACACTAGAAGTAACGTTAAGCCGCTAGCTCGGATGGCGCTGAGGTCAGTTTTATGTTACTGGGCAAGCCAAGCGGTTTAAACTGCAAAATCCGGTTTTCGTTTTGTGATATATATATCTCTCTTTTTGTCTTTTTTAATTTGTAATTATTTGGTTCCCGCATTTAAATTTTGTACGAAACATTTTTGTGTCCGAGCGTTGCTGAATAAAATTGCCAAGCCAAGTCAATAAAAAATATTAGATTTATTTGAATTTTTTTTGTGTGCTTACATGCCCAGGAACGTGAACTGCCGTGCCGGCAGCCGGAAACAGGAGGAACCTCGGACACAAAAAGGCTGTCATGCATATGCCAGAGTTTACTGTGTGCTGATTTTAGTGTGCAGCATCTGTGATTGTGGTGCCAATTTTCAGAAATGGAACGTCATGCAAAACAGTTTTCGATATATACAAGAGAAAATGCTAAAGAATAGTCTGGAACGCGCACATGTAAACTATGGAATTGTGTTTAAGTGTCGCACCATGTAAGTTATGAATTCAAGTCAAGTTGTACTATTTAAGACATCAACTGCCTCGCGCAATGTAGCTCCGATATGGGTATAGGAGCGGAGGTCGACTTTCGCTTGCATCTCGGCGACTTACGCGGATTTCGTCTTTTGGATGCTAATAAGAAATTGGCGCTGTTTTTACACGGCTGGAACGATCAGGGTAGCAAGGATTGGGTGCAGAAACTATTGTTAAGTACGTAAAACTAAATTCATGTTGATAAATGACTTGCTCGTACTATCAATTATCAAGTACATACAAATTAATATAATACTCTTGTCAATAGTCAGTTTGCCAATTACAGTTAAAACAATTTTTTGCTTATTTTGTTCTTTATTGAATTATTTTTAACGGGTGATTTTTTAAGAGCTTTTAGATTTGATTTTCAAAAAACAAAACATAAAATTCAGATTATTTTATGAAAACTTTATTTGATCTGCCTATATGTATATGGATACATTATTACGCATGAAAATTATGCAAAAAAGTTACAACATAAGATTAAACGAGACTAAATATGACCCTATATTTGATAGCATGGACAGTTTTTGATGATGGATACAACGTATGCGTTGTAGATTGGGGTAATCTTTCACAAAATGACTACAAAAGTGCATCGATGTCTATATTTGATGTTGGGCTGACTGTCTCAGAAATAATCATAGCCCTGGAGGAGATGCATCCATGTTATTTTCATCGTCATAATGTCACTCTGGCTGGGTACAGTCTTGGCGCGCATGCTGCAGGATATGCCGGAGCAATGCTTAATGGTCAGGTTGAGCAAATCATTGGACTGGATCCGGCCGGGCCCCTCTTCACTCTGCCTGCGGCTGTTGCACCGAAGTACCGATTAGACCATACGGATGGACAGTTCGTACAGGTGCTGCACACTTCAGGAGGGACTTTGGGGACCAGTCTAAAGTGTGGCCATGCAGATTTCTATCCAAACGGCGGAAGAGCTCCGCAACGTAACTGTATGATGTTAAGGAATTTGCGTGATATTCAAAACACAAGTAAGGTGTGCTGACGTGAAATAAGATGTTACTAACGCGCGTTACATAATTTTATAGATCCCATCGCCTGTAGTCACTCAGCAGCCGCCATTTTCTTTAGGCAATCAATGGATCCGCAGTACCCTTTCGTGGGCTATCAATGCGATAGCTACCGCGACTTTGCCGCTGGCCATTGCGATAAAAATCGTCGTGCCCGTTTTGGAATTCACTCCCGTCAACGGACGCAGGGCAATTTTTACTTTCACACTAGTTCTAGCCACCCCTATGTTCCACGACAGCAAAGAAATCGGAGTCGGAAAGAAGTGAGAAATAAGAATAGGATCGTTATCGAAATATCGGTAGACAACTAGTAACCTTGTGCATGGGAAGATCAGCTGCTGATCTCTCACAAAGTCTTCCACAGGTGCAAACTTGACAAAGGCGCAGTTTTGACCTCAATCGTGACCATTGTTAATAGGAAACATACAAGAAAGAGTAACGTGGAAACAGGTTCTAGTGTTCTTGTCGTCGTTGTGAAATTATAGGATCTACATTAATAAAATCTATAGTATTTATACATATATAAAATAGCATAAATTTCAAAGTATCCATATTTAATTATTCCACTTAATTTAAAGATATTAAAAAAACATCCAATAAAAATAATAGAGGAGAAACATATTTCAAACATATTTTTAATATTCATATGCGGGCCGAAATGACATTAATCAACAAACAAAAATTTTCTATAGTGGTATTATTATTTTGTTTATTTTTTTAGGCTTAGGGTGCAGTCTGCATGACAATGCTAACCTATGTTATCCAGAAAAAATAAAATAAAACAAAGTTCACAATCTTGACAATTTTCGTGGGAAATTATATACAAATCATTTGTTAGTTAGAGTGACTTTCAGAAGCATTCAAGATTTAACACGTGTTTTAGCAGCTTGCAACAGAAGATGATTACGAGTGAGTTCATGAAATAGAGCTAGTATGTTCTTGCCATGTCAAATAAACGGCTAGCTTTAACATTTCAAACGCTCAGAAAGTTGAGTCAACATTTACTATTTAGAGCCGTTAATTACACACTGAAATTTCGTACAACTTAACAGCGATATTTACTTTTCCCAGCTTTAACTTTACCGTGATTATACTGTATTTATATTATACTATGCAGTGTACTACTTACTTGTTGTTGAGTCTCGAAGATGGGCAGAATGTTTTTATCTATCCTGATACAAATTTTTTCATATTGGTATATTGTAGCATGTGCTTAAATTGGGTAAACACTGTAACACTTAGTAGCAATGTTTATGAAATACATGTGTGTCAATGACTCATCGAAACACTCTGCAAGTATTCATGCAATATGATCATCCACATACACTTGCCAGAAAAAGTATGCGTACAAACTCAATGCGTTACTTTGAGGGTAAAAGAAGAATACTTCCCGTTTAGATATATTCTTGATTTTTTTTTAATAATAATCAAATAAGTAATAAGTATGTTAGCTGCTGTTTCCAGCTTAAGCCTCACGGTCTTCAAAACATAAATTTTTTCTCGGTCGGTTAGTTTTGAAGGCCTCCCAGAACGTGGCTTTGATGCAATGGACCCAGTTAAATTTATATTTTTAATCACTCTTTGCGCAGAAGAGAAGTTCTGCCAACAAAACTGCCAATTTCCCATAGTGTTTTCCCCTTGTTACGCAGTTTTGCGATGAGATTTTTCAAATCGGGATCAATTTCCTTTGACTTCTTGCCCATTGCGATTTCTTTAACAATTTGATGAAATTTGCGAAAAAAAATGAACGAGTAAGGCTCTCGCTTGCTGTATTTACCGTAATAAGTGATTAAACGGTACCAAAATTTCCATAGAAACGACTTATTACACTAAGCTCAAAATTTGTTGGCATACTTTTTCTGGTCCAAAAATAGTTGTTTTTTTAGTATTTGAATTTTAATAAAAAAAGTTGAATTGATATTCAAAATAACGTATAATGGAGTTATTTAAAATTACTTATTTGATTATTATTAAAAAATCAAGAATATATCTTAAGGGAAGTATTCTTTTTTACTATCAAAGTACTGCATTGAGTTTCTACGCATACTTTTTCTAGCAAGTGTATGTCAGCGTCAGCATTTTAAAGCCAACAGTGTAATTGAGCAAAATCATTTGAAGTGCACATTCAATTCTCTCTCGCTATACCTAGCGAATAAGTACATATATATGGAAATATATAAGACAGCCACTCAGTTGCCGGCACAGACTGCGAATTAATTGGATTATAAGTAGCGTATAATAAATCAGTTTTTTTTTTGCTTTGTCGTAGACGGTTATGTTTTCTTGTGCTATGAGAATTTATTTATATGTGACTAAATTAACCATTTTTCTATTTACAAATTTTTGAACTAATTGTGTTACATCGTTTCAGTGTTTTGTGATTTAATCAAGTATTTAATTATATATTAACTCTGTGTAACAATAATTTCTTGCCTGCCCGTTGGTTTTGTTTTACTTAGCGTCAGTGCACCAATTTATCGTTCCGACGTTAATTGTTGTTATTGTCGGTTTTTATTGCTTGCTTTCTAACAGTTTCGTTTTAGCACTCTTTTTTTAATTGCACACTAACACTTATTCTCGTAGTTGCCTGTTTTGCATTAACTATCTTTCAGGCTTACTTGTTAAATCTAACCACACTTACGCTGATTGTTGTAGCTGCTTGCTTTGCATGCCACTCTTGCTTTTCTCTCTTGGTCTTTTTCTAACTTGTTTGAGTCAATCCATAAACATTGCGTCCCGGCGTTTTGTTGTGTTTTTGTTTTTATTTGTGTATTCACAGCTACTGATACATTAATAGCACGAGTATGTCTTCCTGTTTCACCAACTGCTCACTCTGTCTGACTCCGCTTAACCATAATTTATTCTTTGTTGGTTGTGCGAAAATATGAAGCACTCCGAGAGTGCCGCTTTATCTGGGCGGGTCTGTGATAAAATCAACAAACACAGTTCCGACACGATTAAATCTAAAGGCAATGGGCGTGCCCATTATGCTATGTCATGCAGTTTGACTTCAGCAAAATGTACCATATGGTACGCAATCAGTATATTTAACTGAGCAAAGCAACCAAACGACTGTCGACCGATTTTGACTCCAATGTTGATTTGATTTTCAATTTAAATTTGAGCCGCGTCGTACAGAAATAGCTGAGCTCTTAACTGTGCCCGTGCCTATCCCTCCTAACTCTTCTCCCACCCTCAACTTAACACCTACCATATTATGGGTTGCCCAAAAAGTAATTGCGGATTTTTTAAAAGAAAGTAAATGCATTTTTAATAAAACTTAGAATGAACTTTAATCAAATATATAATTTCCATTTTGTTCGATAACCTTTTGCCATCTTCCCGGCAAATTTTGTATTCCACGCTCATAGAACTTCTGGCCTTTATCTGCAAAAAACTGAACCAAGTGCGATTTTATAGCCTTATCATTGCCGAAAGTTTTACCATTTAAGGAGTTCTGCAAAGATCGAAATAAATGGTACTCTGATGGTGCAAGGTCAGGACTATATGGTGGATGCATCAAAAGTTCCCAGCCAAGCTGTCCCAGTTTTTGCCGGGTCATCAAAGATGTGTGTGGTCTGGCGTTGTCATGATGGAATATGACACCTTTACGATTGATCAATTCTGGCCGTTTCTCGTTGATGGCTGCATTCAATTTGTCCAGTTGTTGACAGTAAACATCCGAATTAATCGTTTGGTTCCTTCGAAGCAGCTCAAAATATACCACACCCTTCCAATCCCACCAAACAGACAGCATAACCTTCTTTTGGTGGATATCAGCCTTTGAAGTGGTTTGAGCTGGTTCACCATGCTTGGACCATGATCGTTTTCGATTAACGTTATTGTAAACAATCCATTTTTCATCTCCAGTTATGATTAGCTTTAAAAACGGATCGAATTCATTGCGTTTAAGATGCATATCACAAGCGTTGATTCGGTTTGTTAAATGAATTTCTTTCAATTCATGTGGTACCCAAATATCAAGCTTTTTCACCAGTCCAAGACTTTTTATGTGATAATGAACGGTTGATTTTGGCATATTTAACTTCTCTCCTATCTCACGCTCAGTTACATGACGATCCAATTCGATTAATGCTTTGATTTGGTCATCATCAACTTCATTTGGCCGACCTGAACGTGGCTCATCTTTAAGTGAAAAATCTCCAGAACGGAATTTGCGAAACCAATTTTGACACTGTCTTTCTTTTAAGGCTTTATCACCATACACATCACGTAACTTTTTAGAAGCCTGCTCTGCGTTTTTTCCTTTACGGAAATAATAATATAAAATATGACGGAAATGCTCTTTTGTGGACTCCATATTAAAAAGGGCGCCAAACAAACAAATGTAAACAAAATTACGCGCACTTTTTTTCTAAAGCAAGCTAATAGTGACAGCTAATAAATGTCAAAAGAAAAAATACAATTAAATAGTCACAAGCTGATAAAAAAATAATAAACGCCGACTATATGAAAAATCCGCAATTACTTTTTAGGCAACCTAGATGTTTCCCCTGTACTCTCTTAATCCCCCTCTCCCAGTAATTTTCCCAATTTCTCGCCGCTGCTTACGCCAGTTGTTGCACCCACAGCTCTAGTAGTAAATCCACATCCATACAACAGTCATCAACACCTTGTCCGATTTCCCCAAATATGTCTGATACTCTCGAGCTTACGAGTTATTACTCGTCTGCTCCTATAAGGGGCTCTAAAAATGTGATTGTGACTGATTCGTCAGTCGGCAACTCTGCTCTTACTTCCCTCCAGACTTTGTCCGAATCCATCCCCTTACAAGCAATTAGGGCTGCTAAGCCCCTGATAGCTGTCCCCATTAAAAAACAAATTTTCATCTCTAGGTTTGCCCTTGACACTTCGGTTGTTAATGTTAAGTCCTAAATCCCAGCGAAGTTAAAACTTCTTGATTTATTTATTGATATATTTAGATTTAGTTATGCCAGAGAAATCAGCTCTTTTAAAATTACTGTTTTGGCGATAGCATTCAACACAATATGTGGCAAAACCTTCTGGCCGAAAGACTTAAAAAAAAGACTTAAATAAAAGAGTTTGAGTCAAGTAGAAGAAATCGGCCTTCGATTGTACTGCTACTAAATCCTACTTACACTTCATCTTCATCTTCTAGTAATGCACCAAAAACTAACTCTTTGCCGATCTTATCAGAACGTTAGAGGGCTTAGCTCTTAACTTAATAAGATTTATGTACATCGTATTTCTTTTGAAGCTAACATTTTTATCACTACTGAAACCTGGCTAAAGCCCGAAATTTCAGATTTTTCTTTATTTTGCAATAAATACACATCTTTTAGGAGGTGGTATCCTTATTGCTGTAGATTCTGATCTTTTATCAGAACCTATTTTTTCGCCTTGCCTAATAAACATTGAATTTATCGCCGTTAAAACTATATATATAAAAAGTTTTCTATATGTATACCATACTCTTATTTTCCGCCACAGTCCGATTTATCTATATACCTAGAGCATATTTCTGCTATTCAGTCCATTTCTTCAATACTTTCTAGTAGTGATTACCTCTTTGTATTTGGTGACTTTAATTTGCCAGTTGTGATTTGGTCTGACATTTCTAATGTTTTGATACCATCCACTTGTCACGAATTAATCAGAGAGATGTCTCTCTCTCAAATCAATTCGGCTTAGAACTGTAATGGTCGTTCACTTGACCTTATTTTTGCATCGGATCCTTTTTCTAGTACTGTAGTACAAACTTGTCCATTAGTTGTCCCCGAAGACCCCTGTCATCCTACTTTAGACTTAGTTTTTGAACTGCCTACATGTGAGCATATTTGTTCTATTAACCCGGTCGTTAGAACACACTGTTTTCGTAAAACAGATTTTATAAAACTTAATCCATTAACTTTAGAAACAAACTGATCGCAGCTGTTCTCTTGTTTTAGCAATAACAATGCTACTTCAATCTTTTATAATATTATAAAATCACTTTTTGACCAATGCTTTCCAGGTTAGCTCTCCATGAGAACTAATAAACTAAAAATAATCCTTTAGATTTTTCTCGTTATGTTATCGCCAGAACAAATTTTGTTGTTTGTAATTCGCGTTGTTACAATAATTACCTAATTCGATGTCGTTTGCACTTTGCTCAGAATCCTAGGCAGTTCTACAACTTTGTCAATACTAAGCAACAATTTTCCTTACTGCTCACATCTGTTTCTTATGAAGACATTAAAGCGAATACTGATCAGGCTGCAGCCGATCTTTTTGCAGAATTCTTCCAATCTACTTATTCATCTTCTAGCTTTCTTCTTAATTCACCTTATCCGTATACCTTACCGAAATCTAACTGCATTTTTAGTCCTGTGATCCTGGAAATTTCGTTACTTAACGAACTTAATTTTATCAAGCCAGGATATTCACCAGGCCCAGATAGAGAACCAGGATGTGTACTGTGCTGATTCTCTATGTAAGCCCTTGCTTAAATTATTTGAATTATCTATTAATCTTGGCTCTTTTCCAACCATTTGGAAGGAATTATTTATAATTCCTCTTCACAAACATAGTTCAAAGTCAGATCTTAAAAACTATAGGGGTATTTCGAAATAATCCGCGATGCCTAAGGTGTTTGAAAATCTGATAAATTCTCAACGACAAAACTCATATAGCTCTATCATTTCACCCTGCCAACATAGTTTTGTGAAATCGAAATGTACTACTACTAACTTACTTGAGCTTACCTCTCTTGTTACCAAAGGTTTTCAGAACATAAAGCAGACTGATGTCATTTACACAGATTTCAGGGATCCAGGTACTGATTTGCCTCCATACCACACTAGACTTCCATTAATTAACCTCCTGTCTCTTACTAACCGGTGCATGATGCTGGGAGTTCTATTTTTACATAAATAATAATTCGCAAAATTAACTCATCTCGGCTATTGAGCCAAATTAACTTTTCTTAACCTTTGAGACGTACTGGTAACTTCACACCACTCTCTCTTAATTCTTGTAAAACTAACTACTCTCTGCATGAACCTTTTCGAGTTCTCTGTGTTGACTATAACAGACTTTTTCGAGTCTTCATCTCAGACTCCTCTTTTGATACGACTAAAACCATATTCTTAACTTTATAGGTCGTAGTAACTAACATTAATTGGTTTACTAATCATAGTGATCTGATTGGGTTTTTCTGGTTTATTCCTAATCCTCGCAACAAATGTTGGATCATTTAATCGGTGATAGTCGCGCCATCGTTGTTTTAAAGAAGAAAGGTCCAATTATACCTCCGGACCAAAGAGCGCACCAAACAGTGAATTTTTGTGGATTTAATGGCCTCTCTTCAATTACTTGTGGATTCTCAGAACCCCAAATACGAGAATTTTGTTTATTATCATACCCTCCAAGTGAGAATTGTGCTTTGTCGTTGAACAAAATTTTGTTCGAAAAATCGCCGTTCACCGCCTGTTGTTTAAGCACCCATTCGACGTATGTACGACGTTGTGAATGGTGAGCTGGCTTCGGTTGTTGTGTGAGCTAGACTGTGTATAGATGCAGGTGTAGATCCAAATCCAAAATACGCCATAATGCGCAGTAAAAGAGTCCTAATTCCTGAGAATGATGACGAATCAACAATCGACACATCCGGGTCCTCGGCCACACTGTCACTTACAGCAGCGATATTTTCAGTGGAACGAGCGAAACGATGATGCAAAGGCTTTATAATATCTATAACCGATCCAGTCTCTTCAAATTTCTTTACAATTTCCTCTTAAAACACGATATGTCTCTGTGCCATAATCACCATTCTTGTAGTAGGCTTTAACAATTTTTATGCGTTGTGCGATAGTTAGGAGATCCATTTTCGTAAAAGTCAGAGTTTTACTTTAACAACTTACAATAGTTTGACAGATGTAAAATTCCAGCCCTATTCTTTTGAAATCCCGAAATGGATAACTCTTTAAATATAAGAAGTTTTTTTGTGACATTAATTTTACAACATCGTTTCGTTGTATTATCTTAATCTTAGTTATATCCAGTGGTGGATAGAGTACGGTTAAGTCTATTTCTCTTTTATAGTTTTATTTACATATTATATTTAATAATTTCTTTTCTTGATATTGGTATAAAATTACATATTGGATTTTCAAGCTCAACTATAATAATGTTTTATTCATTTATAATTTCTTTATTGACTTGAATATAAGTTTTATCTTCATTTTCATATTTAGTATGTGTATCTGAATGGTCTAATTGATAGCCATTATCTATGTAAATATTTATATATAAATTGATAATGGTGCCGTTTACATCAGTTTTACTGATTAACTACTTTGAAACATCTCTGTTATTAAATCTGTTATTTCTCTTCTCAACATGGTTTTGTAAAGAGTCGATCTACCACGACCAACCCGTTGGAATTCTCATATCTTATTCACGATACGTCTACTGGCGTAGATACCGGCGTAGATACTGTCTAAAATATTGAATAAAAATGTGGAATCGCTAGCCAATAATCAATAAAAAACTGCTGATAAATGTAAACAAAATTTTAAAATAGGCACACACACTGTGTGTGACACACATGCCCAAATAACTGTTTAATTTCAGAAAATTAGAAAAACGAGCGCTGCATGTAAGCTGTTATTAATATATTTGTACAAGATTATTAGGGCCAAAAGACTTAATTATAAAAGAGTTTGAGTCAAGTAGAAGAAATCGGCCTCCGATTGCACTGCCTTTAAATCCTACTTCATCTTCATCTTCTAGTAATGCACCAAAAATCTTACTCTTTGTCGATCTTTTCAGAACGTTAGAGGGCTTAACTCTAAACTAAATAAGCTTTATGTAGATAGTATTTCTTTTGAAACTATCATCATTATCTTTACAGAAACCTGGTTGTTTAAACTTACGTCAAACATGACTATATATAAATTCATAATTAAAATATGCGTCGCATAGATCTTTAAGTTGAAGTACATGTTGCATCATGTAAACACAACGCACCATAATAAAATAGTTAATTTATGACCACTTGTGTGCTACGGTGTGACCCAAGTATGTACACGTACACGAAATAGAACCCGACCCTATCAGCGAGTTACACCCCGTTGGTCGGGTAAAAGAAACGATAAGAATAGAGTAAGAACGATCATTGTTAGCTATAAAAGAACTAGGATTTGTAAGAATAAATTAAATAAATTAAATTAAATAAATTAGTACACTTTTTGAGTTGCTCACGAATGAACATAGTTTCATACATTGGTCCTCCAAGCCTTCGTTTGTTTTCCGCCACCATTGCAATGGTAAGAGACAACCAGCACTTTAAAAATAGATAAGGTTGCTTAAAAGTATTAAGAAATTGCTCGGTCTCCCCCACCAGTGGTAAGAGAGAGTAGTATGTCTTAATAAAAACAAAAATTGTTGCTAACAATTTGTAATACTAGGCAATACAGGCTAGTATTTACAATCGGTACAGCATTGCTTGTGGCAACGATACCAACTTAAAGAAGCGACAACGGCTGAAGCAAGGACGGCTTACCAAGGATCGACTTCGTCTTTATAACAGTACAGCATTGCAAGTGGCAACGGTTCTGAAGGAGAAACAGCAACAGCTTCAGCAACGGCGATAACAGCTTCAGCAACGGCGAGAGCAGCGGCAGCTACAGCTACAGCAAGAGCTGCAGCAACGGCTAGAGCAACAACTTCAGCAACTGCAACAGCGGCAGCAACGGCTACAGCAACAGCTATAACAACATCAACAGCAACAACAACAGCAACAGCGGCAGCAACGGCGACAGCAACCGGGTGAGCAGCGGGGACAGCAGCGGGGACAGCAGCGACAACAGCAGCGGAAACAGCAGTATTCAGCAAAGGTGAAACAACTTTCCCCCACACTGGGACGAATTTGCTTTTTTAAGATTTATAATAATATAATAAGCACTAACACAAGCCGATGCGCTAAAGCGGTGCTTGAACAAACAAAATTACTAACTACTGTTAGGCATTAATAATTAGGAACAGCCGATAACAAAAAAAAAAATTTTATAATTAAATAAAAAAAAGAAAGTAATTAATCATGTTATCAGAAAAACATTAGAGCTTTTATGGCAGCAGTCAAATATACAATAGTAGCAGAAGTTAGGACTCTTGAGATAGAAAAGGTCTCAAGAGAATTATTAGATAGAGTTAAGGAAATCAAATTAAATTTTCATGGTAATAATACCTTATTATTAAAAATAAGTGTAGTCGATCACGACTTCTTTAACACAAAATAATTTGACAAAATAATACAGGCCATTCTTAGTATTGAAAGGAAAAGGATATCAAGTAATCCCTCAATAATTGAAAGTTCCTTAGAGTTCCCTGCAGTAATAGAGAAAAGTAGCAGCTCTATAATTAAAGAATCTTTACGCTAACCTGTAAGAGAAAAGAAACAGATAAGACTAGAAGATAGGTTGAAAATCAGATTAAAAACATGGAAAATTGTTCTACGGAGATTGTTGACACAATAGACAATCTTCAACAACAATCAACAATTCTGATGATGATGAATAAAATTGAGCAGTTATGGCTTCAAACTTCGAATATAATAGACTTAATCAAACAGCGGCTTGAAAGTTCTATATTCGACGAAACAATTAGTGATTTGGAATTTGAAATCCACAATATTAGAGACACTCTTGATTTGAAATTACAAAAGAAAAATCATGCAGATGTTTCGACTGTAAAGTCAGAATTACCATCACAACCAAAATGAAAATTCCTGAATTCTCGGGTAAGCCCAAAGATTGGGATATACTTTTCGAATTATTTTCGGAACTTTTCCATTATAAACAGGACATAAGTCTTGCTCTGAAATATAATTATTTAAAAATGTCATTAAAAGGAGAAGCGAAAAGTATGGCATCTCATCTTTTAATTGGTTCCGCAGAGAATTATATTACCGCTTGGAATCTAATAAACAATTGGTATGAAAATAAAAGAAAAACATTTTCGGAACAGCTGAATCGTTTTATTGATTTACCGAATGTAAATATTGATTCAGCTAAGCAAATTAAAAGATTTATTGATTCAATAAATGAATCAATACATTAAATTAAATTGAAAACAAATATTTCCGAAGAAGTGGACGTGATTTTCGCACATATCATATTGAGAAAATTTAATAGAGATACAGTGCAACTGTATGAAAATCATAATAAAAGAACTAAGGAAATACAGACAGTCTCTGACGCAATGGAAATCTTGGACCAAAGGCTTAAGTCCCTCTCATCATTACAGGATGAAAAGTCGGTTAATAAAACATTGTCAAGTAATAATAATACAAAGAGTTGTCCAATTTGTAAAGCACCTGGACATAACGGACTTTAGTGCTACAGGTTCAAGGGGTTGGAACCAATGGAGAGATCCGAAATGGCAAAAAAGGTACAGTTGTGTTTAAAATATTTAAGGCACTCTAGTACGTAAAAATGCATGAATGAAATTCTTTATTCAAAATGCAAAAAAATCAATACAATGCTTCATATCAATAATGAATTGTAGAAGTTTATTTTTACAGATGAAAGCTATTGTAATAAAATGAATGAAAAATAATTTTGGAAAAAGTGGAAAGACGATTATTTACATACTCTCCAACAAAGAAATAAGTGGAAAAAAGAGGTTCCCAACTTAGAAAAGGGACAAATAGTACTGTTAAAAGACGAAAATTGTCATCCAGCCAGATGGCCATTAGGAAAAATTGAGGAAGTTCAAAAGGATGAAGACGACAAAATTAGAGTAGTAAAAATAAAAACTCAAGAAAATGTAATAACACTCCCAGTAGCAAAGATATGCCCCCTTATTGGGATAAAATCAGAGAATAGGAAAGCAACAGTTTCAGGCAAAAACACACCAAAAAGAGTCTCAACCAGATTATCTAAGGTAGGAGCTCTAATAGCAGTTATAGCTCTAACGCTTTTGTGCCAAGTATCCAATGCTACATTTCCAGTAAAGAAATATTACAATATAGAAAAGATTCATAGTAGGACTTCACCCAATAGGTAAAGTTGAAATAATTACTTCATCTTGGGATCTAGTTGTGTTTTATTTTAAAATGTGAATCCATAAACTTTTTATGATTACAAAGCAACAAGCCTCGTTATTTGCTGAAGCTGGAATTATCAGTCTACTCATTGACATTAATCATGGTATATAAAATCCCATTATATATTAAAATATTAAATTAAATATTAAAATTAAATATTAAAACCAATTCAAATAAAGATTGAAATTTCTAAAATAAAAGAAAGCTTGTCAGAAACATTGGTATTACCAGGAAAAAGAAATGGTACAGAGCTGAAAGAAATTTATACATTGCTTACAGCGAAAGGAATATTCATTGATAAAAAATTAATTATAAATGCGAACATCCCATTATTTAGAAAATAAATGAGGATCAAATTATAATAGCTCAGTTAAGCTTAGAGCACTTAGTGTACAATTTTTAAATAGACTCTTATCATCCGATGGCTGAATTATCATTAAATTGATGTAAAAAATGGCAAACAAACAAAAGAATTTTCGAAGGAAGTCGGCCATGGAGTAGCCAAATAGACATGCGAATTGCGTGTATAAAAGAACGGTAAATTTAAGAACATACTGGGTGGAACTAGAAAAGAAAATTAGTTGGTTATTTGAAGTATCAAGCAATACCAAAATATGTATTCAGTGTGCTAGTGCGTAAATAGAATTAATTGAATTGCCCGAGAAAGGAATTTTGAACAAATCATTGATTGTAAAGCTAGATCTGATGACAAAATTTTAGTAGATCATCATAATATTCACTCAGAGGTCCAAGAAAGTAATTATATTATCATTATTGTCATTTTTTAGAGCTGCTTATACTTTATATTTATATTCTTTTAGTCAACACGGAAAAATCTTTTCTGGGGTTTATTCTTTTAGAGGAGGAAAAATTCGTGAATTTTTATTAATAATGTTACATTGATTACCTTTAAATTTATTAATTTTAAAAAGAGATATATGTTTATTATGATTGTATTTAAATAGTTTAAAAAAAATACTAATTTGTGGTGTTAGTGATATGATAAATTCATTTTAGATCGTGAAATATTTATCAATTTGTAGAATTAGATTTGTAAATTTAATTTCTATTAGAATAACATGTTTTTTTTAAGTTTAAATTTTTTATTAAATGATATAATTTATTTTATTGAATGAGAAGTAGTTTCATTAAATTCGATATCAATTGTTATAACATTTTTATTTGATTGAATAAGATTATTATTTATATCATTTGTTTTAATAATTGCTTCTTTAGTAATTTATTACAGAAAAGAATACATAAGAAGAGATGAAAATATTAATCGTTTTATTATATTAGTTCTTATATTTGTTTTATCAATAATATTATTAATTATTAGACCAAATTTAATTAGAATTTTATTAGGATGAGATGGTTTAGGTTTAGTTTCTTATTGTTTAGTAATTTATTTTCAAAATGTAAAGTCTTATAATGCTGGTATATTAACAGCTTTATCAAATCGAATTGGTGATGTTGCTTTATTATTAGCAATTGCTTGAATATTAAATTATGGAAGATGAAATTATGTATTCTATTTAGAAATTATGCAAAATGATTTTGAAATAATAATAATTGGGTCTTTAGTAATATTAGCAGCTATAACTAAAAGAGCTCAGATTCCTTTTTCTTCTTGATTGCCTGCAGCTATAGCAGCTCCTACTCCTGTTTCTGCTTTAGTTCATTCTTCAACTTTAGTAACTGCTGGGGTTTATTTATTAATTCGATTTAATATTTTATTAGAAAATACTGTATTAGGACAATTATTATTATTATTATCAGGTTTAACTATATTTATAGCTGGATTAGGGGCTAATTTTGAGTTTGACTTAAAGAAGATTATTGCTTTATCAACTTTAAGTCAATTAGGTTTAATAATAAGAATTTTGTCTCTTGGATTTTATAAATTAGCCATATTTCATTTATTAACACATGCTTTATTTAAGGCTTTATTATTCATATGTGCTGGGGCTATTATTCATAATATAAATAATTCTCAAGATATTCGTTTAATAGGGGGTTTAAGAATTCATATACCTTTAACATCTGCTTGTTTTAATGTTTCTAATTTAGCTTTATGTGGTATACCTTTTTTAGCTGGATTTTATTCTAAGGACATAATTTTAGAAGTTGTTATAATTAGAAACATTAATATTTTTACCTTTTTTTTATTCTTTTTTTCAACAGGTTTAACAGTATGTTATTCATTTCGGTTAGTTTATTATTCAATAACAGGTGATTTAAATTGTAGAAGTTTAAATATATTAAATGATGAAGGTTGAATTATATTACGAGGAATAATAGGTTTATTAATTATGAGAATTGTAGGAGGAAGAATATTAAATTGATTAATTTTTCCTGTTCCGTATATAATTTGTTTACCTTTAGAAATAAAGTTATTAACTTTATTTGTATGTATTACGGGGGGTTTATTTGGGTATTTAATTTCTTTAAGAAAATTATATAATTTAAATAAATCAATAATTTTTTATAATACAACTAATTTTTTAGGTTCAATATGATTTATACCTTATATTAGAACTTATGGTTTAATTTTTTATCCTTTAAATTATGGACAGATTGTTATTAAAAGATTTGATCAAGGATGATCTGAATATTTTGGAGGACAACATTTATACAATAAAATAATAAATTATTCTCAAGTTTTATTTTTAATACATAATAATAGATTAAAAATTTATTTATTATTATTTGTATTTTGAGTATTAATTTTATTTAATTTTTTACTATTTTTATATTCAAATAGCTTATAAATAGAGTATGACATTGAAGATGTTATGGAGATTAATTAATCTTTGAATATAGTGAATTAAATTTAGTAATTTATAAAAATAATAAAAATTTTATTTTTACAATGAAAATGTAAAGTTTTATCTTAAACTATATAAATAGAAGTATAAATGGAATTTAACCATTAAAAGAAAAAAGTTAGCAGCTTTTACTTGAACACCATACTTCCTTAATTGGAGATAATTCTCAATTTTATCATTAACAGTGATAGGCCGCTATTTTGGCTTCAATTAAAGAATAAGGGTAAAATTACCTAAGATTAGGTCGAAACTAATTGCAATTGATCGCTTCATATTCATTAGTTTTAAGGTAGATTGAAAATTCAATACTTTTTGAATGCAAATCAAATGTTATAATTAACTACAACCCTGTTAATTTGATCAATTTAGTATACCTTGATTTCATTCATGGTATAATCCAATTAATAAAATTAAGATGAAAATAATTGATGTAACTGTTCAAATTAATAAATTTGAAAATTTAAAAATAATAATTATAGGGAGAATTAAAGCAATTTCTACATCAAAAATTAAAAAAATAATTGTAATTAAAAAAAATCGTAAAGAAAAAGGTAATCGAGAAGATGATTTAGGGTCAAATCCACATTCAAAAGGGGAACTTTTTTCCCGATCTACTAGTGTTTTTTTTGATAAAATAGAGGCTAAAATTATAACAATTATTGAAATTATTATGATGATTGATGAGATAAAAATAATAGAAAAAATTATCTATACTATTATTAATAGACCTTATGATTGGAAGTCAAATATACTTTTATACTATATAGATATTAATAAATTAACCACCTCATCAGTAGATTGTAATATATAAAAACAATCAGACTACATCAACAAAATGTCAATATCATGCTGCTGCTTCGAATCCAAAATGATGTGTTTTTGAAAAATGATTATTTAAGTGTCGTAATAAACAAATTAATAAAAATGTAGTCCCAATTAAAACATGAACTCCGTGGAATCCTGTTGCTATATAAAATGTTGAACCATAAACTGAGTCTGCAATTGTAAATGGAGCTTCAATATATTCATAAGCTTGTAAAATTGTGAAATAAACTCCTAAAAGTACAGTAAAAAATAAACCTTGGGTTGTTTGTGAATGATTACCTTCTATTAAACTGTGATGTGCTCAAGTAACAGTAACCCCAGAAGCTAAAAGAATTGCTGTATTTAATAGAGGAATTTGAAAGGGGTTAAATGAAATAATTCCAGCAGGAGGTCATGATGCTCCTAATTCAATTGCTGGGGATAAACTTCTGTGGAAAAATGCTCAGAAAAAACTAACAAAAAATAAAACTTCTGATAGAATAAATAAAATTATACCTCATCGTAAACCAATTGTTACTGCGTAAGTATGAAGGCCTTGGTAAGTTCCTTCTCGAGATACATCTCGTCATCATTGATAAACAGTTAAAATTGTAATTACATTACCTAAAAAAAATAGAGATGTATCATATTGATGAAATCATTTAATTATACCTGAAACAGTTGTTATAGCTCCAATGGCCCCTGTTAAAGGTCATGGGCTATAATCAACTAAGTGAAAGGGGTGGTTTGAATGTGTAGACATTTATTATATATATATATATATATATATATATATTAATTTACTTCTCTAGAATAAAGAGTTCTTAAAACAGCAAATACATAAGATTGAATTATAGCTACAGCTGATTCTAATACTAATAAAGCAATTTGTCCTACTAATAAAAATATTACTAAAAAATAAGATATTGAAGGTCCAGTATTTCCTAGTAAAGTTAATAATAAATGACCAGCAATTATATTAGCGGTTAATCGAACTGCTAATGTTCCTGGTCGAATTACATTACTAATTGTTTCAATACATAC
The DNA here is from genome assembly GCA_035045065.1 of Hirtodrosophila trivittata. Lineage (NCBI taxonomy): Eukaryota > Metazoa > Arthropoda > Insecta > Diptera > Drosophilidae > Hirtodrosophila > Hirtodrosophila trivittata. The sequence continues at coordinate 20,869 of JAWNNK010000504.1, forward strand.
CATGAAAGGTATTAAAATAGCGGGTGTACCTTGAGGAACAAGATGGGCGAATATATGTTGAGTATGGTTAATTCATCCGTATATTATAAAAGATAATCATAAAGGGAGAGCAAGAGTTAAAGTTAATGTTAAATGACTTGTTCTTGTAAAAATATAGGGGAATAAACCTATAAAATTATTAAATAAAATTAACGAAAATAAAGAAATAAAAATAAATGATGATCCATTATGCCCTGAAGGTCCTAATAAAGTTTTAAATTCCTTATGAAGAGTTAAGAGAATTGAATTTCAAAAAATATTATATCGAGATGGTATTAGTCAGTAAATTGAGGGGATTATTAAAATTCCTAGAAATGTTCTAAGTCAATTTAGAGATAAACCGAAGATTGCAGAAGGGTCAAATACAGAAAATAAATTTGTTATCATTTTCAATTTATTGAATTTAAATTTATATTTTTTAATTCATTTGATTTAGGTGAAGAAGGTATATAAGCATAATAGTTAATAGAACAAAATAATATAAAAATTACAGAGAATAAAATAAATAAAATTAATCATCTAATTGGAGCTATTTGTGGAATTAAAAAATATTAAAAATTTAATAATTTTAGTTTGACATACTAATGTTATGAGTTTAACTAATTTTTTCATTAGAAGTAAGTGCTAATTTACTATAAAATGGTTTAAGAGACCAGTACTTGCTTTCAGTCATCTAATGAAGAATTTATATTTCTAGAAATTCATTTAATAAAATAATTTACAGGAACTCTTTCAATTACAATAGGTATAAAACTATGGTTTGCTCCACAAATTTCTGAACATTGTCCATAAAATAGACCTGGTCGGTTAATAAAAAAATTGGTTTGATTTAATCGACCCGGAGTTCCATCAACCTTTACCCCAAGAGCAGGTACTGTTCATGAATGAATTACATCAGCTGCTGTTACTAAAATTCGAATTTGGGAATTTATAGGTAATACAATTCGGTTATCAACATCTAATAATCGAAATCCATCAGTTGGAAGTTCGTTAGTCGGAATTATATAAGAATCAAATTCAATATTATGAAAATCAGAATATTCATAACTTCAGTATCATTGGTGTCCAATTCTTTTTAGAGTTATAGAAGGTTCATTGATTTCATCTAGTAAATAAAGAAGACGAAGAGAAGGAAATGCAATAAATAATAAAATAACCGCAGGTAAGATTGTTCAAATTATTTCAATTAATTGACCATGTAATAAAAATCGATTAATGTATAAATTAAAAAATAGTATAAATATTAAGTAACCTACTAAAACAGTAATTATTACTAAAATTAATAAAGCGTGATCATGAAAAAAATTAATTGTTCTATTAAAGGTGAGGCTCTATCTTGAAGTCCTAAATTAGCTCATGTTGACATTAAATTCTAATAAAAGTAAAATACTTTATATATGGAGCTTAAATCCATTGCACTAATCTGCCATATTAGAAATTAATTAGTTAATAAAGGTAATTCAGAATATCTGTGTTCAGCAGGTGGGGTATTTTGATATCATTCAATTGATGAATTTAATTGAAGAGGATAAATTACTTGTCGTTGGGATACTAAACTTTCTCAAATAATATAAAAGAAAAATAAAATCCCTAGTAAAGAAATTGATGAACCAATTGTTGAAATTACATTTCATGTAGTGTAAGCATCAGGGTAATCTGAGTAACGACGAGGTATACCGGCTAACCCTAAGAAATGTTGAGGGAAAAATGTTAAATTTACTCCAATAAATATAATAATAAATTGACTTTTTAATCATTTATTATTTAAAGTTAAACCTGTAAATAAAGGGTATCAATGAACAAATCCAGCTATAATAGCAAATACAGCTCCTATTGATAAAACATAATGAAAATGGGCAACAACATAGTATGTGTCATGTAGAATAATATCAACAGAAGAATTAGCTAAAACAACTCCTGTTAATCCCCCTACAGTGAATAAAAATACAAATCCTAAAGCTCATAAGATAGCTGGTGAGTAAGAAAGTTGAGTTCCGTGAAGGGTTGCTAATCAACTAAAAATTTTAATTCCTGTGGGTACGGCAATAATTATTGTAGCTGAAGTAAAGTAAGCTCGTGTGTCTACGTCTATTCCGACAGTAAATATATGATGAGCTCATACAATAAAACCTAATAAACCAATAGCTAATATAGCATAAATTATTCCTAATGACCCAAATGATAGAATTAGTATATTTTATTGTAAATTTAAATATAAATGAAAAGTTAAAATAAAGAATTCGGCAAAAATAATGTTCGCCTGTTTAACAAAAACATGTCTTTTTGAATTAAATTTAAAGTCTAACCTGCCCACTGAATTTTTAAATGGCCGCAGTATCCTAACTGTGCAAAGGTAGCATAATCATTAGTCTTTTAATTGAAGGCTGGAATGAATGGTTGGACGAAATATTAACTGTTTCATTTTAATTTTTTATAGAATTTTATTTTTTAGTCAAAAAGCTAAAATTTATTTAAAAGACGAGAAGACCCTATAAATCTTTATATTTTGTTTATTTTAGTTATAAAGATTAGTTTTACTATGATAAATAAAAATATTTTATTGGGGTGATATTAAAATTTAAAAAACTTTTAATTTTTAAAAACCATTAATTTATGAATAATTGATCCATTTATAATGATTAAAAATTTAAGTTACTTTAGGGATAACAGCGTAATTTTTTTGGAGAGTTCATATCGATAAAAAAGATTGCGACCTCGATGTTGGATTAAGATATAATTTTGGGTGTAGCCGTTCAAATTTTAAGTCTGTTCGACTTTTAAATTCTTACATGATCTGAGTTCAAACCGGCGTAAGCCAGGTTGGTTTCTATCTTTAAAAAATTGTAATATTTTAGTACGAAAGGACCAAATATTAAAATAATTATATTTTTAAAAAGAATATTATTAATATATACTATTTTGGCAGATTAGTGCAATAAATTTAGAATTTATTTATGTAATTTTTATTACAAATAGTACTTGTTGTTTATAGAATTAATTATATCATTAATTGGGAGCTTACTATTAATTATTTGTGTATTAGTAAGAGTAGCTTTTTTAACATTGTTAGAACGTAAAGTTTTAGGATATATCCAAATTCGAAAGGGTCCTAATAAAGTTGGTTTAATAGGAATTCCTCAACCTTTTTGTGATGCGATTAAATTATTTACTAAGGAACAAACTTATCCTTTATTATCTAATTATTTAAGATATTATATTTCTCCAATTTTATCTTTATTTTTATCATTAGTGGTTTGAATATGTATACCATTTTTTGTTAAACTTTATTCTTTTAATTTAGGAGGGTTATTTTTTTTATGCTGTACAAGTTTAGGTGTTTATACTGTTATGGTTGCTGGTTGATCTTCTAATTCTAATTATGCTTTGTTAGGGGGTTTACGAGCAGTTGCCCAAACAATTTCTTATGAAGTTAGTTTAGCATTAATTTTGTTATCTTTTGTATTCTTGATTGGAGGGTATAATTTTTTATATTTTTATTATTATCAAAGTTATATTTGATTTTTAGTAATTTTGTTCCCTATAGCTTTAGTTTGGTTAACAATTTCGTTAGCTGAAACTAATCGTACACCTTTTGATTTTGCTGAAGGAGAGTCAGAGTTAGTTTCAGGGTTTAATGTAGAATATAGAAGAGGAGGTTTTGCTTTAATTTTTTTGGCTGAGTATGCAAGAATTTTATTTATAAGAATACTTTTTAAAGTATTATCTTCATTACACTTAGGAGAAGTTAATGCATGCCCAAAAAAATTGGGACCCAGTAAAGTTATCTCCAGTCAATCATTCGGCAGAAATAGATCATTTAAATAAAAAAATAAAATATTTGAAAGAAATTCATATTGAGTTAAAGATAACATGCCACAACCTTTGCGGGCACTTGGCAGAATACTTAAACTGAGTCCAGCTCGACTGCAACCTCAGCATCTCCTCTCTCGAGATCGCCTGATGCACTATTGCCGTTGGCATCGTAAAGAGGGTCGGGAGGCACGGTATCCGCTGACGTGCCTACCACTTCCACGTCCTTTGCTACGTCTTGGAGCGATAACGAATTCAGTTCCGCTGTACCTATGGCTCCTCCATCTACGGGATGGCATATTGCCACTGTTGGTGTCGCAAAGTGGGTCAGGAGGAACGATGCGATTCGATTTTCGATTCAGGATCGGTATGAGGCACTCATATCGAGAGTGGCGTGGATGGTTCGACCAGTGATCCCAATTATGGCCGCTATTCGTCCACCTTTCACTCTTAACGGGCTGTTTGTTGACGGGTCGCTTATGACTCGATGTGCGCTCGGACCCGGTGTGAGCGCCGTCATGAGTCGTTTCCCTCCCCAGCACACGTGCAGCTTTTCTCGCCGCCTGTACTACCAGACCCGCATTGCTGGCATACCGTTCTCCGCGTTTGTGGACATTCCCGTGCGAAATGACCCTCCTGTCCGCAGTTTTAGCAGGGTCAACGAGGAACTCGATTTTCTTCTCCTTCTTGCCTCCTCAGCGGTATTCTTTGGCCAAAAGGCACGAGGTGAGGTGTGTCTTGGGATACTCCCGCTGGCTTTCGGAAGGGGTTTTACGGCATCTGTTTCGCTAGATATCAGCAAGGCTTTCGATTCCGTTAACCACTATCTCCTGCTTAAAAAACTTAGAACTATCGGATTTCCACACAGCCTTTTTATGTGGATTTCCGAATACCTTTCTTGTAGAACCCAATAAGTTATTTTTAAATCCTCACTGTCTAAGCCTGTCTTTGTTGCTTCTGGTGTACCCCAGGGTAGCCACCTTGGTCCTTTACTTTTTAAAGTCTTCTATCGATATCTAGTAGCCTTGTAGTGAAATTTTTCGCGCTCTATTTAATTTAAATTCTTAAATTGAATATAACTGTGCTTTCGACTTATTTTGTGTTTCCGCGCACTTTGCGACTTTTTATTTCGTTGAAAACTATTCTTGTAAGTTATTATTTACATTTTTTTCCCAACGCGGCGTCTGTGCTGTGTTTTTGTTTTTAAATTCGTTTTTAGCGCATCACCTAACGCGGCGTCACTGCTGTGTTGTTGTTGTTCTAAATTTCGACAGTAGTTGCTTCTCTATTTTCATTTCGCTTTCGCGCTTTGCGTTGCGTTCCTATCAACTTGTATTATGATGTTGTAACGTTGTTTGATTACTTTTCCTCTGTTTCTTCTATTGAGCAAATTTTTCTTGATCTTTTTAATAACACTCATTATGTCTTGCTGTTTTAAGTCGTGCTCACTCAAAGTGTCTGAGTCAGCTCAACCTCAATTTATTTATTGTTTGTTGTGTGACAATATGATGCACTCTGAGTGCGCTGGTTTATCCGGACGCGACTGCGATAAAATTAATAAACTCAGTTCCGCCTCGGCTAAACCAAAAGGCGGCATTCGATGGGCGTGCCCATCTTGCTATGTTATGCAGCGCGACTTCAGCAAGATGTACAATATGGTACGCAATCAGTTTATTAAAATGAGCAAAACAGCGAAACGACTGGCGAGCAAATTTGACTCAAACATTGAATTACTTAGTCAATTCAAATTTGAGCCGCGTCGTACGGAAGTAGCTGAGCTTTTAACTGTGCCCGTACCTATTTCTAAGCTCTCCCCTATCCCAGCTCCTTCTAATGGAGTTAGTCCCCCCTCTTTACTCTCTATTCTATCTGTCATTGCTCCTCGTAGACATGTTTTTGTGTCTAGACTATCGGCTGATACAACTTGCGAGTCGATAGTTAGATACATAGCTAGTAGATCTTCTGCAAGTGTATCGGTTACCAAATTTAACTTCTCTACTCCTAAAGAAATCTCTTATTTTAAAATTAACGTATCTTCAGATTTCTTTAACACTATATGTGACTCTTATTTCTGGCCTCCACACATGATTGTTCATGATTTTAGGCCAAAGAAACGAGCGCATCCTTCTCCTGCAGTTCTTCCTACTATCATTGCAAAAAACTAATACTAACGTATCAGAATGTTAGAGGGCTTAATTCTAAACTTAATAAGCTTTATGTAGATAGCTTTTCGTTTGATGCTAACATTATTATCTTTACTGAAACCTGGCTAAAGCCCGAAATTTCAGACTGTTCATTGTTTTGCAATAAATACACATCTTTTAGATGCGACCGTTTGTCGCGTATAGGAGGTGGTGTTCTTATTGCCGTAGACTCTGATCTTCTATCAGAATCTATTTTATCTCCTTGCCTAACTAATATTGAATTTATTGCCGTTAAAATTATATATAAAAATATTTCTATATATATAACGTGCTCTTATATTCCGCCACAGTCCGATTTGTCTGTATACCTGGAGCATATTTCTGCTATTGAGTCCATTTCGTCACTACTTTCTAGTAGTGATTAGTGTCCTCTTTGTATTTGGTGACTTTAATTTACCGGATGTGGTATGGTCTGATTCTCCAAATGTTTGATGCCAACCACATCTCACGAATTTATCAATTCACTTTTAGAGATGTCTCTCTCTCAAACTAATCCGGTTTTCGTAAAACAGATTTTGTAAAACTTAATTCATTAATTTTAGAGACAAACTGGTCGCAACTCTACTCTTGTACTAACATTAACAGTGCTACTTCAATCTTTTATAATATTATAAAATCACATTTTGACCAATGCGTTCCAGAAGAGCTTCCCAGGAGAACTAATAGACCTCCGTGGTTCTCTTTTTTGGCAATGCTTAAAAATGTGAAGACTAGATATTATAAAAGATTTAAGAGTTCGAATAATCCTTCAGATTTTTCTCGTTATGTTATAGCCAGAACAAATTTTGTTGTTTGTAATTCGCGTTGTTACAATAACTACCTTATTCGTTGTCGTTTGCAATTTGCTCAGAATCCTAGGCAGTTCTACAACTTTGTCAATACTAAACGAAAAACTTCCTTACTGCCCTCATCTGTTTCTTATGAAGACATGAAAGCAAATACTGATCAGGCTTCAGCCGATCTTTTTGCAGAATTCTTCCAAACTACTTATTCATCTTCTAACTTTCTGCCTAATTCCCCTTATCCGTATACCTTGCCGAAATCTAACTGTATTTTTAGTCCTGTGATCTTGGAAAGTTCGTTACTTACCGAACTTAACTTAATCAAGCCAAGTTATTCACCAGGCCCAGATGGAGTACCAGGATGTGTACTTAGGTACTGTGCTGATTCTTTATGTAAGTCCTTGCTTAAATTATTTGAATTGTCTGTTAACTCGTGCTCTTTCCCAACCATTTGGAAGGAATCATTTATAATTCCTCTTCACAAACATGGTTCAAAGTTTGATGATAAAAACTATAGGGGTATTTTCAAATTATCCGCGATGCCTAAAGTGTTTGAGAAGCTGATAACATCTCAACTACAACACTTATGTAGCTCTATCATTTCACCCTGCCAACATGGTTTTGTGAAATCGAAATCTACTACCACTAACTTACTTGAGCTTACCTCCCTTGTTATTAAAGGTTTTCAGAACAAAAACCAGACTGACGTAATTTACACAGATTTCAGCAAGGCTTTCGATTCCGTTAACCACTATCTCTTGCTTAAAAAACTTAGTACTATCGGATTTCCACACTGCCTTCTTATGTGGATTTCCGAATATCTTTCTTATAGAACCCAAAAAGTTCTTTTTAAATCCTCACTGTCTAAGCCTGTCTTTGTTACCTCTGGTGTACCCCAGGGTAGCCACCTTGGGCCTTTACTTTTTAATTTATTTATTAACGATCTCCCGTCAATTTTCCTTCACTCCTATGTACTAATATACGCCGATGATGTGAAGCTGTGCTTATCATATAATGACAACAACTGTCCTTATTTATTGCAATCGGACCTGGATTTTTTTTTGCTTGGTGTAAATGCAACTTGTTGTTTCTGAATTGCTCTAAATGTAAGGTTATATCATTCTATAGAAGTACGCCTCACACATTTAATTACATGCTCGACCGGGTTTTTCTTGAGAGATTAGACTGTGTCACCGATTTGGGAATTCTTCTCGACCATAGACTTAAATTTGACAAACATATCGCGGTTACAGTCAACAAGGCGACTCAATCTCTTGGATTTATCAAACTATGGTCTAAGGAATTTGACGACCCTTATACGACTAAGCTGCTATATACTTCTCTTGTTCGGCCTATTCTGGAATACGGATCTTGTGTGTGGTCTCCTCAATATTCGGTACACCAAGACAGAATTGAGTCTGTTCAAGAGAAGTTCCTTCTTTTTTCTCTTCGCGGCTTTAACTGGGTTCCAGGTACTGATTTGCCTTCATACCACAGTAGATTGCAATTAATTAACCTCCCATCTCTTACTAACCGTCGCATGATGCTGGGAGTTCTATTTTTACATAAATTAATAATTGGCAAAATTGACTCATCTCTGCTATTGAGCCAAATTAACTTTTCTGTACCTTTGAGACGTACTCGTAACTTCACACCGATTTCTCTAAATACTTGTAATACTAATTATTCTCTGCATGAACCTTTTCGAGTTCTCTGTGTTGACTATAACAGACTTTTCCGAGTCTTCAACTCAGAGTCCTCTTTTGATACGATTAAGAACCATATCCTTAACTTTTTAGCACGTAGTAACTTGCTCTAACTTGCTATATTAATCATAGTGATCTGATTGGGTTTTTCTGGGTTTTTCCCAATCCTCGCAACAAATGTTGGATCATTTAATACTCTTATTTTGAACACCCCAGATATTAAATTAAATTTTTTACTTAATATTTCATTTTAAATTTAAAATATATTTTTTAAGTTTTAAATTATATTAAAAATTGTAATTTTCTGGTCGACTGTTAATAGTTGACATTAAATAAATAAATAAAAAATAAAAACAAATAAAAAATTTATTTATTAACGATCTCCCGTCTATTTTCCTTCTCTCCTATGTACTAATGTACACCGATGATGTTAAGCTGTGCTTATCATATAATGACAACAACTCTCCTTATTTATTGCAATCGGACCTGGATTTGTTTTTTGCTTGGTGTAAATGCAAGTTGTTGTTTCTGAATTGCTCCTAATGTAAGGTTATGTCTTTCTATAGATGTTCGCGATACACATTTAATTACATGCTCGACCGGGTTTCTCTTGAGAGATTAGACTGTGTCACCGACTTGCGAATTATTAAATTAATTAAATTAAAATTCAAATTTGACAAACATATCCCGCTTACAGTCAATAAGGCAACTCAATCTCTTGGATTTATCAAACGATAATCTAAGAAATTTGACAACCCTTATACTACTAAACTGCTAAATACTAGCTATTTCGAAGTGTTTTCCAAGTGTGTAATAACAAAATAATTTAGCAGCCCAAACAATGGTAAGGAATTCTTCTTCAATGGCAATTAATAAACTTCACGCTCGTTTAGAGTTCTACTGATGAAAGATACAGGATTATTTTGAGAAAGCACAGCTCAAAGAGCCAGATGACTAGCATCCTTGAGAAAGGACAGCTCTAAGAGGCAGATGACTAGCATCATAACACAAATTTTATTTCAAAGTCTGGGAGTTTTAGAATGGGTTTTCAAAACTTAAAGTTTTTTAAATTACTCTATATAGTCAGGATTTTCTATGTCTATTTTTTTCCCTTGTTTTAAAATATCGTCCACGTTATCGTAATTTGGAATGAATTAACAATAAAAACGTGTTAATCCACGGAATGCTTTAATATATTTTACTTTAGTTTGAATGGGTATGAGACTTTGGCTTTTATTATAACTGGGTTTGGTTTGATTCCATCGAAAGCTACTACAAATATTTTTTTTTTTGTGGTTTAGTTTTTATTCTATTTCTTACGACAATAGACATATTGCCTAGAAAACAAGTTTAACAAGATTGTTTATTAGGTTCAATTTACAAAATATATCAAATCTACATCGTAGGTCCAGTATATGGTGTCTCTTCAACCGTCTTTGGTCACCACTTATGTCTAAGAAATCCACGGTTAGATTATTGTCATTGTTGTGCAATCTATTTATGAAACTGTGAGCACGTTTTGGGATCTAATCTTTAACAGAGGGTATACTTAAGTCTTTGTGCATGTCAAAGTTGCTCTTATACCGAGGAGCACCTGTGACGTTTCTTAGGGTCATAGATTGATTGCATTCCAAGATTTACAAGTTTGAATTTTTTGCTGTTCCGCGAAATTGCATAGTATATGTCCATAAAGGCTTAAGGATGGTCATGCAAAGACGAACCTTATTATCCAGAGCAAGTTGTAAACGCTGTCTTAGTAAATTTTTCTAGTTATCGTCTTGACCTGCGTTTGCTTAGATTTTATGTGGGTCCTCCATGTGAGTCTTTGGTATACTCCCCGGTAATTCCCAGTATCACCGCAACTGGTGATCGTCGACCCGTTAAGTGTAACTGGCGGGTAGTTTAATTTCCGTAATGAAAAGTCACTTGGACCGATTTCTGGCCGTTGATTACTGTTCAATCATTTCAAGTTCATCTTACACGTTCTGCAATTGTATATATTTTAGCAGTTCCTATCCTGTTCTTGGACAAAAAAATATTCTGCTTTCAATATATGATCTTATTGTGTAGCAGTATGGAGTAAGTAGCCATTTTGTAATTCTGTATAATAGATCAGGGTACCAAACCTCGTCAAACATCTGTTTGATGTCTAAGAATATGCCTGAGCAATACTCCTTGGTCTTGAACGCATTAGTAATCAATTTTAAAATTCGATGGCACTGCTCAATAGTTTAATGGTATAATCTTAACCAAAACTGGTGTTCACCTATAATGTTATGATCGCACAGCACTCGTACCATTCTTTTAAATAGTATTTTCTCAAATACTTTAGAGAACGTAACCAGGAAACTTATGGGACGGTATGAAGATGTGCAACTTTCCGGTTGCTAATTTATATTGATTAGGGAAGTATTCAAGTCTGAGCATCGATTGTATCGTTATTTTCGCTTGCACTTCAGCGAACGAAGTTTGGCTTATAAGTAAACTCATCTGGCATGGTGCTCCTCGTCACTGTTGCAGCATCATAACCTGTGTTTGGGCGCAAACGCCCCAGCATTCTTCTCGTTACCCTATAGCGTTGATCATTACTGTCTACTAATATCATATTTCTTATCGTTGTTCTCTTCAGATATCGAGTTGCATGCCAGACTCTGTAATGTGGTTTATTTTTAAGAAGCTTAAGGTTGCTCAAAAAGTTTGATGTCGCCTCAGTTTTGATTGCTCGCAGTCTGCTGTCTCAAATCTTTATCTGCTTTATTAAACCTCGTTTGCGTCAGCAGGACTCTGCGGGTTAGACCATATTTACCTTAGCTTTCGTTTTACTGCAATTAGTCTCCGTAGTTCCATAGGATGAAATAGCATACTTATGAGATTGCTTATTGCTTATGGCGTTTAAGGTGATCCAGCTTTATGAAGCGAGCTAATTAGAGTTTTAATTGCAATGTGAACTTCATCCTTTGACTTCACCGATATGTCCAGGCTAATTGGCTAAACTGATTCTGGAAAGTTCGTTACTTAACGAACTTAATTTAATCAAGCCAGGTTATTCACCAGGCCCAGATGGAGTTCCAGGATGTGTACTTAGGTACTGTGCTGATTCTCTGTCTGTTGTCGTGCTCATTCCCAACCATTTGGAAGGAATGATTTACAATTCCTCTTCACAAACATGGTTCAAAGTCTGATGTTAAAAACTATAGGGGTATTTCCAAATAATCCGCGATGCCTAAGGTGAGAAGCTGATGACACTCAACTACAACACTCATGTAGCTCTATCAGTTTCACCCTGCCAACGTGGTTGGCAGAATGGGCACTCCATTATCACAATCGAACTATCGCGGAATTCCGAATCGGCTAAGAATCCTTTTCCCTCAAGGACTGTTGCAAATGAGTAGGGGTAGCACCTCTTAAGGGTACCAGTTCCACCCACTCTGAGAATGCATCGTGGAACTAGCAACATCTTGTTACCATGCTTAGACCGGGGTAGTGGACCATTGAAATCTGCACACAATATAGCGAATGGTTCTGCTACTTGTCGGGTGAGCATTTGTCCGGCTGGCTTCAACTGCTGGCCCTTAAAGTGTTGGCACAGTTCACAGCATTTCACGTATGATGCGGCGTCTTGGAATATTCCCGGCCAGTAGTATCTCTGAGGCAATCTCGAAATGGTCTTACGGATCCCTTGATGGCCAGCTGTCGGTGCGTCGTGACATTCGGCTGGGACTCTTTTCCTCGTATTGATATCCACACACAGCTTCCATGGCACGTAATTCTCATCGTCTGCTCTATGCCCCAGGTTCCGGTTTAACTGGTTGTGTTTCATAACGTAATCAGTGAACTTTTCCGGGTTCGTCTCGATCTTCTCATTCATTGTCGTTATCCAAGGGCACGGTGTCTCGGTCATGGCTGCTTGGAGTGTCAGCAATGGGTGTCGGCCACTATGTTTAGCTTGCCTTCCCTGTAGTGTCCATCGAACTGGTATTGCTGCAGCTCGAACGCCCATCGTGTGATGCAGCCTGAAGGGCTTTCAATGGAGTTGCGCCATTTCAGAGCCTGGGATGACGTCGATCGTGTAACCTTCTGGTAACATCCCAGTTTCCTTATCGACCAGATGATGGCCAGACATTCCTTGTCTGTCGCTGAGTAGTTGCCTTCCGCATTTTTGAGCTTGCGACTCGCGTAGGCAATCACTCAATCCTCTCCAGCGATAGTTCAGTCAACACCGCGCCTAATCCATTATCGCTGGCGTTGGTCTGCAGGTCGAACTTTTTTGCAAAATCTAGGCAGCCCGAGATACACCAATCTCTCCTCATTGAATTCACACTTCTTTCTATTTATTCGTAGATTGGCGTCTCGGAAGCGTCGAAAAACCTCTTTAGATCGTATATGTGTTGCTGTTTTGCGGCTCCTATGATGATAATATCGTTGAGATACGCGAACGCGTGTGGTTCCATTTCCGTGCCTATCACCGTGTCCAAGGCTCGTTGGAACGTGGCACTCACTGAATGGAGTCCAAATGGCATCACACGCCACTGGAATAGTCCCCTTCCTGGTACCGTGAACGCCGTACATTTCCTGCTGTCCTTGGCGATTGGGATTTGCCAGTATCCAACGTCGAGATGTACTTTGCTGACCGTAGCTTCTCCAAGATGCTATTGATTTGGGGTAAAAGATAGGCATCTGGTATGGACCGACCGGCACTGTCTGTAGTAGCTCATCTATCGGCTCATCGATGACGCGCTGCATCGACGGACTTTAAGGGTAATACCTTTGCTTGAGTGGCTTATCACTTTTCAGCGTGATCCGGTGTTCGGCTATGTAGTATATCCCTTGCAGTTCGTCGAACCGCGCTAATTCGGAGTACCAGAAACGTTAAACGTCTGATTCCAGCTCACCTGATGCACTATCGCCGTAAAAGGGGCAGGAGGCACGGTATCCGCCAACGTGCCTAGCACCTCCACTTCCTTTGCTACGTTTGGAGCGATAACGAATTCAGTTCCGCTGTACCTATGGCTCCTCCATCTAAGCGATGGCATAATGTGGGTCAGGAGAAACGATGCGCATCAACGCGCCTGCCACCTCCACATCCTTTACAATATCCAATCGTTGCGACCTTTGCTCCTCTAGAGATGTCGTCTGTGATCCTTCAATCGGCTTGGAAATGGGAATTGCAGGCGTATCCGCCTCGTCTTTTATGAGCCGAGCGTCTGGGTTGGATGCTTTTCGGATTAGTCTCCACCTCCGGCTTTTCTTCGGGATCACTATTGCCGTCTTTGGTTCCACGCTTGTCCCCGATGTATTATCCCGTAAGTACAGTTTCGGTCGTCCACATTGCGTTCTAGTACCTACACGACCCAGAAAGTCGAGTCCCACTATGAGTTCGTCAGCCATCTTGAGTAGCACGAGTATGGGCTGTGTAAACGTTCATCCACCGAAGTCTATAGTGGCATCCATCTCCTGGTTGACCCAAATCAAGGAGTAATCTGCCATTCAAACTCGGGTCAGCTCCTTCGATTTTCGATTCAGGTTCGGCATGGTACGGGCGCATTCTTCACTTATGAAGCTGTGTGAGGCACCCATATCGAGAGTGGTGTGGATGGTTCGACCAGTGATCCCAATTATGGCCGCTATTCGTCCACCTTTCACACCTAACGGGCTGTTTGTTGACGGGTCGCTTATGACTCGACGTGCGCTCGGACCCGGTGTGAGCGGCGTCATGAGTCGTTTCCCTCCCCAGCACACGTGCACCTTTCTCGCCGCCTGTACTACCAGACCCGCATTGCTGGCATACCGTTCTCCGCGTTTGTGGAAATGTGCGAAATGACCCTCCTGTCCGCAGTTGAAATCAGGGTTAACGAGGAACTCGATTTTCTTCTCCTTCTTGCCTCCTCAGCGGTATTCTCTGGCCAAAGGGCACGAGGTGTGGTCCCATCTTGTGTCTTGGGATACTCTCGCTGGCTTTCGGAAGGGGTTTTACGGCATCTGTTTCGCAGTAGATACTTCATTCAGAGCTCTTGGTTTACGACCCCGCATCTCTTGCTCCTCACGGGCTTCCTAAGCGCGGAGATGACGCACTTGCTCGAAGTCGTCAGCCAGTCGCACCAGTTGTCCCAACGTATGAAAGTCGTCTCTCTTCACATACATCTTGTACTCCGCGGCCATGTTTGTGTAAATCGCTCGATGCATCAGAATGCGAATGCGGATAAGATAATCCTTGAAATCTTCCCTCGTGTCTATCGACACGCTCGGATCTCGTCTTCTATTCTCTCGGCGTATTGGGAAGGCAGGAAGAACTTAGAAAAGAAAATCTGTCCCACAGTGTATCTCGTACCAGTGCCGAAAAAACCACAGCCCTAGGCAATCTATCCACATCGACTTCGAATGATATCGCCTTCGCCTTCACTCGTTGCAGAAACGTAAGTGGGTCTGGGCGGCCGTCATACGACAAATGCCACTTGTTCACCACGTCCGACACGATGACAGTGTGTCTGTAAGGTGCGTGGGATGGCCATAATGTAGAGTGCAGTTCGGGATACATCGGTATTTATTTATATATTTATTTATTTATTTAATATCAACTAATAGCAGTCGACCAAAAATTGAAATTAACATTAATATACATTTTAATATAAATTTAAACTGAAGTTATATAATTTAAATTTAAAACGAAATATTTAAGTAAAAAATTAAAGTTAATATCTGGGGTGTTCAAAATGAGAATATTAAATGATCCAACATTTGTTGCGAGGATTGGGAAACACCCAGAAAAACCCAATCAGATCAATATATTAGTATATTAGTGTAGAATAAATAAGTATTAAAATATTGACAATATACTATTACTTACGTTTATACTATTAGGAGCAATAGTACATAGAAGCATAGTATATTAAGTATTAATGTATAAGAGAATTAGTAAATAGGGTTTACACTGTTACTAATAAATATACTATTAGAAGTGAATAGTATATAAAAGTAGCAGTATAATGAAGAAATAAAATTCAGTAAGATAAATTGAAGAAACGTAGCTAGAAAGAAGATTAATTGTTTCTACTAAGATATTAAAAAGGAAAGAGAAGATGCATTTGAGATCACGTTATGTAGATTATTATAGCTAACACATAAAGCGTGGAAAGAGCTGTGTAAAGCGTAATCTGTTGTGCATGTAGGAAGGGACAATAGGATATAGTTCCTAGTACAACGACGAGGAATAGAAAAACTAAGACGACTTAAAGGAAGGCAGACTCAATATTGCCTATTATCAGTTTGTGTAGAAAAACAGCATTAAGAGTTTTTCTACGATTAACTAGAGAAGGAAGATTAAAAAGAAGAAGCCTACTGGAGTATGACGGTAGACGAAGATTGGGGTCCCAGTTTAGTCCACGTAAAGCGAACAGCACGAATTGCTTTTGAACGGATTCAATTCGATCCTGAGTGGCACTATACTGAGGGCACCAGACGCACGAACAGTATTCCAGAATCGGCCGAACAAGAGAAATGTAAAGGATTTTTGTGGTAAAAGGATCATTAAATTCCTTTGACCAACGTTTAATAAATCCGAGTACTCCCTTGGCTACATTCGTGATAGAAGAGATATGCAAATTCAAATTCAATTTGCAGTCAAATAAGACACCCAAGTCTTTAACCGTAGATATACGTTGCGATGGAATATTGTCAATCGTATAGGAGCCTAAAGAGGGTCTAACACGACTTCATGTCATAAACATACATTTCGCACAATTAAGATGCAACTGATTGGTCAAACACCAGCATTGCAAAGCACTCAAATCCTCTTGCAAAAAGTTGTGAGTGGGATCAGTGTATGAACAGATAAGCTTAACATCATCTGCGTACATGAGACAATGGGAATGAGAAAGGGTGGTAGGTAAATCATTAATAAAAAGAGTGAATAAAAAGGGGTCCTAAATGAATACCTTGAGGTACATTAGAAGTGACAGAAATTGGCCTGGAAATAGAAGACCTCAGTAATACTTTTTGGGTTCTATCTTTCAAATAAGAGGAAATCCAATATAATAAGGAGGGTGGGAAACCTAGGCAATCGAGCTTAAAGATAAGAAGATTATGATTGACAGAGTCAAGAGCTTACTAAAATCCGTGTAAATAACATCGGATTGACTTTTTTTAAAAATGCATCATTTACCAAAGTGGTAAATTCCAGTAAATTGGTCACAGTGGAACGACCTTGTACAAGGCCATGTTGGGCAGGGGATATAATTGATTTACAGAAATGCTGCATAGTAGAAACGAGAATCTTTTCAAACAATTTAGGAATTGCAGATAGCTGTGCGATGCCTCTATAGTTTGAAATGTCAGACTTGTTACCTTTCTTATGGAGTGGGATTTGATATGAATCTTTCCAACGAACAGGGAACCTAGTGGATTCAAGAGATAGAGTGAATAGCTTAAGCAACGGTTCAGCCAGAGAAGAGCAGCACTCCGTAAGGACACAACTAGGAATGTTGTGAGGCCCAGGAGAGAACGCAGCTATTAAAGAACTAATAGAAGCGGTTAGAGAGTCGTAAGATATAGTAGGAGTGAAGATAAAGTAGGAGGCAGGAATTTTATAGGGATAAGATGAATTGAAGTAGGACATAGGTGAGTACGTAGATTGCAAAAAGTTAGCGAAGAGATCAACTGCAGCAGAATCGTTGTTAGCTTTCTCTATCCCTAGAAAAAAAGATGTAGGTAAAATTGAAGATTTTCTTTTCAAATTTACAAAATTTAACTGCTTCAGATCGCGACAAAACTGTATTTTACAACGAGCAAGATAATTCTCGTAACATACAGAGTTTAGGAGGGCAAAGTTTGACTTGGCAACAGAATATTTGTACCAATCAACACTAGAGCCAGTTTTCTTGTACTTTTTAAAGTGTTTAAACTTAACATTTTTTAAGTACGAAAGTCTGCGAGGGGTGTAGTTAGGCGTATCACGTCCAAGAGTGAGTTTAATATGTCATAAAAGGTGCCAAGGGCAATATCAATATCAGTGACTCTATTAAGAAAAGTCCAGTAAGTTTAAAAATTAAGATCATTAAGTAGGGAGTAATTACCCCTACGAAAGCAACGACGTGTAACTTGCTGACGAGGTAGTGAAGAAGGAACAAGAAGTGAGATACAAATCTCAATAGATGGATGATGAGCATCTTCGGGGACAGTAAGTTCTATAGACGATTGAGTTTGAATGTTCGTTAATAAAAATTAGGTCCATAATCCTACTCAAATGGTTTTTAATTGGGTTCATGTGAAATATTGAAAAATCAGGAATGCAATCTTAAAACTCATGATTACTGGAAGGCACAAGATAATTTAGGTTATTGGAGTAAGTCCATGAGATGTTGGGTAAATTGAAATCACCGAGCACAATGAAAATATCAGTATCCTTCACTAGAAGAGACGCTTCTTTTATACATGTAATATGTTGCATATAAACATGTATATCAGACGATGGAGAATGTAGGAGCAAACAATGTAAATAGATTGTGTTGAAGATGTTACTTTAACAGCAACAATTTCAACATCTGAAGACATATTTAAAGAGATACGATCCGACTGAAAGGTCGATGGACGGCGATTAGCACGCCACCACCACGACGAATCTGTCAATCGTGTCTAAATATAGAGTATCGATTTGACATAATTTCGCTATAAGATATGGTAGGAGTTAACCAATTCTCTGTTAAAGCGATAATGTCGAAATTAAGGGAAAAACTAGTCAAGTTAAGATTTTGAAGCTTTGTTAAGAGGCCTCTAACATTCTGGTAATGAATGTACAAAGAAACGGGATACGAACCTAGTTTTTTGATACAGCCTCAGATAGTAAAGCAAAACTAGGGGATGAAAGTGCAACAGATGGCACAGTTCGCCGTTTGAGCGTAAACTTATGTACAATCATATGAGGTGGCCAAAATTTTGGATCACATATGGTTGAGAACGAGTCATGTGGGACGCTAATCTTGAAAGGTCTACGTTTTCGAGTGTTTACTGCTCGAGTTGACGGCTCTGAAATAAGAGTTGGTTCTACAACCGGAGATATAGGAGCGCCAACTAGAGATGGCGCAGGAGAAACATCGATGTTTATAATGCCAGGTGATGGTGAAAGAGATAGAATTGGCGAAAGGTCTTGAGGACAAGGAGTTGCCAACGAAGTTGAGGGCGACTGTGCTGACGAATTCGCCACTGACGGATCGTTTAAAAATTGGGGTAGACATTGGGATGTGGACTCAAAGTTAAATTGACTAAGCAATTCAAACCTTGAGTCAAAATCGCATAGAAGGGTCTTAGCGACAACATTTAATTTTAAGAATTGATTTTTCACCATGTTATACATACGCAACAAATAAATTCGAAGCTTAAAACAAGTGGGGCAAATCCAATTAAAAGCACCACAACCTTTTTTGGGGATGGCAATAACTCTATTGGAGTCTCGATCCGAAAGACCTGCACATTTGGCATGCATGACATTTTCACACAGCCAGCAATGAATAAACGGCGGTGGAGCACAATCATCCGCGCGTTTGATATAGCAAGATTTCCAGCAAGGCATTACGCCGACTGGGGTTTGCGTTAAAAAAAACTAATAACAAGACAAAAGCAAAACAAAGAAACAAGTGTCACTCAAATAAAGCACACAACTAAAACTAAAAGCAAATCAACGGCTTGTGAGCGATGAAACAACAACAAAGCACTGACGCACGTATAATTAGAACAAGAGCGCGAGTATTATAATAAGATGCTAGTGAGAGAAAAACACAAACAACAAACACTTCACTAAAGCGACAATATCAACGCTTTCGGCTTAAACAAAAGAGCGAGACAGCAACAACAACAAACGGTCAGAGAGCAGTCCACAGTGAAGCGAACAACGCAATCAAAACAAAACAAACACCCACACAAACAATTCTCCGGGCTAGCGCCATTAATTGACAAAGTAATTTCACTAGAAATAACAAAAATGAAAGAGCAAAAAGCTACGTAATTGCACAACAGATTAAACAATACACAAACAATTACCAACCTTTATTTAAAAAATCACTAGTATTAACTATAATAATAGTAAAAAGCAGAAAAATATCACAAATATTGAAATTAGGCACAGAAGAATAAAAAAACACGTCCGTACACAACGAGCTCTCAATTGCAATTAATTTAATTTATTTTTGTAAGTTAATTATTTTTAAAGAAGAGTCAAACACCGCTATACTCAGATTTTAATAAATCTTTTGACTGATTGTATTCCTAACATCTTTATTCAATTATATTTTAATCTACTTGAAAAAGAGAACCGAAAATGCTACTGATCTTGTCCATTTCAGATTCAATTCACGTTCCTTTAAGGTAGCCATTTGAGACCCTTATTATTCACATTTTTTAACAAAAATTTACCGTCCAAGCCGTCTCATTCCTTTCTCATATATGCGTTTAAATTTTGCTCCCGATTCAGATTTCTAATAGCAAAAGTGCAGCAGACCCGCACCTGCTCTCGATCTGCTTCCTGCTTCGTATTTTCGAAGCAGGTAGCAAAGAGCACACAAAGTGATAGGAATATAATATTATGTGGAGAGCAACAATTGCTGAAAGTATATAGAAAGACTCACTACGTCTTTTTAAATTACGTTACAAGACTTGCTACGTATTTTTAGCTAGTTTAGAAAGCAATTCGTCAATGCTTCGAATATAGCAATAGTGCAATTACTGCTGCTCCTTTGGTACTGCTATGAAATTTTGTGCAATATTTGAGATATCGAAACTGGTCGTCTACTTGATCTTATTTTTGCATCGGATCATTTATTTATTTATTTATTTATAAATTTATTTATTTATTTATTTATTTATTTATTTATTTATTTATTTATTTATTTATTTATTTATTTGTGTATTTATTTATTTAATGTCAACTATAAACAGTCGACCAACATTTGAAAATAACATTAAAATTTTTATTATAAATTGAAACTCACATAATATAATTTAAATTTAAAATTAAATATTTAAGTAAAACGTTTAAGTTAATATCTGGGGTGTTCAAAATGAAAGGATCCAATATTTGTTCCGATGATTGGGAAAAAGCCAGAAAAACCCAATCAGATCAATATGATTAGTAAAGGAAATTAGTGCTACTTACTTCGTGCTAAAAATTTAAGAATATGGATTTTAATCGTATCAAAAGAGGACTCTGTGTTGAAGACTCGAAAAAGTCTGTTATAGTGAACACAGAGAGCTTGAAAAGATTTATGCATTTATATTTTATATTTCATGGGATGGTTAGTAAGGGATGGGAGGTTGATTAAAAGCAATCTTCTATGGTATGGAGGCAAATCAGTACCGGGAACCCAGTTAAAGCCGCGAAGAGCAAAAAGAAGAAACTTCTTTTGAACCGACTCAATTCTGTCTTAGTGTACCGAATATTGAGGAGACCACACACAAGATCCGTATTCCACAATAGGCCGAACAAGAGAAGTATATAGCAGCTTAGTCGTATAAGGGTCGTCGAATTCCTTAGACCATCGTTTGATAAATCCAAGAGATTGAGTCGCCTTGTTGACTGTAAGCACGATATGTTTGTCAAATTTTAGTCTATGATCGAGAAGAATTCCCAAATCGGTGACACAGTCTAATCTCTCAAGAGAAACCCGGTCAAGCATGTAATTAAATATGTGAGGCGTACTTCTATAGAATAACATAACCTTACATTTAGAGCAATTCAGAAACAACAAGTTGCATTTACCCCAAGCAAAAAAGAAATCCAGGTCCGATTGCAATAAATAAGGAGAGTTGTTGTCATTATATGATAAGCACTGCTTCACATCATCGGCGTACGTGAGTACATAGGAGTGAAGGAAAATAGACGGGAGATCGTTAATAAATAAATTAAAAAGTAAAGGACCAAGGTGGATACCTTGGTGTACACCAGAAGTAACAAAGACAGGCTTATACAGTGAGTATTTAAAAATAACTTTTTGGGTTCTACAAGAAAGATATTCGGAAATCCACATAAGAAAGCTGTGTGGAAATCCGATAGTACCAAGTTAAGCAAGAGATAGTGCTTAACATATTCGAAAGCCTTGCTGAAATCTGTGTAAATTACGTCAGTCTTCTTTTTGTTCTGAAAACCTTTAATAACAAGGGAGGTAAGCTCAAGTAAGTTAGTGGTAGTAGATTTCGATTTCACAAAACCATGTTGGCAGGGTGAAATGATAGAGCTACATGAGTGTTGTAGTTGAGATGTTATTAGCTTCTCAAACACTTTAGGCATCGCGGATAATTTGGAAATACCCCTATAGTTTTTAACATCAGACTTTGAACCATGTTTGTAAAGAGGAATTATAAATAATTACTTCCAAATGGTTGGGAAAGAGCACGAGTTAACATACAATTCAAATAATTTAATTTAATTTACATAGAGAATCAGCACAGTACCTAAGTACACATCCTGGTATTCCATCTGGGCCTGGTGAATAACCTGGCTTGACTTAGTTAAGTTCGTTAAGTAACGAACTTTCCAGGATCACAGGACTAAAAATGCAGTTAGATTTCGGCAAGGTATACGGATAAGGGCAATTAGGAAGAAAGTTTGAAGATGAATAATTAGCTTGGAAGAATTCTGCAAAAAGATCGGCTGCACCTGATCAGTATTTGCTATCATGTCTTCATAAGAAACAATTGAGGGTAGTAAGAAAGTTTTTCGTTTAGCGTTGCCAAAGTTGTAGAACTGCCTAGGATTCTCAGCAAATTGCAAACGACAACGAATTAGGTAATTATTGTAACAACGCGAATTACAAACAACAAAATTTGTTCTGGCGATAATTCGAACTCTTAAATCTTTTATAATATTTAGAGAACCAAGGAGGTCTATTAGTTCTCCTGGGAAGCTCATCTGGAACGCATTGGTCAAAAAGCGATTTAATAATATTATAAAAGATTGAAGTTGCACTGTTAATGTTAGTACAAGAGTACAGTTGCGACCAGTTTGTCTCTAAAATTAATGAATTAAGTTTTATAAAATCAGTTTTACGAAAACAGCGTGATTTAACGACCGGGTTAATATAACAAATATGCTCACATGTGGGCAGTTCAAAAACTAAGTCTAGTAAGTGTCTTCGGGGACAACTTAAGGACAAGTTTGTGCTACAGTACTCGAAAAAGAATCCGTTGCAAAAATAAGGTCAAGTAGACGACCATTACAGTTTGGAACCGGATTAATTTGAGAGAGAGACATCTCTAAAAGCGAATAAATTCGTGAGATGTGTATGTCATCAAAACACTTGGAGAATCAGACCATACCACATCTGGCAAAATAAAGTCACCAAAAACAAAGAGGTTATCACTACTAGAAAGTAGTGACGAAATGGACTGAAAAGCAGAAATATGAGTTAAGTATATAGATAAATCGGGCTGTGGCGGAATATAACAGCATGTTATATGTATAGAATTATTTTTATATATAATTTTAACGGCAATCTATTCAATGCTTGTTAGACAAGGAGAAAAAATAGATTCTGATAGAAGATCAGAGGCTACAGCAATATGGACACCACCTCTTATACGCGACAAACGATCGCATCTAAAAGATGTGTATTTATTGCAAAATAACGAAAAATCTGAAATTTCGGGCTTTAGCAGTTTCAGTAAAGATAATAATAATGTTAGCATCAAGCGAAAAACTGTCTACATAAAGCTTATAAAGTTTGGAATTAATACCTCTAACATTCTGATAAGTTATGGAAAGTGTTAGTTTTTTGCTACATTGTTAAAAGATGAGGATGAAGTAGATGAAGAAGGCAGAGCAATCGGAGGCCGATTTTGGCCAGATGTTTTTTCAACATATAGTGTTTAATGCTTCCGCCGGAACACTAATTTTAAAAGAGCTAATTTCTCTGGCATAACTTAATCTAAATTTATCAACAGATAAATCAGATAGTTTTGACTTCGATTGGATGTAGGACTTAACATCATCAATCGAAGTGTCAGGGGCAAGCCTAGAGATGAAATTTTGTTTTTTAATGGGGACACCTATCAGGGACATAGCAGCCCTTATTGCATGAAGGGGAATAGATACGGACAATGTCTGGGGAGAACTAAGAGCAGTGTTGCTGACCGACGAATCAGTTACAATCACGCGTTTAGATCCCCTCATAGGAGCAGACGAATAATAACTCGTAAGCTCGACAGTATCTGAATAATTTGGGGAAATCGGACAAGGTCTAGGCGAAAGGTGAGGAGTTAAAAAATTGAGACTGGTGTAGACAGCATTACACTCTTCGGCTCAGGTGGCATGGATGACAATTTTAATCTTTTTATCATCCAAGCTCTGGAAATCACCATGTAGTTTGGTAAATGCTGCTCGGAGGTTAATACCCTCCCTGCATAGCCCTGTCTTGTCTGCCTTATTAACTTTTGCAAATTTAATTCAGCTTCGCGACAAGACTCGCAACACCACCTAAGTCCAGACTTACTGGAAATATAATCCTTCACTTTGATTGCATGACCAGCACATTTAACATGCGCTATATTGTCACACAACCAACAATTAGTTAGTTCATCCTTGGAATCGGACTGACATTTACAATTTTTAATGTAGCAGACCGACATAATTATAAATGAAATGAAAATAAAAAATTAAAAATGTAATACAAAACGAGTCAAAAATAGCAAATGCCCTGCACAAGAAAGTTAAAAACAAGAAACAAAACTAATGCACGAATACTCAAAATCAAACAGAAACATCTAGCGCTGGGATGCAAGCATGCAGTTAGAACAAGAATGAGAGAGAAAGAACTGAGGGAGAGCGACAATCAAAAAGCAGCTACAACGAACAGTATTAGTATGCTTAAATGCATGCAAATAAGAAAGAGCGCTAAAACGAAACTGTTAGAGAGCAAGCTAACTGACAGTAACAACAACTTACGTTTGCGCGAGAGGGCACCGACACTAAAACAGAAAATCAAAAACAAAACTTACAGATGAGAAAAATATTATTATTTAAAGAGTTAAAATCTACTTTAAGCACTTGAAATAGTAACACAAATAGGCGGACAATGTGTCGCATGAAATAAAATAGTTTTGTAAGGAAAAAATAAATTATTTTAACACAAATAAACAAAATAAAAAAAAATATACCACGAGCACAGATAAACACAACCGTCTACAACAAAGCACAAGAGTTGTTATGTTCCTGATGAGTTTCCCAGGAGGACGAAAAGACCTGCTTGGTTTTCTAAAGAATTGGCAATGCTTAAAAACGTAAAGTCGTGATATTATAAAAAATTTAAGAGTTCAAATAATCCTTTGTGATTTTTCTCATTATGTGATCGGCAGATCGTTTGTAATTCGCGTTGTTACAATAATTACCTAATTTGATGTCGTTTGCAATTTGCTTAGAATCCTAGGAAGTTCTAAAATTTTGTCAATATCAAACGTATAACTTCCGTACTGCCCTCATCTGTTTCTTACGAAGACATGAAAGAAAATACTGATCAGGCTTCAGCCGATCTTTTTGCAGAATTCTTTCAATCAACTTGTTCATTTTCTAACTTTCTCTCCAAATCTCCTTATCCGTATACCTTGCCGTAATCTAACTGCATTTTAAGTCCTGTGATCCTGGAAAGTTCGTTACTTAACGAATTTAATTTAATCAAGCCAGGTTATTCACCAGGCCCAGATGGAGTTCCAGGATGTGTACTTAGGTACTGTGCTGATTCTCTGTCTGTTGTCTTGCTCTTTCCCAACCAATTGGAAGGAATCATGTATAATTCCTCTTTACAAACATGGTTCAAAGTCAGATGTTAAAAACTATAGGGGTATTTCCAAATAATCCGCGATGCCTAAAGTATTTGAGAAGCTGATAACATCTCAACTACAACACTCATGTAGCTGCCAACATGGTTTTGTGAAATCGAAATCTACTACCACTAACTTACTTGAGCTTACCTCCCTTTTTATCAAAGGTTTTCAGAACAAAAAGCAGACCGACGTAATTAACACAGATTTCAGCAAGGCTTTCGAATATGTTAACCACTATCTCTTGCTTTAAAAACATAGCACTATCGGATTTCCGCACAGCCTTTTTATGTGGATTTCCGAATACCTTTCTTGTAGAACCCAAAAAGTTATTTTTAAAACCTTACCGTCTAAGCCTGTCTTTGTTACCTCTGGTGTACCCCAGGGTAGCCACCTTGGGCCTTAACTTTTTAATTTATTCATTAACGATCTCCCGTCTATTTTCCTTCACTCCTATGTACTAATGTACTCCGATGATGTGAAGCTGTGCTTATCATATAATGACAACAACTCTCCTTATTTATTGCAATCGGATCTGGATTTGTTTATTGCTTGGTGTAAATGCAACTTGTTGTTTCTGAATTGCTCTAAATGTATGGTTTTGTCATTCTATAGAAGTACGCCACACACATTTTATTATATGCTTGAACGGGTTTCTCTTGAGAGATTAGACTGTGTCACCGACTTGGATATTATTAAATTTATTAAATTAAAATTAAAATTTGACAAACATATCGCGCTTACAGTCAATAAGGCAACTAAAACTCTTGGATTTATCAAACAATAATCTGAGGAATTTGACATTTCTTCTACATGTAGGTCCAGTATTTGGTATCTTTTAAACCGTCTTTGGTCAACACTTATGTCTAAGAGGTCCACGGCAAGATTATTGTCATTGTTGTGCAATCTAATCTTTAACAGAGGGTATACTTAAGTCTTTGTGCATGTCAAAGTTGCTCTTATACCGAGGAGCACCTGTGACGTTTCTTAGGGTCATACATTGATTGCATTCCAAGATTTACAACTTTGAATTTCTTGCTGTTCCGCGATATTGCATAGTATATGTCAATAAAGGCTTAAGGATGGTCATGCAAAGACGGGGCTTTGGTATACTCCCCGGTAATTCACAGTATCACCAGTTGCTATCGTTGACCCGTTAAGTGTTACTAGCGGGTAGTTTAATTTCCGTAATGAAAAGTCACTTGGACCGATTTCTGGCCGTTGATTACTGTTCAATCATTTCAAGTTCATCTTGCACGTTCTGCAATTGTATATATTTTAGCGGATCCTATCCTGTTCTTGGACAAAAAAATATTCTGCTTTCAATATATGATCTTATTGTGTAGCAGTATGGAGTAAGTAGCCATTTTGTAATTCTGTATAAAAGATCAGGGTACCAAACCTCGTCAAACACCTGTTTGATACCTAAGAATATGCCTGAGCAATACTCCTTGGTCTTGAACGCATTAGGAATCGATTTTAAAATTCGATGGCACTGCTCAATAGTTTAATGGTTTAATCTTAACCAAAGCTGGTGTTCACCTATAATGTTATGATCGCACAGCACTCGTACCATTCTTTTAAATAGTATTTTCTCAAATACTTTAGAGAACGTAACCAGGAAACTTATGGGACGGTATGAAGATGTGCAACTTTCCGGTTGCTAATTTATATTGATTAGGAAAGTAATCAAGTCTGAGCATCAATTTTATTGTTATTTTCACTTGCACTTCAGCGAACGAAGTTTGGCTTATAAGTAAACTCATCTGGCATGGTGCGTGTAAAAATCTATTTCCCTTGCTCACTGTTGCAGCATAATAATCTGTGTTTGGGTGGAGAACTGAGCGAAAGTGCTGCGCAAACGCCCCAGCATTCTTCTCGTTACCCTTATAGCGTTGATCATTACTGTCTACTAATATCATATTTCTTATCGTTGTTCTCTTCAGATATCGAGTTGCATGCCAGACTCTGTAATGTGGTTTATTTTTAAGAAGCTTAAGGTTGCTCAAATAGTTTGATGTCGCCTCAGTTTTGATTGCTCGCAGTCTTCTGTTCAAATCTTTATCTGCTTTATTAAACCTCGTTTTCGCCAGCAGTGTTAGGCTATATTTACCTTAGCTTTCGTTTTACTGCAATTAGCCTCCGTAGTTCCATAGGATGAAATAGCATACTTATGGGGTTGCTTATGGCGTTTAAAGTGATCCAGCTGTATGAAGCGAGCTAGTTAGAGTTTTAATTGCAATGTGAACTTCATCCTTTGACTTCACCGATATGTCCAGGCTAATTGGCTAAACTGTGATTCTGGAAAGTTCGTTACTTAACGAACTTAATTTAATCAAGCCAGGATATTCACCAGTACCAGAGTGTGTACTAAGGTACTGTGCTGATTCTCTATGTAAGCCCTTGCTTAAATTATTTGAATTGTCCATAAGCTCGGGCTCTTTCCCAACCATTTGGAAGTAATCATTTATAATTCCTCTTCACAAACATGGTTCAAAGTCTGATGTTAAAAACTATAGGGGTATTTCCAAATAATCCGCGATGCCTAACGCGAGAAGCTGATAACACTCAACTACAACACTCATGTAGCTTTATCATTTCACCCTGCCAACGTGGTTGGCAGAATGGGCACTCCATTATCACAATCGAACTATCGCGGAATTCCGAATCGGCTAAGAATCCTTTCCCCTCAAGGACTGTTGCAAATGAGTAGGGGTAGCACCTCTTAAGGGTACCAGTTCCACCCACTCTGAGAATGCATCGTGGAACTAGCAACATCTTGTTACCATGCTTAGACCGGGGTAGTGGACCAATGAAATCTGCACACAATATAGCGAATGGTTCTGCTATTTGTCGGGTGAGCATTTCTCCGGCTGGCTTCAACTGCTGGCCCTTAAAGTGTTGGCACAGTTCACAGCATTTCACGTATGATGCGGCGGCTCGGAACATTCCCGGCCAGTAGTATCTCTGGGGCAATCTCGAAATGGTCTTACGGATCCCTTGATGGCCAGCTGTCGGTGCGTCGTGACATTCGGCTGGGACTCTTTTAACTGGTTGTGTTTTATAACGTAATCAGTGTACTTTTCCGGGTTCGTCTCAATCTTCTCATTCATTGTCGTTATCCAAGGGCACGGTGTCTCGGTCATGGCTGCTTGGAGTGTCAGCAATGGGTGTCGTGATAGAGCGTCGGCCACTATGTTTAGCTTGCCTTCCCTGTAGTGTACGTCGAACTGGTATTGCTGCAGCTCGAACGCCCATCGTGTGATGCAGCCTGAAGGGCTTTCAATGGAGTTGCGCCGTTTCAGAGCCTGGGATGACGTCGATCGTGTAACCTTCTGGTAACATTCCAGTTTCCTTATCGACCAGATGATGGCCAGACATTCCTTGTCTGTCGCTGAGTAGTTGCCTTCCGCCTTTTTGAGCTTGCGACTCGCGTAGGCAATCACTCAATCCTCTCCAGCGATAGTTTGGGTCAACACCGCGCCTAATCCATTTTCGCTGGCGTTGGTCTGCAGGTCGAACTTTTTGCAAAATCTAGGCAGCCCGAGATACACCAATCTCTCCTTATTGAATTCACACTTCTTTCTATTTATTCGTAGATTGGCGTCTCGGAAGCGTCGAAAAACCTCTTCAGATCGTATATGTGTTGCTGTTTTGTGGCTCCTATGATGATAATATCGTTGAGATACGCGAACGCGGGTGGTTCCATTTCCGTGCCTATCACCGTGTCCAAGGCTCGTTGGAACGTGGCACTCACTGAATGGAGTCCAAATGGCATCACACGCCACTGGAATAATCCCCTTCCTGGTACCGTGAACGCCGTACATTTCCTGCTGTCCTTGGCGATTGGGATTTGCCAGTATCCAACGTCGAGATGTACTTTGCTGACAGTAGCTTCTCCAAGATGCTATTGATTCGGGGTACTAGATAGGCATCTGGTATGGACCGACCGGCACTGTCTGTAGTAGCTCATCTATCGGCTCATCGATGACGCGCTGCATCGACGGATTTTTAGGGTAATACCTTTGCTTGAGTGGCTTATCACTTTTCAGCGTGATCCGGTGTTCGGCTATGTTGGATATCCCTTGCAGTTCGTCGAACCGCGCTAATTCGGAGTACCAGAAACGTTAAACGTCTGAGTTCAGCTCGACTGCATCCTCAGCATCTCCTCATTCGAGATCAACTGATGCACTATAGTCGTAAAGGGGTTCGGGAGGCACGGTATCCGCCAACGTGCCTACCACCTCCACTTCCTTTGCTACGTCTTGGAGCGATAACGAATTCAGTTTCGCTGTACCTATGGCTCCTCCATCTACGCGATGGCATATTGCCACTGTTGGTGTCGTAAAGTGGGTCAGGAGGAACGATGCGCATCAACGCGCCTGCCACCTCCACATCCTTTACAATATCCAATCGTTGCGACCTTTGCTCCTCTAGAGATGTCGTCTGTGATCCTTCAATCGGCTTGGAGATGGGAATTGCAGGCGTATCCGCCTCGTCTTTTATGAGCCGAGCGTCTGGGTTGGATGCTTTTCGGATTAGTCTCCACCTCCGGCTTTTCTTCGGGATCACTATTGCCGTCTTTGGTTCCACGCTTGTCCCCGATGTATTATCCCGTAAGTACAGTTTCGGTCGTCCACATTGGGTTCTAGTACCTACACGACCCAGAAAGTCGAGTCCCACTATGAGTTCGTCAGCCATCTTGAGTAGCACGAGTATGGGCTGTGTAAACGTTCATCCACCGAAGTCTATAGTGGCATCCATCTCCTGGTTGACCCAAATCAAAGAGTGATCTGCCAGGCAAGCTCGGGTCAGCTCCTTCGATATTCGATTCAGGATCGGTATGGTCCGGGCGCATTCTTCACTTATGAAGCTGTGTGAGGCACCCATATCGAGAGTGGTGTGGATGGTTCGACCAGTGATCCCAATTATGGCCGCTATTCGTCCACCTTTCACCCTTAACGGGCTGTTTGTTGACGGGTCGCTTATGACTCGACGCGCTCTCGGCCCCGGTGTGAGTGGCGTCATGAGTCGTTTCCCTCCCCAGCACACGAGCACCTTTTCGCCGCCTGTACTACCAGACCCGCATTGCTGGCATACCGTTCTCCGCGTTTGTGGACATTCCCGTGCGAAATGTCCCTCCTGTCCGCAGTTGTAGCAGGGTTAACGAGGAACTCGATTTTCTTCTCCTTCTTGCCTCCTCAGCGGTATTCTCTGGCCAAAGGGCACGAGGTGTGGTCCCATTCTTGTGTCTTAGGATACTCTCGCTGGTGCTCTGAAGAGGTTTCAAAGCATTTGTTTTGCAGAAGATACTTCATTCAGAACTCTTGGTTTACGACCCCGCATCTATTGCTCCTCACGGGCGTCCTAAGCGCGGAGATGACGCACTTGCTCGAAGTCGTCAGCCAGTCGCACCAGTTGTCCCAACGTATGGAAGTCGTCTCTCTTCACATACATCTTGTACTCCGCGGCCATGTTTGTGTAAATCGCTCGATGCATCAGAATGCGAATGCGGATAAGATAATCCTTGAAATCTTCCCTCGTGTCTATCGACACGCTCGGATCTCGTCTTCTATTCTCTCGGCGTATTGGGAAGGCAGGAAGAACTCAGAAAAGAAGTCTTGAATCTGTCCCACAGTGTATCTCGTACCAGTGCCGAAAAAAAACCACAGCACTTGGCAATCTGTCTACATCGACTTCAAATGATATCGTCTTCTCCTTCACTTGTTCCGGAAACGTAAGTGGGTCTGAGCGGCCGTCATACGACAAATGCCACTTGTTCACAACGTCCGACACGATAACAGTGTGTCTGTAAGGTGCGTGGGATGGCCATCCTGTAGAGTGCAGTACGGGATACTTCGGCTGAGGGTATGCTCCTGCGTCCCAGTCCTCGTTTTTCGCCTCCATTGGTGTCTGATTCTCGTAGCGTTCTGCCTGAGGTCTCATCAGCGATGGTGGGCTTCGTAGGTTCCCGGAGATCGGACTCAGAACGATGACGTGCCACAGCTCTTACAGTTGAATTTGCATCCGGCGCCAACAAGCCGGGCTCAAGACTAGCCAGCGCTTCTAAAGTCGAAATTTTAATTTACTTTTTATTTAATTTTGTTCGATTTAGTTTTATTTTATTTTGTTTTATTTAAGATTAATTTTATTTTATTTAATATAATTTTATTTTTTTTATTTTATTTTGCTTTTTCATACTTAATTTTATTTATTTTATCTTAATCTTACCTTTTAATTTTATTTTATTTTATTTAAGTTTTAATTTATTTTATTTTGTTTAAGGTTTATTTAATATTATTTTACTTTATTTAATTTTATTTAATTTAATTAAATTTTATTTAATTTTGATTTGTTTTTATTTAACTTTTACGTTATTTCACTTTTTTCCCAAGTAACTATTTACGTCGAGGTCTACCGCTCTCGACCCACGGTGTTATTCGTCTGCGTCGCGCTCTCTCGAACGTTCGACGCTTCGAACACGTTCGTTTGTATTCTCGCTTCGAGCCGATCGTTCGAATGTGCTCCGTTAAGGACGTCAGCGCTTACGCTCGCTGCAACGTCCACGTCGATTGCGCTGCCGACGACTCACAACCGCAACACTCAATATTGAAATCCCGCTAACCGAACGGTTTGTCATATGCGTATTAGTGTGTGTGTGTGTACAATTTTCGACCACGCGTTAGCCTGTACCTCTTTTTCTCTATGTTCTTGCTACCTTTTTTTCGGCACGCGCTGAACCTATTTCATACGGTAGTCGCCTTTGCGATATCCTGTATGTGGAAACGTTCACACGGGATATATATATGCTTTAATTCAATTGAATGCCACGCCCACTCGCCTCAGTGTCCCTAGTCGGATGCCACTTGTGAGGAGGCGGATCTGCCGGGGTAAATTCCCAGCCGGACAGGATCCGCGCCACAAGAAAATTTATTTTGTATGCGGCGGCACTGAGACGGTTGGACAATAGTACAGGCGTATCTCTAACGCCTGCCGTATATAATTGCTCGGTGTATACGCGGCCATAGAAATGTATAATACGTACGGTATTCTAAATTTTAATACTGATGGGACAAATCTCGCATCAATAATTGTTAAGAACGTTTGACTTACTTTTCTTCATTCTTCTTCTTTTGACAGCTTTTAGATGATGTCGTTGCCTGTGTTCTTCCTTATTATCCTTCTCTTTCCTTGCCGTGATCTGCTCGCTACCTTTCTAACATTCGTTTTCTCGCGTATGTTGCTCGCGGTGGTCGCACACTAACTAAAATCTTCTCTGCCTCTCGCTCGGCTCGGCTCGCAGCTGTCAGGGAATTCGTTATGAAATCGGCACGAATTCTCTGTCATTTGCCTGCCCTTCATCCGTATACCTTGACGAAATCGAACTGCATTTTTAGCCATGTGATCCTGGAAAGTTAGTTACTTAACGCGCTTTATTTCATCAAGCCATGCTATTCATCAGGCCTAGATGTTGTACCAGGATGTATACGTAGGTACTGTGCAGATTCTCCATGTAAGTCCTTGCTTAAATTATTTGAATTGTCCATAAGCTCGGGCTCTTTCCCAACCATTTGGAAGTAATCATTTATAATTCCTCTTCACAAACATGGTTCAAAGTCTGATGTTAAAAACTATAGGGGTATTTCCAAATAATCCGCGATGCCTAAGGTGAGAAGGTGATAACACTCAACTACAACACTCATGTAGCTCTATCATTTCACCCTGCCAACGTGGTTGGCAGAATGGGCACTCCATTATCACAATCGAACTATCGCGGAATTCCGAATCGGCTAAGAATCCTTTCCCCTCAAGGACTGTTGCAAATGATTAGGGGTAGCACCTCTTAAGGGTACCAGTTCCACCCACTCTGAGAATGCATCGTGGAACACTAGCAACATCTTGTTACCATGCTTAGACCGGGGTAGTGGACCAACGAAATGTGCACACAATATAGCGAATGGTTCTGCTACTTGTCGGGTGAGCATTTATCCGGCTGGCTTCAACTGCTGGCCCTAAAAGTGTTGACACAGTTCACAGCATTTCACGTATGATGCGGCGGCTCGGAACATTCCCGGCCAGTAGTATCTCTGAGGCAATCTCGAAATGGTCTTACGGATCCCTTGATGGCCAGCTGTCGGTGCGTCGTGACATTCGGCTGGGACTCTTTTCCTCGTATTGATATCCACACACAGCTTCCATGGCACGTAATCCTCATCGTCTGCTCTATGCCCCAGGTTCCGGTATAACTGGTTGTGTTTCATAACGTAATCAGTGAACTTTTCCGGGTTCGTCTCGATCTTCTCATTCATTGTCGTTATCCAAGGGCACGGTGTCTCGGTCATGGTTGCTTGGAGTGTCAGCAATGGGTGTCGTGATAGAGCGTCGGCCACTATGTTCACCTTGCCTATCCTGTATCGTACGTCGAACTGGTATTGCTGCAGCTCGAACGCCCATCGTGTGAGGCAGCCTGAGGGGCTCTCAATGGAAATGAGCCATTTCAGAGCCTGGGATGACGTCGAACCTGTAACCTTCTGGTAGCATCCCAGTTTCCTTATCGACCAGATGATGGCCAGACATTCCTTGTCTGTCGCTGAGTAGTTGCCTTCCGCCTTTTTGAGCTTGCGACTCGTGTAGGCAATCACTCAATCGTCTCCAGCGATAGTTTGGGTAGTAAAACAGATTTTATAAAACTTAATTCATTAATTTTAGAAACAAACTGGTCGCAACTGTACTCTTGTACTGACATTAACAGTGCTACTTCAATCTCTTATAATATTATAAAATCTTTTTTTGACCAATGCGTTCCAGATGAGCTTCCCAGGAGAACTAAAGAATTAGCACTGCTTAAAAATGTGAAGTCTAGATATTATAAAAGATTTAAGAGTTCGAATAATCCTTCAGATATTTCTCGTTATGTTATCGCCAGAACAAATTTTGTTGTTTGTAATTCGCGTTGTTACAATAATTACCTAATTCGTTGTCGTTTGCAATTTGCTCAGAATCCTAGGCAGTTCTACAACTTTGTCAATACTAAACGAAAAACTTCCTTACTGCCCTCATCTGTTTCTTATGAAGACATGAAAGCAAATATTCAAATAGCAAATATTCATCTTCATCTTCTTCTTTCTTCCTTAATCCCCTTATCCGTATACCTTGCCGAAATCTAACTGCATTTTTAGTCCTGTGATCCTGGAAAGTTCGTTACATAACGAACTTAACTAAGTCAAGCCAGGTTATTCACCAGGCCCAGATGGAATACCAGGACGTGTACTTTGGTACTATGCTGATTTTCTATGTAAGCCCTTGCTTAAATTATTTGAATTGTCTGTTAACTCGTGCTCTTTCCAAACCATTTGGAAGGAATCATTTATATAGTTCCTCTTCACAAACATGGTTCAAAGTCTGATGTTAAAAATTATAGGGGTATTTCCAAATTATCCGCGATGCCTAAAGTGTTTGAGAAGCTTATAACATCTCAACTTCAACACTCATGTAGCTCTATCTTTTCACCCTTGCCAATATGGTTTTGTGAAATCGAAATCTACTACCACTAATTTACTTGAGCTTATCTCTCTTGTTATCAAAGGTTTTCAGAGCATAAAGCAGACTGATGTCATTAACACAGATTTCAGCAAGGCTTTCGAATATGTTAACCTCTATCTCTTGCTTTAAAAACATAGCACTATCGGATTTCCGCACAGCCTTTATATGTGGATTTCCAAATATCTTTCTTGTGAAACCCAAAAAGTTATTTTTAAAACCTCACCGTTTAAGCCTGTCTTTGTTACTTCTGGTGTAACCTAGGGTAGCCACCTTGGTCCTTTACTTTTTTATTTATTTATTAACGATGTCCTGTCTATTTTCCTTCACTCCTATGTACTAATGTTCTCCGATGATGTGAAGCAGTGCTTATCATATAATGACAACAACTCTCCTTATTTATTGCAATCGGATCTGGATTTGTTTATTGCTTGGTGTAAATGCAACTTGTTGTTTCTGAATTGCTCTAAATGTATGGTTTTGTCATTCTATAGAAGTACGCCACACACATTTTATTATATGCTTGAACGGGTTTCTCTTGAGAGATTAGACTGTGTCACCGACTTGGATATTATTAAATTTATTAAATAAAAATTAAAATTTGACAAACATATCGCGCTTGGATTTATCAAACAATAATCTGAGGAATTTGACATTCCTTCTACATGTAGGTCCAGTATATGGTATCTTTTCAACCGTCTTTGGTCACCACTTATGTCTAAGAGGTCCACGGCAAGATTATTGTCATTGTTGTGCAATCTTTTTATGAAACTGTGAGCACGTTTGGGGATCTAATTTTTAACAGAGTGTATATTTAAATCTTTGTGCATGTCAAAGTTGCTCTTATACCGAGGAGCACTTGTGACGTTTCTTAGGGTCGTAGATTGATTGCGTTCCAAGATTTATAAGTTTTAATTTCTTGCTGTTCCGCGATATTGCATGGTATATGTCAATAATGGCTTAAGGATGGCCATGTAAAGACGAACGTTATTATCCAGATCATGTTGTAAACGCGGTCTTAGTAGCCAGTAAATTTTTCTAGGTCTTGTTTTGAGCTCTTATACCGAGGAGCACCTGTGACGTTTCTTAGGGTCATAGATTGATTGCATTCCAAGATTTATAAGTTTGAATTTCTTGCTGTTCCGCGATATTGCATAGTATATGTCAATAAAGGCTTAAGGATGGCCATGTAAAGACGAACGTTATTATCCAGATCAAGTTGTTAACGCGGTCTTAGTAGCCAGTAAATTTTTCTAGGTCTTGTTTTGCGTTAGCTTAGATTTTATGTTGGGCCTCCATGTGAGTCTTTGGTATACTCCCGGGTAATTCACAGTATCATTAGTTGCTATCGTCGACCCGTTAAGTGTTACTGGCGGGTAGTTTAATTTCCTTAAGGAATCGATTTCTAGCCGTTGACTACTGTTCAATCATTTCAAGTTCATCTTGCACGTTCTGCAATTGTATATATTTTAACGGATCCTATCCTGTTCTTGGACAAAAAAATATTCTGCTTTCAATATATGATTTTATTGTGTAGCAGTATGGAGTAAGTAGCCATTTTGTAATTCTGTATAATAGATCAGGGTACCAAACCTCGTCAAACATCTGTTTGATGCCTCAGAAAATGCCTCAGCAATACTCCTTGGTCTTGAACGCATTAGTAATCGATTTTAAAATTCGATGGCACTGCTCAATAGTTTAATGGTTTAATCTTAACCAAAACTGGTGTTCAGCTTTAATGTTATGATCGCTCAGCACTCGTACCATTCTTTTAAATAGTATTTTCTCAAATACTTTACAGAATGTAACCAGTAAACTTATGGGACGATATGAAGAAGTGCAACTTTCCGGTTGCTCATTCATATTGATTAGGGAAGTAATCAAGCCTGAGTATCGATTTTATAGTTATTTTCGCTTGCATTTCAGCGAACGAAGTTTGGCTTATAAGTAAACTCATCTGGCATGGTGTGTCAAAAAATCTATTTGCTGTTTGCTCACAGTTGCAACATCATAATCTGTGTTTGGGTGGAAAACTGAGCGAAAGTGCTGCGCAAACGCCCCGCACGTTGTTCTCTTCAGATATCGAGTTGCATGCCAGACTCTGTAAAGTGGTTTATTTTTAAGAAGCTAAAGGTTGCTCAAATAGTTTGATGTCGCCTCATTTTTGATTGCTCACAGTCTTCTGTTCAAATCTTTATCTGCTTTATTAAACCTCGTTTTCGTCAGCAGGACTCTGCGTGTTAAGCCATATTTACCGTAGCTTTCGTAGCTTTTTACTGCAGTTAGCCTTCGTAGTTCCATAGGATGAAATAGCATACTTATGAGATTGCTTATGGCGTTTAAAGTGATCCAGCTTTATGAAGCGAGCTAGTTAGAGTTTTAATTGCAATGTGAACTTCATCCTTTGACTTCACCGATATGTCCGGGCTAATTGGACTCTAGACCCAGTTTTTAAAAGCATTTTTGTTGGTTTTTTATTGTATTATGATTTTGTATGGCTTCTCCTTGTGCTGTATCGTGCATCGGTAAGTCACAGCAATTGGTGGTTGGTAAGAACTCTGATCAAAGTTCTCTTCAATTCGGATGTGATCTCCCGGATGTCCACAGTATACAATAAAGTACAGCAGATCGGTAATCTTATATGGATATGAAGGCTAGTAGATGGAGTGGCATAAATGTTATAAGTTTGTGTTCACAAACCTTAATCCCCTTTATGGATTTAAGCAATAAAGTGATTGGAAATTCTCTTCAATTCGGAGGTGATGTACCGGAAGTCCATATTATAAAATACAGTCCAGCATTATAAAGGCTTGCCAATAGATTGAGAAGAATAATTATTATTATCTATGCATTTATAAAGCTAAGAACCTTTTGGACTCAAAAGCCTTGATCTCCACCATGGATGTTTGGCGTTGTTGTCTCTTTCATCAGCAACCATTTGTTGCCAAGTTTTCGTTAATGAAAATGTTACAGTTTCCAATTAGAGCAGTATCTTGGTGGTAGGTACTCCATAGCTACGGTTACGTTATAATTCATACCCCGCATTTTTATAGCTGCATCTTGTATGTTGTTTACATTTATGCTTTCTATTGTATTGTATTTCATTGCGTTTAAGTAATGACTGTACTCCCGCCATGTGCTCTGCCAGAAAGGTGATTAAGAGCTGTTTCCTTGAATGTTCTCTGTTTGTGTAGCAAGTTCCTGAAACTAGCATGGTGTTTATACTATGTGCTTTTAAAGGTAAGGATATTTCAATAAAATGATTGAAAAGGCCGTTGGCTTACTGGGCTAGCTATTATAGGCTATAAGTTTGTTTTTTTTTTTGGGTGTTAATCTCACCTCGCAATACCGAAGCGTAGTTTAGTTGCTTTGAAATATTATTGTCAAAGTGGTTTTAGTTTTTAGGGGCTTAGGTTGTGGGATGGAAATTGTTTGCATATGTTTTTTATTTCTGGTACGAAGTCTATTTTTTTTGGATTTTATAGTTGTTTGTTCACAGCGTGGATCGCCATTGTAAGTTTTTGTTTCTGCGGTGAGCAGACCGGCGCCACTTAGCCGGCGTCTAGAGATAAGCGCGTTTACAAGATCAAACACTGTTGCTGTTAAGCAAAGACACGACCTTGGGCAACAAGTGCAGAGAAGCGACTGACCTGGGAAGTTATTTTTTATGAATTCGACTTGTCTAATTGCAATTTTTAATTCAATTAATTAATTCGATTAATTTATTGAAAACCAATTCTAACGAGTTTGTTGCTGTTCTAATAGTTCAGGTGTAGCGTTTCACCTTATTATTTGATTTGCATTGTGCAATTTGATCCTCATATCCTCTATTTCTGTGTTAACTATGTTCGGTTAAAACTATTAAGCCCGTATTGCCTCCGTTTTCTTCTTCTACCATCCCTAATTCTACACCTAATATGTCAGATAAATCCCCCCTATACTGTCGTTTTTTTCTATTTCTTATAATTTCTTACAATAGATAATGCTTCACCCAATTTTGTTGCGCCAACCAAAGTTTTTGCATGAATAACTTTCCCACAATTGTAATAGAGGATAACCATCCTAATGGATCATATATTTTTGCTAGTGTTGATAATTTTAGTCTTTTGTTTACTATATTTAGGCTAGATTCACTATAAAATTAAATGCGTCTTTAAAAGGTTCCCATTGAAGCCCTAAAGTTTTAACTAAATCATTTTTATGTTTAATGTATTGTTTTCACTAACATCTACCGATTCTACGTTTCTGATCTATTTGAAATCCATTTCCTTAAATTCATTCCCACCTCAGCTAATTCGAATGAAATTTGCTTGACAATTTCTTTGGCATTATCAATGGTATCGGCTGCTGTCAAAAGAGCGTCCATATAGAAATCATTTCTAATAATATCTTTAATTATTGAATTTTGGCTTTTATCAGCTATATCTGCTTGCACTCTGGTTGCTAAATAAGGGGTGGCTGCAGTTCCGCATGTAACGGTGGTTAATTAAATTCTTTTAGCTCTTGGCTTGGTGCATTTCTCCATAAAACATGTAAGTATTCCTGATCTTTTTCAGATATATTAATTTGTCGGTACATGTTTTCAATGTCCGATGATTTTACATAATGCCATTTACGCCATTTTACAATTATGTCAAAGATATCCTTTTGAACTCTTGGTCCTATCCACATAATGTCATTTAGACTTTTATTATTTGTCGTTTTTGTTGAAGTATCAAAGACTACTCGCAATTTACTAATTAAACTTTCATCCCTGATTACTGCCTGATGTGGAAAGTAATATTTGCCATCTGTTCTTGGTCCAACCATATGACCTAATTCTAGATTACTGCCTGATGTGGAAAGTAATATTTGCCATCTGTTCTTGGTCCAACCATATGACCTAATTCTAGATACTCTGCCATGAATTTACTATATTTCTCCATACATTTTGGGTTTCTTTTGGAGCTTTTTCTGTAATTGCAAAAATCGGGCAATTGCTTGAGTTTTTAATTGCCGAAAGTTACATCCTCTTTAAAGGAAAAAGTAAGTTTGTATCTCCCAGAATCTATTTTTGTTGCTTCTATAACCTCTTGACCTTCAGACTCTATTTCCCAAAATCGTTCTTAGTCTGTGATGTCAGTGACTGTAGCGATTATTGTTTTTCCACTTTTGGATTTTGAACATCCCGATGCAATCCACCAAAAATCGGTTTTTTGACCAAGCAGCCCATCGATTTTAACAACTCCATTCCTTAGAATTTGAGGGTATAAATCTGCTCATATGATCAAGTCCACCAGATCTGGTTTATTAAAGTTAGAATCAGCTAATATGTAGCTCCGTCATTTTGATTTATCAACATCGACTGTTTTAAATGGTTTTCAATAATCAACCTGATGCTGTCTGATTTTATTAGTGGTTCGAATATTAAGTTTCACCTTGTATTATGAGGTAAGCCTGGAGATACCCCACTAATTTCTGTATGAGCTCTTATTCTTGGTAATTCTAAAATCTGCGCTGGCTCTTCCATTATGATTGTACTTTGTGCCCCACTATGTATTAGGGCTGTAAACTTCTCATATTGTCTATTAGCTAGCTTAATTTCTACAAATGCAGTTGCTTATAGCGCTTGCTCTTTTTAAGTTACACAAGTATTCACCTTTTGCCTTTTTCATTATTGACATGAAGCATCCATTGTATGGTGATTTTCATTGCATTTGGAACAAAGAATTTCATTCATTCATTTTTTCTTATTATTTTCTTATTACTAGAGTGCCTTAAACATTTTAAACACAACTGTACCTTTTTTGCCATTTTGGATCTCTCCATTGGTTCCATATCCTCGAACCTGTAGCACTAAAGTGCTTTATGTCCAGGTGCATTACAAATTGGACAACTCTTTGTATTATTGTTACTTGACGTGGTTTTATTAACCGACTTTTCATCATGTAATGATGAGAGGGACTTAAGCTTTTGGTCCAAGATTTCCATTACGTCAGAGACTGTATTTCCTTAGTTCGTTTCTTATGATTTTTATATAGCTGCACTGTATCTCTATTGAATTTTCTCAATATGATATGTGCGAAAATCACTTCAACTTCTTCGGAAATATTTGTTTTCAATTTAATTAAATGTATTGATTCATTTATTGAATCAATAAATGTTTTAATTTGCTTAAATGAATCAATGTTTACATTCGGTAAATCAATTAAACGATTCCTCTGTTCCGAAAATGTGTTTCTTTTATTTTCATAATAATTGTTTATTAGATTCCAAGTGGTAATATAGTTCTCTGCGTAACCAATTAAAAGATGAGAAACCATACTTATTGCTTCTCCTTTTAATGAAATTTTTAAATATTTGAATTTCAGAGAAAGAGTAATGTCCTCTCTTTTATGGATAAGTTCCGAAAATATTTCGAAAAGTATATCCCAATCTTTGGGATTACCTGAAAATTTGGGAATTTCTAACTTTGGTAGTGCCGGTAATTCTAACTTTAAGCTTGAACCTTCTACTTGATTTTAATTTTGTAATTTTAAATGAAGAGTTTCCTTAATGTTGTGGAATTTAAATTCCAAATCACTAATTCTCTCGTTGAATATAGAACTTTCTAACCGCTGTTTGATTAAGTCTATTATATTCAAGGTTTGAAGCCATAAACGCTCCATTTTATTCCTTTTCATCAGAATTGTTGATGGTTATTGAAGATTGTCTATTGTGTTGACAATCTTCTTAAAACAATTCTCCATCTTTTTTATCTGATTCTCAAACCTATCTTGTAGACTTATCTGTTTCTCTTCTCCTACTGGAGAGCGTAAAGATTCTTTAATTATAGATCTTTTTTTTCTATTACTGCAGGGATCTCTAAGGATCTTTCAATTATTGAGGGATTATCTGATATCTCCTTCCTTTCAATATTATTAATTGCCTGCATTTTTGGTCAAATTGTTTTAATTTTTAATAATGAGGTATTATTACCTTGAAAATTCGATTTGAGTTCTTGAACTCTATCTAATATTTCTCTTGAGATCTGTAAGGCCGGCCTAAGGCCCGGCTTACATCAGCTCTTATAACGCTAACGATATTCACAAGGTAATTATAAGAGCGCACGGAGCGCAATAGATTATAAGGTAGTTATAAGAGCGCACGGAGCGCAATAGAGCATAAGGTAATTATAAGAGCGCACGAAGCGCAATAGAATGTAAGACGATCATAAGTTAGAATATAAGACAACCATAAGAAACGCACGGAGCGCACGAAGAGCCGTGGAAGGGATAAAGGAGAGAAGGCCATGACTCACCACGGGCTCGGGCAATCCCGAAAGCCGAGAGAGGCACAGGCGAGGCTTCATGGACGAAGCTCGCTAAGGAGTGAGTCATTCGGTCTGGGACCCAAAGTGAAGAAAGTTTGGATTAAAATTGTGCGTGTGAGAGGCTGTTGAGCGTTCCTCCAGCCGTGTAATAAGTACAAGTGAAAGAAAACTACCGAGAAAGTATACAAGTGTGAAGAGAAAAGGGGCCAACGACCCACGAGCATATACCAAGTAAGTTGCAATCTAGTTAGTCGGCTAAGCCATACCCCGGCTTACTACTAAGGCAAACCGCATAGGCGATTGTAACGGCGCACATCCTTCCCGCCCGAGCGTACGGCATCCCACGCTCGCCGTTACATCGTCTAATAACTCCTGA
This sequence comes from Hirtodrosophila trivittata, assembly GCA_035045065.1. NCBI lineage: Eukaryota > Metazoa > Arthropoda > Insecta > Diptera > Drosophilidae > Hirtodrosophila > Hirtodrosophila trivittata. The sequence continues at coordinate 63,411 of JAWNNK010000504.1, forward strand.
CCTTTACGTGACCGCTAGAGTCTGCTCCATCCGGGCGCTAACGGCACGTCTATCAACTCCCGCTATCTTTTCCGTCGTACAGGGTATCCTCTTAGTGTAGGCGTTTACCGCACTAAGAGCACCTAAACACGGAACGACAGTCGGTACTATTCTCGGCCTATGCCTTTCTCGCCTTCTGCATCCTCGGATATAGACGAGGTCATACCCTCTAAATTAAGCAATTTGTCAAAACTAGAGATTAAGTATATATAATAAATATTGTAGCAAGAAGCACAAGCCGCCATTTTTCTTGAGTTCATTTCCCGTTAGTTCCACGCCTCTAGTTCTCAGGTAGGACGCCCCCCCCTTACAAATATTCTTGTAAAGAAGAACCCTGGCTAGACTGAGTCCACAACCCCAGCTAGAATTGCCCCTTTACAAGTGGCGCCCGAGCAGTAGTCCTACCAAGGAACAAAAAGGAGTGGAGATCACAGCGACATAAAGCCCCGCTAGATCTCCACGCAGCAGGAGCAACCCGAAAGGGAAAGAAAAAAAAAACAGGGTAGCGGTAGCGCGAGCGCACGAAAAAAAAAGAGGGAAAAAAAAAAAACCAAAGCTCAGCGCAAAAGCAGCAACAACGCAAGCGCAGCGCATCGTACAACAATAAAACTGCAAGCGAGAGGCAGAGCGTACGGACGAACAGCGCAAAGAATAGAGCACGAACGCTCTAAGTAGCGCGGCAGCGAAATCTGTCGCGGCAGCGCAGCAGTAAACTTTTACAGTGGTACGAGCATGCACATATTGCAGTCAAAAAAAAAAAAAACCGAAAATACACTGGGCATGACCAATTAGTAAATGCAACACTCAACTAATAACAAAAATAAACTAATTATTTTAATTAAAGGCGTTTACCTTAATTAAAGTAATAATAAAAAAAAAAAATAAACTAATTATTTTAATTAAAGGCGTTTACCTTAATTGAAGTAAATAATAATATAAAATAAACTAGTTATTTTAATTAAAGGCGTTTACCTTAATTAAAATAATAAAATAAACTAATTATTTTAATTAAAGGCGTTTTCCTTAATTAAAATAAGTAATAATAAACTAATTATTTTAATTAAAGGCGTTTACCTTAATTAAAGTAAATAATAATAAAAATAAACTAATTATTTTAATTAAAGGCGTTTACCTTAATTAAAGTAAATAATAATAAAAATAAACTAATTATTTTAATTAAAGGCGTTTACCTTAATTAAAATAATAAAATAAAGTAAGTATTTTAATTAAAGGCGTTTACCTTAATTAAAATAAGTAATAATAAAAATAAACTAATTATTTTAATTAAAGGCGTTTACCTTAATTAAAGTAAATAATAATACAAAATAAACTAATTATTTTAATTAAAGGCGTTTACCTTAATTAAAATAAATAATAATAAAAATAAACTGATTATTTTAATTAAAGGCGTTTACCTTAATTAAAGTAAATAATAATAAAAATAAACTAATTATTTTAATTAAAGGCGTTTACCTTAATTAAAGTAAATAATAATACAAAATAAACTAATTATTTTAATTAAAGGCGTTTACCTTAATTAAAATAATAAAAATAAACTAATTATTTTAATTAAAGGCGTTCCTTAATTAAAATAAAAATAAACTAATTATTTTAATTAAAGGCGTTTACCTTAATTAAAATAAATAATAATACAAAATAAACTAATTATTTTAATTAAAGGCGTTTACCTTAATTAAAATAAGTAATAATAAAAATAAACTAATTATTTTAATTAAAGGCGTTTACCTTAATTAAAATAAGTAATAATAAAAACAAACTAATTATTTTAATTAAAGGCGTTTACCTTAATTAAAGTAAGCAATAACAAAAATAAAATACTCGTGTTAATTAAAGGCGTCTACCTTAATTGAAATAAGTAATAACACAAATAAACTAATTGTCTTAGTTAAAGGCATCCACCTTAACTAGAACAAAAACGCACATAGAGCATAAAACGGGAACTAATACGCGAACCAACGATATCGAAGACAAAGGAAACATGGACAAGGCCGAACTCGGGAACCCAGGGGTAGGAGTACGTTGGGTACACTACAGACGCAAGGAGGAGTTGGAGGCGATAGCTCGCGAGTTTGGACTCGAGACAGAGGGCCGCGTGGAGGATTTGCGGCGAGGTATTGCCGCTTTTATCTCCAGAGGGCAGCACACACCGTACGTCTGGGCGCGTTTGGGGGAGATGGAGGCTCAGTACGCTAGGACCGCGGAGCCCAAGGAAGCAGACGTCGGGCCAGACAAGGAGCCACAGCTGGACCAGAAGACGAAGGTCAGGACGGAACCTCAGCTGTCGGCGCAAGGAGGCATCGCAGAGCAGATCTCGCCCGCGATGGGGACGCCAAGAAGAGTGACCCCGACGATAAGAGTGTCGGAGGGCGCAGCGGACTATGCGGTCACACCCAGCGCGCCACCGAGTTACAGAGGATCGGAGCAACACGGTAGAGAGCATGCTTACGATTACGTCACGCCAAGTCCCCATTTCGCACGACACTCGATGGTCGTCCCCGAGCAAGTGCGGAAATGGGGAGTGCAGTTTGACGGCCAAACGGACCCTCTTTCATTCATAGAGGAGGTCGAATATAGGGCGAGTGCGTATGATGTAAATATGGACAGGTTGCCGAGAGCGATGGGCGAAGCGCTGACGGGCAGGGCAGCGATGTGGCTGCGCACAAGCCGAGTTCGCGATGCCTCGTGGGAGGAGTTCCGTGCGGAGTTCTTGGAGTTCTTCCTGCCAGCGCGGTACTCATCCCGGCTAGAGGACGAGATAAGGACGCGACACCAACGCAGAGGCGAGAACTTCAAGGATTACCTTCTGGAACACCGTACGCTTATGCAGCGAGCCGGATACAATGCGGGCCGAGAACTCGATCGGGTTTATGAAAACATCAACCCGAGGTACTTAATGTACATTAAGCCAACGGACTTCTCAACGATCCAGGAGCTGACAAGATTGGCGGTGGAGTTTGAACGGATCGAGCTGCGAGCCCGGGACTTGGAACACGCCGACAGCCGCAGGCAGCCGAGAGTTGCGGCACACGCAACTAACAGCTGGCGGGATCAGCAGCCGATCGGCCACGGTGGAGGAGGCAACCGCGTGGCCCCCTGGAACCCGTTCCGGAGCACACAGACAGCAGAGGTTCAAGAACCGATTAGGCGAAACAGTACCCATACCACAACAAGGAACCACGGCGAGAGAGCAGGGCCACAGCCCGACGAAGGAGGGCAACACAACGGAGATACCGATCGGGTATGCTTCAACTGTGGGCAGACAGGTCATTTCGCGAGGGAATGCAGCAGGCCGCGAGTACGTTTCTGCCGGAGGTGTGGCGCAACGGGCGAAGCTAGCAGGAATTGTTGCCAGGCGGGAAACGGGCAGCGACACTACTCGGCGCGGGAACGAGTGGGTGTCGGGAGCACCAATCCCCGGACTTAAAGCGACCACTAAGGATGGGAGCAGGGCGTGTCACTGCTACTATTAGGCTGGGCGGAGCGACCACCACGGCGACGATAGACACGGGAGCCTCCAGCAGCTTCGTAAGGGCGGATTGCGCCAAAGAGCTGGAGACGCAAGGGATCATAGTGAGGAGGAAGGCCAAGGTTAAGCTGGCAGACGAGTCTACGAAGAGGATCGGCAGGGCGCTCGTGGCAAAAGTCGAACTAGCCGGAGTGGAAGCCGAGGTGGCCCTTTTGGTGATGGACACGATGGTCGATAGGATAATCCTAGGGTTGGACTTCCTCGGGACTATAGGGGCCAGCCTACACTGTGGAGAGGCGAAGATCATGCTGCGCACGGATCGCGACGCGAAGTCCACACCGACGGCGAGGTACGTCGAAGGACCGGGGAGTGAGGACGATAACATGGTATCGGGCCATCACGAGGAGGTGATGGAGCAGGAAGGACTGGCCAGTCTCGGGAGCAACGAAGAGGTGGAAACGGACAGCAACGCGACAGACGAAGAAGCGCTGGAACCAAAGTTGCGCGAATTTCTACGCACGGAGCTGGCTCTGTTCGAAGAGTTGAAGGGGGTGACCCACATAGCCGAGCACCGTATCACTCTGACGAAGGACGACTAAGCCGAGTGAAACAGAGGTATTACCCTAAAAACCCCCGGCACGACCTGCCTGCAGCGAGTGATAGACGACCAGGTGGACGAGCTACTTCGGTCCGGAGCGGTGGAACCTTCACGGAGCCCACACAGCGCGCCGATAGTATCGGTGAAGAGAAGACTGGCGAGTGGGCGTATGTGCAGTCGGACTGCACCGTCAGCTCAACGCCAAGCTCAGTGCCGGACGCGTACCCCTGTTCCTCGAATCAACAACATCCTCGAGAAGTTGAGGCACGCAAGATTCATCTGCGACGCTGGATTTCGAAGCATGGATACTGGCAGATACCGATGGCACAGGGACAGCCCAAGAGAGCACAGCATTCACAGTTCCGCGGGAGGGGACTGTTCCAGATGGTGCGTAATGCCGTTCGAGTCATGCACTCCGGCAAGCGCAATATTCCAGAAGGGCGTTGGATTCAGTGATCGGTCCGGAGTTGGGAGCCACACGCGTTCGCCTACTTGGACGACATTATAATCGGTTGAGCAGGAGCGCGGAGCAACATGTGGAACTGACTTCGCGAGGAGGTGTTCCGGAGGCTGAGGACGGCGAATCTGCGACTCAACAGGAACAGGACTCGGCGCCGTGCTAACACAGACAATGGATGAACGGGAGAGGGTGATAGCGTACGCAAGCCGGAAGTTGACCAGATCAGAGGAAAATTACTCAGCTACTGAAAAGGAGTGTCTCGCGATCGTGTGGTCCATCCGGAAGTTAAGGTGCTACTTGGAAGGGTACCGCTTTGATGTAATAACCGACCATCAAGCCTTGAGGTGGTTGAACTCGATAGAGAGTCCGTCAGGAAGGATCGCCCGATGGGCACTAGAGTTACAACAGTTTCAATTCGATATACACTATCGGAAGGGAAAACTTAACGTCGTGGCGGATGCGCTATCACGGCAACCGCTGGAGGTGCTGCAGCAAGCTTTGCAAGAAGAGGAGCGTTGTAAGTGGATTGACAGGCTGAGGGATCGGATCAGACGGGACCCCGCAAGGTTCGCAGATTACAAGGAGGAAAACGGGCTGTTGTACCGGCTGTTGGGACATCGAGCCGACGACGAGGACTATGTGCCGTGGAAACTGTGTGTTGCAACGTCACAGAGGACGAGGGTCCTCCGGGAGTGCCATGATGACCCCACAGCAGGCCACCAGGGGGTGAGGAAAACGATCGCGCGGTTAGCACAAAGATATTATTGGCCAGGTATGCTCCGGGACGCGGCCGGACACGTCAAGTGCTGCCTGGTCTGCCAGAAGTTTAAGACGGAACAGCGGAAGCCAGCCGGGAAGATGTTAACGCGACAGGTGAGTGAGCCGTTCGACGTGGTTTGTGCAGATTTCGTGGGTCCACTGCCTCGATCCAAACAAGGGAACACCATGTTGTTGGTATTCCACGACATGTTCTCTAAGTGGGTCGAGCTGGTGCCACTCAGGAAGGCGACGGCGGCGAACTTGCAGAGATCATTCCGCAACAACATTTTGAGTCGTTTCGGAACGCCTCGGCAATTCGTATGCGATAACGGCGTGCAGTTCGCTAGCAAAGACTTCAAGGCGTACATGGCATCGATTGGAGTGGAGATCCAGCACAGCGCCCCTTACTGCCCACAGCAGAATCCGACCGAGAGAACAAATCGGACAGTGAAGACAATGATAGCCCAGCTGATAGAGGAACGACAGGACGAATGGGACGCATTCCTACCGGAAATATCCCTTGCGGTGAACTCAAGCATAGCCGACTCCACAGGATTCTCGCCCGCCTTCCTGGTCCAAGGTAGAGAGCCTCGGCTCCCTGGAGCGTTCTACGACGAGGTCACCAAAGGTGCTGCTGGCGTTACCCAGACACCTCAGGAAAAGGCGACGAGGCTAAAGGAGATTTTTGAGATAGTCCGAGGCAACCTGCAGAAAGCATCCTTCGACCAAAGCCGTAACTATAACTTGAGGCGACGAGAGTGGAGACCTAAGGTGCGGGACGAAGTGCTGCTGAAACAGCATCACCTCTCTAACGCGGCAGACGGCTTCACGGCCAAGTTGGCTCCAAAGTACGACGGTCCATACACAGTGGTCGGCTTCGTATCCCCCAATATAGTACGTTTAGCAACGAAAGGAGAAAGGAAGCGGAAAACGGCGAGTATAGCTCATTTGAAACCCTTTTACAGAATAGGCAAAGAGGATGAAGAAGAGGCAGTTTCGGTGGAGAGCGTCCCCCACCGACACTGACAGTAGGCGAGGCAGGGCCATCAGTAGGCGCAAGACAGACAGTCCGTCTTGCAAAAGAAAACACCACTAACACATTAATGACACCAATCAAATTTCAGAGAAATACAAAAGAAGCAAACAAGAAAAAAAGAGACTATGGAATACATCGTCATTAGCTCCGACGAGTCCGACGACGAGCGGGAGTATGGGAGCTCCGATGCGGACTCTGAGGATCTGCGCGACGAAGCCAGGGTGGAAGACGGGGACAGCGACGACACGGAGCCGGCGCCGAGGTCCAACCCCCGGAACCACTCTAACAACCGAGACCCGCGGATGGGCTGCGGATACGAGGAGCGGCGACGGGGCGAACCACGCCCGAACTGTCTGCACACGACGCACCAGTTCACAGAGAAGCAGGTGGAGGTGTACGACGGCGTCGTGGTCATCCGCCATACGGTGACGACCGTCGTGTGCATCACGGCACCAAGGGCACGAGGACCGGAACCGTATGTGACGGAACCGGAATCTCCACCCCACCTGCGGGCGATCGAGGGCGGAGAGCTCACGTCGGAGGAGATGGAGGTGGACCTGGTGGTCGAGGAGGGCACCAATGCCGACACCAGGGCCCGAGAGGCGGCAACTGAGGACGGCATAGAGGAGGTGGACCTGGTGGTCGAGGACGACACCAATGCCGACACCAGGGCACGAGAGGCTGTGACTGAGGACGACACAGAGGAGGTGGCACCGGTGGTCGAGGGCGGTATCAATTCCGACACCGGTGTCACGAGCGAGGAGAAGGCGGATACAGAGGGGATCACGGCGTTGAGCACGTCGGCCAACGAGGAGAGCTCCGGCGGCTATCCCATTCGCTTCCGAAGCGGCAACGCGCACCACGGAGAAGGGCCCCTCTTCAGGAGGAGGTTCCGGCGAACCAAGGCGACGCCGGTCCGGGATAGCCGCTCTAGTAGCGAAGAACCGGCCAGCGACGGCGCTATCTTGGGCCGCGACGAGCTCGTAGATGCTTTCTCGGCAATAGAGCTCGAGTGTTTCTACAGGAGAGCGGAGGCGAACTGGTCGCCGGAGGAGAGGGCTAGAGCCCAAGAAAGGACGCCGCGAAGGGCGTCAGGGTGTCGGTCGCGATCGCCGATCGCGAGGGCGGCCGACAGGCACAGCAACGAGGGAACCCTCCCAGAAAACTGGTCGATATACCCGGCCCACCATACACCGCACAAGCGAATAATTGAGGCAGTACGGGCCAAGCTACCCATGGCCGCGGAGAGGCGAGTTCGCTTCAAGGTCCTGGTGGAGGGCGACGAGTATGGCGTCACCAGGACGAGGACGGGCCACGTGAAGTTGTCCCTGTGGAGGAAAGGGGGGGTGTAAGGCCGGCCTAAGGCCCGGCTTACATCAGCTCTTATAACGCTAACGATATTCATAAGGTAATTATAAGAGCGCACGGAGCGCAATAGATTATAAGGTAGTTATAAGAGCGCACGGAGCGCAATAGAGCATAAGGTAATTATAAGAGCGCACGAAGCGCAATAGAATGTAAGACGATCATAAGTTAGAATATAAGACAACCATAAGAAACGCACGGAGCGCACGAAGAGCCGTGGAAGGGATAAAGGAGAGAAGGCCATGACTCACCACGGGCTCGGGCAATCCCGAAAGCCGAGAGAGGCACAGGCGAGGCTTCATGGACGAAGCTCGCTAAGGAGTGAGTCATTCGGTCTGGGACCCAAAGTGAAGAAAGTTTGGATTAAAATTGTGCGTGTGAGAGGCTGTTGAGCGTTCCTCCAGCCGTGTAATAAGTACAAGTGAAAGAAAACTACCGAGAAAGTATACAAGTGTGAAGAGAAAAGGGGCCAACGACCCACGAGCATATACCAAGTAAGTTGCAATCTAGTTAGTCGGCTAAGCCATACCCCGGCTTACTACTAAGGCAAACCGCATAGGCGATTGTAACGGCGCACATCCTTCCCGCCCGAGCGTACGGCATCCCACGCTCGCCGTTACATCGTCTAATAACCCCTGACCTTTACGTGACCGCTAGAGTCTGCTCCATCCGGGCGCTAACGGCACGTCTAACAACTCCCGCTATCTTTTCCGTCGTACAGGGTATCCTCTTAGTGTAGGCGTTTACCGCACTAAGAGCACCTAAACACGGAACGACAGTCGGTACTATTCTCGGCCTATGCCTTCCTCGCCTTCTGCGTCCTCGGATATAGACGAGGTCATACCCTCTAAATTAAGCAATTTGTCAAAACTAGAGATTAAGTATATATAATAAATATTGTAGCAAGAAGCACAAGCCGCCATTTTTCTTGAGTTCATTTCCCGTTAGTTCCACGCCTCTAGTTCTCAGGTAGGACGCCCCCCCCTTACAAATATTCTTGTAAAGAAGAACCCTGGCTAGACTGAGTCCACAACCCCAGCTAGAATTGCCCCTTTACAGATCTTTTCTATCTCAAGAGTCCTAACTTCCTTCACTATCTCGGACTGCTTCTTTAACAGCTCAATTGTCTTATCTGACATCATTTGCTTAATTTTTACTTCTGAATAAACAATCGAAAATATATTGATAAATTTATATATTCTTTTATTAATTTTAATTTTAAAAATTTTCTTTTTCGCTACTGCTATGGCTGCTTATAATTTATAATCTTATAGCTTTATAATCTAATGTGTATAAATACCCTTGTGCATAATCTACTTTTTGGAGGCCTAACACTGGTTAGCGTTTGCACGCATCGCATTAAAAAAGCAAGTTCCTACCAGTGTGGATGAAAGTTGTTTCACTTTTGCTGCCTAATGCTGTTTCCGCTGCTGTTGTCGCTGCTCTCCCGGTTACTGTCGCTGTTGTTGTTGCTGTTGCCGTTGCTGCCGCCATTGTCGTTGTTGTTTCTGTAGCTGTTGCTGTAGCCGTTGCTGCCGCTGTTGATTTAGCTGTTGCTGTAGCCGTCTTTGCTAGGCCTGTACTATTGCTGTAACCATTTCTGAAGTCGATATTGTGGCTAGCCGTCTTTGCTTTAGCCCGTTATCGGTTTTGCTGCTACCTTGTTGAAGTTGATCCTTTAGCAAGCCGTCCTTGCTTTTGTCGCTTCTTCTTTAGCTAGTTCATGTTCCACTGCCACTTGCAATGCTGTACTGCTACCGTTTTGTAAATACTGGCTTGTATTGCCTAGTATTTACAAATTATTAAGAACAATTGTTGGTTTATTTATAGATACCCTGTCTCTTACCACTGGTAGGGAAGATAGAGTACTTGGTTTACTTTTTTAAGCTTGTGTTTTCAATTCGTTGTTTCGTTGAGGAAAACAAACGAAAACCATGTAAATGAAACGATGTTCCTTCGGGAGCATCTCGTGGAATACTAAATTAATTCTTTAAAATTCTAGTTCTTTTATACCTTACACAGAGCGTTCTAACTCTATTCTTATGAGCACTTTAACCCGACCAACGGGATGCAACTCGCTGATAGGGTCGGGTCATATTTCGTGTACATGTACGTACTCGGTTCACACCATAATATTGACACGCATACAAGTGGTCATAAATTAACTATTTTATTGCGGTGCGTTGTGTTTACATGATGCAACATGTACTTCCACTTAAAGATCTATGTGAAGTAAATTTTAATTATGAATTTATATGTATGCATGTTTAACGAAAGTTTAAACACAAAGACTTCGAAAAAATAAAGGCAGAAATAAAAGCGACACAAAAAGTCATATTATTCTCCACATACATTCCCCCTGCCAAATCATTTACATATAATAATCTAGAGCATATGTTCAGCATAAGCAATACTACTGCACTAATCACAGGAGACTTCAACAGTTGGCACAACAGCTGGGGATCTCCGATAAATAATCAAAGAGGCAAAATAAAGCAAAATTTATCGAACAAGAACTTCTTATTCTCTTGAACGATAAATCACCCACACATTACAGCACACACAACGCACTGACACATATTGATTTAAAATTGTGCTCTCCACAAAAAGCACCATTTGCTGAATTGAAAATTTTTAAAGACCTACATGGCAGCGACCACTTACCTATTCTTATATCCCTATGCCCCAACCCTAGAATGGAGAATTTAACCATATTCCAAAAACAAGGAAGCTGAATGGGCATTCTTTTCCAGCACAATAAGCACCAAAAGCACTAATTTCCAAACAACCAACAACATTACTAAAGAGGCAGCATTAGTTTATAAGATTATTTTAATAAGCGCACACCATACAATACCACAAACATCACCTTGGTGGAATAAAAACCTAGCCCACCTAAGAGAAGAAAAATAGAAAATGGAGAGCATTAAAAAGGCTAATATACAACGAAAATACAATAAGCTATAGAAGAGAAAGTGCCCAATTTAAAAGTTAATTAAAAATAGCAAAAAAGAATCCATCCACAAGCTCTCGTCAACAAAAGCACCATCCACACAAACAGACAAAAAATGGGCGATGATTAGACGGTTCTGTCGTTTAAACCCAACTTAAACCATACACTGCCAGGAAAACCCCCAAAATAAGCTCCATCTAAAAAGACGTTGCAGATATTTTAGGGAACTACTGGTCACCAAATTCCAAAGATAACAACTTCTACAAAAATTTTACATCTCACAAATACGAAATCAGTCATGCCAATTACTTAATTAATAAAAATACATCACCTTCATAAAGTTCCAAAATAGTCTAAAATTTCTAAAAGGATCCACTCCCGGTCTCAATAGAATTACAATGATTGAAAACTGTTCATACACCCTTAAAAAAAAATCGTACAACGTTTAAGCAATGTAGTTAAGAATCACATACCTCAAAGTTACAAGATCAGCAGTATTATACCAATCCCAAAACCGAGCTCAAACAAAACTCAAGCGTCCTCTTAAAGACCTATATCGTTAAACTGTTGCATATCAAAAACACTTGATAAAATGATATCATAAAGAATTTGGTGGTTCGTGATTCAAAATAAGCTTCTAAACCCAAACCAGTTAGGCTTTAAGAAAAATCATCACCCTTGATTTCTCAAAGGCCTTTGATTGAGTTGGAGTACATACAAAAGTTAATCAGTTAATTGGATATAATGGAATATTGGACTGCGTATAATCGAATTTTCATGGCTAACAGAAAAATAAATGTTAAAATAGCATCCCAAAATAGCACCAAAGGCTCAACCGCTACATAACAGGATACCACAAGGCTGACCAATAGCGGATATAATCTATTTTATAGCATTCAATGAATTGGCACATATTATAGAACGTCAAAAAAAATTACATTTAGTGGTTATGCAGACGATTTCTTCCTAATTATTATCTTAAATAAAAACAAAACCATAAATCTAAATCTAGACATGTTATTTCAAAATATAGCTGCTTGGTGTTTAAGCTCAAGAGCAAAAATTATCGTTAGAAAAATGCCAGCATTTACACATTTATCGCAAACACAACTGATAATACAACATTTCCTGCAATAATATTCCAATATCATATGTCTGTTAATTAAAAATCCTAGGATTGGCTATTAATAGAACGTACACATGGCTCACGCATATAAACAAACTGAAATGCTCACTAGCTAAAACTTTAAATATTATTAAATGCCTCAATAGTCCCAGATTTAATTGCAGCTCGCAAACGCCATTCTCTATCACAAAAGCATCGCCTTATTATAAAAGGCTTTACGAAAAACACAATATTAAACAAAATAAAAGTATCATTCAATGCCGCTATCGGAATATCACTTGGAGCATTCCGATCCACGCCGATTCACAATATGCTACTAGAAGCAAATAAACAAACAATAGAACAAAGTAAAGACTTTTTGACCGCCAAACTACCAAAATGCCTACTCAACTAGGCCGACTCCCCTATCTTAAATATTGTAAAAAAAAGCAAAAACAAAATAACTACAAAAACTACAAAACTACTACCATAAGCGCAACAATAGTAAAAACAATTTTGGTACTGGTCAATAACAATCTTCCATACCTTCCTATTATAGTACCAAAACTGCAACCTACCTAGATCTTCCCCCCAAGTACAATAGACACATCGCCTCGAATATACAGCAAACAAGATACAACACCTCAAATTTATAGGAAAATCTTTGCTAATATTAAGCACCAATACAATAAACATACCTTTATTTACGCGGACGGATCACAACAAAACAATATAGCAGGCTACGCAATAACCGTTGAAGCACACTCTCTGAGATACTTATGCTACCACACTACTCCTCAGCCTTATCTTTAGATTCAATGGAAAATTCAAATAATAATGATCATTTCCTCGTGATCATCCGATCCCTACTAACAACCCTATTAAACCGTATACAAATATTTTGGATGCCTGGACATGTTGAATCTCCGGCAATAAGCTTGCCGACCATATGGCCAATGCCTCAATAACGATGTCTTTCAATCTTAAACCGAACTACAACATAACAGATTTAAACAAATTTCACAAGCAACAACTAGCTACACTATCAAAAACCAACATTCTTAAATGCAACGAATGGTATACATATATTAACCATAATTTCACAAACAAATTAAATTTATTCGGCAAGACCAGATTAAATTTATCAGACTCAGACAAAGCCATACAAGCCTAACCCATTAACACTGATGTTGGCACGTGAACCGTGCCGCAGCATGTGTTAAGGCAGGAAATTGGAGCCTACCAATGAAAACGGGCATTTGGTAGTTGATAATGGTATTTCTACCACTTACAATATGCTGAAATCTGTTTATTTGGTAAATGTTCAATTTTACAATGTTTAATATTGAGAAGACTAACATTCGTGCTCCGCACACGCTTCTTATGACTCTTTCAAAAATTTTCTAAATTTTTCTAAATTTCTGCTCGCTTGCGTACTTTAATCGAAACTGCACAGCAAAAACGAATAAATTTGCAGCTGTGATCCATCGTCGCTCGTACACAGCGCATACATATTCAATTCTAACGGTGCCTTTCCAGTGCAAAGAGTAACCACCGATTGAAACGCGTGATACCCAATGTTTAAATTATTTAAACTTCGCCACGCAACATTTCCCACGCCGTAATTCACCAGCCTCCGTGCGATGTATTACCAAATTTAAATGTCAAGCTTGGCTAGCTTAACAGCGGGGCGAGCACCACAGCACTCCTGACCTGGCCATCATCTTTGGATCTATGCACACCAATAACCACTCCTCTGATCCAACAATTTCGTTTGCCTCTGTCATCCACGATTATGACGACGTCGTCTACTACTAGCGGTTGAGGTGATGGCTGGAACCATTTGGTTCGTCGCGTAAGCGTAGGCAAATACTCGCGTAGCCATTTCTTTCGAAACTGATCTGCTAACTGGCTGGCAATCCGAAATCTTCGCGCCAACCTAGCTCCACCTTGCTCAATTAAACCTAGTTCTCGCAATCCACTGAAAGTGCCTAATAGAAAATGATTAGGTGTCAGTGCCTCGGTCTCGGGCGTCTCCACTGGGACGTAAGTAAGTGGCCTCGAGTTAAGCACACTTTCTACATCAGCTAACACTATTCGCTCGCAGGCTCCACCTATGTGCGGTGATCCTGTTGGAATAAAAGTGAATTCCAATTCCGGGTACTTCTGCTCTACTGCTGCAGGCGATATGCGCTCAACCTCGGCTTTGCATCCGCGTCTGGCCGCAAACGATTTCAGAACACACAGAAATGAGTCAGTTGCGATATAAGTGGCTATATCCAAATGCACGGCGCGTACTTTCAGGCACGTAAATAGGACACCCCAACGCTTCTCGTGCCACCGTCCAACTACGATGTGAATGGGTCCAAAATAATCCACGCCTGTAAATGTGAACAGTTGTGTGTAGGGTGACAAACGTTCGATAGGCAGATCGCCCATCTCTAGTGGCATCGCACGGGCGCGTCTATTGCGATACAGGGGGCAACTGATACACTGGCAACTGTGAGACTTCTCTCACCAAAGCTCTTAAGCCACAAATCCAGAACCGCTGGCGTATTTCGTTGACGACGATCTCGTAGTGCAAGTGATTGTATCTGCGATGGTGAAACTCGACCAGAAAAACCGTCAGTCAATGTCGTCTTGGCAAAATAATTGGGCGTTTTGCACTGACTTCGACTCCTTCTATGTTGTCAATCCGACCTTTAACATGTAGATTTCCCGCAACGTCTATATAGGGAGAGCATTTAACCAACAGCATTTTCCGCTTTTCCGCTGGAAAAGCAGCTGGACGCTGCGTTTAAGATGTAGTAACTTCTGCAAATCTAAGCTGCGAATATTTTTTCCGATAATACGCAGAAAGTCTAGTATTCGAAGTTGAGCGCATCTCAATTTCTCTAGTTTGCTGAACCGCTGCGGATCCGGCGAAATACATCTCCAGGCAGTAGTGTGCTTAGGCTGTTCTTCAGTGTGGTACATCACGTTTATCGGTGGTGCTGTATCCATATGTGGCCACTGCAATTCCTTTTGATACGAGAAGGGGGGACCGTTGAACCATCTAATCGTCCCATGAATCTCAGGCGTCTTGTTCAGCTTTGTTCCATCGTCTGTGACATTCTGGGCTGATGGAACCCAACGCCTGTCTATATCAGATCCTTCCAAGATCTTTCTTATTCCCATAGTCACGAATTGCTAAAACTTTCTGACATCAGATCATATCCAATATATCACATTCTTGAGGTCGTCCAAAAGGTACTTCTCTTTATGAGCACGGACATCTCGCTTTTGACGTAGTTTGCCAACCTCAGACCCAAGACTGCGGCCATGAGCTCCATACGTGGTATCGATACTGCTTTCATTGGGCCAACTCGCGTTTTCGAAGCTACTACGCTGCAGATGACTTTTCCATCGAACTCATCTCGCAGAAACACAACAGCAGCATAGGCATTAATGCTTGCATCCACGAATGTGTGCATCTAGATATCCCGGGCGCGACTTACCCGTCCCATACACCGTGGAATGTGAATCCTGTTTTGGTACCTGGCTCAGCTAATGTCTGTATATTAAAGAATCCGATCAACCCGAGGGGATCAAATATAGACATGACTTTACTCAAAACACGACGCTTAGTCGGACGCTCGTTGGATGACCTGAGAAGCATGTCTGGCTTCACCACGAATGTCAACGCGTCTTCTCCAGGTAGCCATTCCGAATACCTTTTCTTGCATTTCGTCGTGTGTGCTTATACATTTATCCCGAAGTTTCGTCCTCCAAAGCCTGCGCAACTCGCTTCGAATTTGATGTCCAGTGGCGCATTTCGGAACCGCCGCTGGCGTGAATGCTCTTTACTGTTTTGGCCATCTGTATCATTTGGTGTTCAGAATCCATAGATTGTATCCAGTCGTCTACAAAAGTGTTACAAGAAATGCTTTTACAGCATCCGGATACTCCGCTTCATACCGCTGCGCATTGGGATTTTGACGTAATTCCCCAGTGCTAGCGAACATGATGCACCAAAGTTGCATGACATACGTTTCAGGGGGGCGTAATGTGTCACCGTCATGCCAAAGAAACTTCTGCGCCATCTGATCCTCTTGTCTCACCATTACTTGGTGAAATATTTCACGTATGTCTCCAGTATGGCCATTGGACGCTCCCTGAATTGAATAAGTATGCCAACCAATGACGCTAGTATATCTGGGCCCTTCATCAAACAATCGTTCAGTGCCATGCCATTTTCCTTTGCAGCCGTGTCCCACATTAGGCGTGTCTTCTTTTTATTAGGATTATTAACTGTAAAAATTGGACGGAACCACGAGCTACTAGTTAACGCTAGTGTACTATTCGTTTATAGTCACGCATCGCAGTCATCAACAAGTCTCTCAATTTGAAATCTTTGGACATTTTGGCTTCTAAACATTTAAGCCGCTTAAGAACTACCTGATAAGAATCCGGCAAATGCACGTGATCGAACCTCCATAACAACCCAGTTTGCCAGAATTTCATGAAACGCTTACACCCACTGATTCCAGGGAGAAGTAGTGTTTTAGGACTTCAATAATACCACGCGCCTCACTGCACTGCCGTACATACTTGTATGTGAAGCAGCCGCTGCATGGTAGTATAGCTCACGGCAGGGCGACCATACAGGGCCCATTCTAGTCTGCAACGTGCTGCGATGATGTCATCGCCTCCGGCTTCACGCAGCTCCAGGGGTACACTTAGTTTTATATTGTCCAGTCCGATGGTAACTTGATTCTTCACATTGCTACACGGCAAGATAGGAAGCGTAGACAGGTGCTTCCGAGACTGCAGCAACTATGATTCTAAACTTTGCTCTGGTAGGTGTAAATTAACACAGGCCACACTTCGAAGGAAAACTTCAAAATAGCGCGAATTTCGGCGTTAGTGATTTCCATGTTTACACGTGTATAACTTTTGAACGCATCCAATCCATATCCATAGTGTCATTTTGTAGGTTATGTCAAGACTTTTCAAATAATGTATAGTATTTTATTTTGTCAGTTTTGCGTACTTGCTATCTGACAGTTTTGTCTTAGCGCTCTTTTCTTACTCGCACAATAACACTGATTGTTGTTTTCCATTAACACTCTCCCTCAGCTTCACTTTCTTACCGTACACACCGTACTAACGGTGATTGTTGTAGATGCTTGCTTTGCATGCTGCTCTCGGTCAGTTTGCCTCTCTGCCTAGCTTGAGTCAATCCATAAACTATGCATCCTGGAGTTTGTTGTATTGTTGTTTTGATTTGTGTATTCACATTTTTATTTGTTTCTTTATTTATGTATTTATTTATTTATTTATTGATTTATTTATTGATTTATTTATTAATTTATATGATCATTTCTTTAGTTATTTATTTATTTATTTCAAAACTGCATGGTTATTTCCAGACCTTTGATGATAATTTTAATAATTTAAAACTGTCATCCATGCCGTCTGAGCCGAAGACTGTAATGCCTATCTCATCAGTCTTCTTGGCAACACCACAAGCTTTAACACCTACAACTGGTCCAGGTCCTATTAAGAACATAACTGATAATATCGATCAGCTTATGAGTTTTAACTCCCCTGCTCTATGGGGGTCTCTAATGGAGTAATTGCAACAGATTTGTCGGACAACAATACTGCTGTTAGTTTCCCCCAGTGCTTGTCAGTATATATTCCATTGCAAGTATTTAAGGCTCCTAAGCCTCTGTTAGATGTCACAGTTAAAAAACAAATTTTTGTCTTTCGGCTTGCCCCTGAAACTTCGGTTCATGATGTTAAAGCCTACATAATGGGAGTACAAATTAATTCGGTCCGTTTTTTTGGTTTACAAAATGGTTATTTTTATTGAAAAAGAATAAAAAATGCATCATTCAAAGTATTGTCCATCAGAAGCGACTACTTTTTCCCATCTCTCTGGTAATTTTCGAATACCATCTCGAAAAAATGAGTCCTCTCTGGCGTCAATCCAATCATCAAGCCATTTTTTTATTTCTTCAAACGAGCCAAACCTGTGGCCGCCCAAATCGTTTTGCAACCGTCGAAAAAGCCAGTAGTCGGAAGGAGCAAGGTCTGGTGAATACGGCGGGTGGGGTAGGACCTCCCATTTCAGCGTTTTCAGGTAATTTTTGACCTTTATAGCAACGTGGGGCCGAGCGTTGTCATGTTGCAAAATCACCTTGTGATGCCTTACCGCCGTTTCTGGCCGTTTTTCATACAATGCACTGCTCAAACGCATTAGTTGTAGTCGATAACGATCCGCATTAATGGTTTCGCCTGGATTTAGCAGCTCATAGAAGATCACACCCGTCTGGTCTCACCATATGCAGAGCATGACCTTTGAACCGTGGATGTTTTGCTTTGGTGTCGATGTAGACGATGATGGGACGGGTTTACCAGGCTTGGCATATAATTTTTTTTCGTGGGATTATCGTAATATATCCACTTTTCATCTTCAGTCACGATCCGGTGCAAAAATCCCTTCCTTTGATGTCTTTCAAGAAGCAGTTCCGAAATGAAAAATCGCCTTTCGACATCTCTCGGCTTCAACTCGTACGGTACCCATTTTCCTTGCCTTTATATAAATCCCAATTGTTTTAACCGAATGGAAATTGCTTGCTGAGTCACTCCCAACGATTCTGCGAGTTCAGTTTGCATTTGGCACCGATCTTGATCCAAAAAAGCCTCCAAATCGTCATCTTCAAGCTTTTTGGGTTGGTCAGGACGCTCTTTGTCTTCAACGCTAAAATCACCACTTTTGAAGCGTCGAAACCACTCTCTGCATGACTTATCGGTTGGAGCAGATTCACCATAAACTTCCACAAGCATTCGATGAGCTTCAGCTGCACTTTTCTTCCCATTAAAAAAGATAATCAAAACTTCCCGCAAATATTGTTTATTTAACGTAAATTCAGACATTTTCGAAGAGGCAAAAAACAATGTTGTGGTTACTAACAGACGCTGATGCACACTAATTAATACTGACAGATGTCAAACCTTTCCAATGGAATATGTATACCCTGCCAAAATTGGCCACAACTTACAGGTGGAGCTATCTTTTGAAAACGGACTGAATTAATTTGTACTCCCAATACATGCAAAGACGAAAATAACTGATCTTTCTGCTGATAAATTTAGGTTTAGTTATGCTAAGGAAATAAACTCTTTTAAAATAAGTGTTTCGGCGAAAGCATTCAACACTATTTGTTGCAGTTCATTCTGGCAAAAAATTGTAAAAGAGATAGACTCAAGTAGAAAAAATCGGTCTCCGATTGCACTGCCTCCAAACTCTAACAGCGCTTCTTCTTCCATTACCTTTAAAAAAACAAACCCTTATTTTATCTTACCAGAATGTTAGAGGTCTTAACTCTTAATTAAGTTAACTGTATATAGACAGTTTTTCTTTTGAGCCTAAGATAGTTAACTTTACCGAAACCCGCTTAAAACCTGAGATTTCCGAATTTTCTTTATTTTGTAAATAAATGATAAATATACGCCTTTTAGATGCAATCGTTTGTCACGTACTAGAGACGATATTCTTATTCTTATTATATTCACGTTACCTGCTAAACATTGATTTTTTCGCCGTTTAAATTATATACACAAATTTTTCAATATTTATAACGTGATCATATATTTCGCCACAGTCCGATATATCTATATACCAAACATATATTTCTGCGATTCAATCCATTTCATTACTACTTTCTAATAGTGATTACCTGTTTCTACTTGGTGATATTAATTTTCCAGATGTTGTATGGTCTGACTCTCCAATTGTTTTGGTGCCATCCACATCTCACAAATTTATCAAATCGCCTATTAAGCTGTCTCTCTCTCGAATTAATAAGGTAAATTACTTGACCTTATTTATGCATCGGATCATTTTTCTGGCCCTAAATTGTCCGTTAACTTATTAATTTTAGAAACAAACTGGTCGCAACTGTACTCTTGTACTAACATTCACAATGCTATTTCAATCTTTTAAAATGTCAAAAATCACTTTTTGACCAATGCGTTTCTGGAGAGCTTCCAAAGAATTAGACCTCCTTGGTTATCTAAAGAATTAGCAATGTTTTAAGACATGAACACGCAATATTATAAAAGATTTAAGAGTTCGAATAATCCTTCTGATGTTCCTCGTTATATTATCGCCAGATCAAATTTTTTTGTCTGTAATTTGCGTTGTAACAATAATTACATAATTCGTTCTAGTTTGCAATTTATTCAAAGCCCTAGGCAGTTCTACTACTTTGTCAATACTAAACGTGGAACTTCTGTACTGCCTTCACGTGTTTTTTATGGAGACATGAAAGCAAATACTGATCAAGCTGCAGCCGATCTTTTCGCAGAATTCTTCTAATGAACTTATTTAGGTTCAAACTTTCTCTCCAATTCTCCGTATACTTATCCCTTGCCGAAACCTAACTGCATTTTTATAGTCCTCTGCTCTTAGAAAACTCGTTAATCAAGCCAGGATATTCTTCAGATCCAGATGGACTACCACTATGTGTACATAGGTACTGGGCTGTAAGCTCTTGCTTAAATTATTTGAATTGTCTGTTGTCGAGCTCTTTCCCAACCAATTGGAAGGAATTATTTATAATTCCTCTTTACAAACACGGTTCAAATTCTGATGTTAAAAACTATAGGGGTATTTCCAAATTATCCGCGATGCCTAAAGTGTTTGAGAAGCTGATAACATCTCAACTACAACACTCATGTAGCTGCCAACATGGTTTTGTGAAATCGAAATCTACTACCACTAACTTACTTGAGCATACCTCCCTTGTTATCAAAGGCTTTCACAACAAAAAGCAGACTGACGTAATTTACACAGATTTCAGCAAGGCTTTCGATTCCGTTAACCACTATCTCTTGCTTAAAAAACTTGGTACTATCGGATTTCCACACAGCTTTCTTATGTGGATTTCCGAATATCTTTCTTGTAGAACCCAAAAAGTTATTTTTAAATCCTCACTGTCTAAGCCTGTCTTTGTTACCTCTGGTGTACCCCAGGGTAGCCACCTTGGGCATTTATTAACGATCTCCCGTCTATTTTCCTTCACTCCTATGTACTAATGTACGCCGATGATGTGAAGCAGTGCTTATCATATAATGACAACAACTCTCCTTATTTATTGCAATCGGACCTGGATTTGTTTTTTGCATGGTGTAAATGCAACTTGTTATGTTATTCTATAGACGTACGCCTCACATATTTAATAACATGCTTGACCGGGTTTCTCTTGAGATATTAGACTGTGTCACCGATTTGGGAATTCTTCTCGATCATAGACTAAAATTTGACAAACATATCGCGCTTACAGTCAACAAGTCGACTCAATCTCTTGGATTTATCAAACGATGGTCTAAGGAATTCGACGACCCTTATACGACTAAGCTGCTATATACTTCTCTTGTTCGGCCTATTGTGGAATACGGATCTTGTGTGTGGTCTCCTCAATATTCGGTACACCAAGACAGAATTGAGTCGGTTCAAAAGAAGTTTCTTCTTTTTGCTCTTCGCGGCTTTAACTGATTTGCCTCCATACCATAGAAGATTGCTTTTAATTAACCTCCCATCCCTTACTAACCGTCGCATGATGCTGGGAGTTCTATTTTTACATAACCTATATATATATAAATAATTGGCAAAATTGACTCATCTCTGCTATTGAGCCAAATTCACTTTTCTGTACCTTTGAGACGTACTCGTAACTTCACACTACATATATTTTCTCTGCATAAATATTTTCAAGCTCTCTGTTTTCACTACAACAGACTTTTTCAAATCTTCAACACAGAGTCCTCTTTTGATACGATTAAAATCCATATTCTTAAATTTTTAGCACGAAGTAAGTAGCACTAATTTCCTTTACTAATCATATTGATCTGATTGGGTTTTTCTGGCTTTTTCCCAATCATCGGAACAAATATTGGATCCTTTCATTTTGAACACCCCAGATATTAACTTAAATTTTTTACTTAACTATTTATTTTTAAGTTTAAATTATATTATATGAGTTTTAATTTATAATAAAAATTTTAATGTTACTTCCAAATGTTGGTCGACTGTTAATAGTTGACATTAAATAAATAAATAAATAAATAAACAAATAAATAATCAAATAAATTATTAAATAAATAAATTAATAAATAAATAAATAAATAAATAAATAAATAAATAAATAAATAAATAAATAAATAAATAAATAAATAAATAAATAAATAAATAAATAAATAAATAAATAAATAAATAAATAAATAAATAAATAAATAAATAAATAATAAAATAAAATAATAAATAAATACATAAATAAATAAAAAAGTGATTTTATAACATTAACAATGCTACTTCACTCTTACATAATGCTAGAACAAGAGTACAGTTGCGACCAGGTTGTTTCTAAAATTAATGAGTTAAGTTTTATTAAATCTGTTCTACGAAAACAGCATGTTCTAACGACCGAGTTACTTAAATAAGACGCTCACATGTAGGCAGTTCAAACACTCATTCTAAAGTAAAATAATAGGGGTCCTCAGGTACAACTAAGGGACAAGTTTTTAGAAAAAGGATCCGATGCAAAAATAAGGTCAAGTAGACGACCAGTTTCGATATCTCAAATATTGCACAAAATTTCATAGCAGGACCAAAGGAGCAGCAGTAATTGCACTATTGCTATATTCGAAGCATTGACGAATTGCTTTCTAAACTAGCTAAAAATACGTAGCAAGTCTTGTAACGTAATTTAAAAAGACGTAGTGAGTCTTTCTATATACTTTCAGCAATTGTTGCTCTACACATAATATTATATTCCTATCACTTTGTGTGCTCTTTGCTACCTGCTTCGAAAATACGAAGCAGGAAGCAGATCGAGAGCAGGTGCGGGTCTGCTGCACTTTTGCTATTAGAAATCTGAATCGGGAGCAAAATTTAAACGCATATATGAGAAAGGAATGAGACGGCTTGGACGGTAAATTTTTGTTAAAAAATGTGAATAATAAGGGTCTCAAATGGCTACCTTAAAGGAACATGAATTGAATCTGAAGTGGACAAGATCAGTAGCATTTTCGGTTCTCTTTTTCAAGTAGATTAAAATATAATTGAATAAAGATGTTAGGAATACAATCAGTCAAAAGATTTATTAAAATCTGAGTATAGCGGTGTTTGACTCTTCTTTAAAAATAATTAATTTACAAAATTAAATTAAATTAATTGCAATTTAGAGCTCGTTGTGTACGGACGTGTTTTTTATTCGTCTGTGCCTAATTTCAATATTTGTGATATTTTTGTGCTTTTTACTATTATTATAGTTAATACTAGTGATTTTTTAAATAAAGGTTGGTAATTGTTTGTGTATTGTTTAATCTGTTGTGCAATTACGCAGCTTTTTGTTCTTTCATTTTTGTTATTTCTAGTGCAATTACTTTGTCAATTAATGGCGCTAGCCCTGAGAAGTTTGTGTGGGTGTTTGTTTTGTTTTGATTGCGTTGTTCGTTTTACTGTGGACTGCTCTCTGACCGTAGGTTGTTGTTGCTGTCTCGCTCTTTTGTTTAAGCCGAAAGCGTTGATATTTACAACAATATTTCCTTTGTCGCTTTAGTGAAATGTTTGTTGTTTGTGTTTTTCTCTCACTAGCATCTTATTATAATACTCGCGCTATTGTTCTTATTATACGTGCATCAGTGCTTTGTTGTTGTTTCATCGCTGACAAGCCGTTGATTTGCTTTTAGTTTTTGTTGTGTGCTTTATTTGAGTGACACTTGTTTCTTTGTTTTGCTTTTGTTTTGTTATTGGTTTTTTTTAACGCAAACCCCAGTCGACGTAATGCCTTGCTGTTACAAATCTTGCTATATCAAACGCGCGGATGATTGTGCTCCACCGCCGTTTATTCATTGCTGGCTGTGTGAAAATGTCATGCATGCCAAATGTGCAGGTCCTTCGGGTCGAGACTCTAATAGAGTTATTGCCATCCCCAAAAAAGGTTGTGGTGCTCTTAATTGGATTTGCCCCACTTGTTTTAAGCTTCGAATTTATTTGTTGCGTATGTATAACATGGTGAGAAATCAATTCTTAAAATTAAATGATGTCGCTAAGACCCTTCTATGCGATTTTGACTCAAGTTCTGAATTGCTTAGTCAACTTAACTTTGAGTCCACATCCCAATGTAAAAAAAAATCCCATTCGCCCTCAACCTCGTTGGCAACTCCTTGTCGTCAAGACCTTTCGCCAATTCTATCTCTTTCACCATCACCTGGCATTATAAACATCGATGTTTCTCCTGCGCCATCTCTAGCTGGCGCTCCTATATCTCCGGTTGTAGAACCAACTCTTATTTCAGAGCCGTCAACTCGAGCAGTAAACACTCGAAAACGTAGACCTTCCCGCGAGGCTAATACGCCTAATATAAACAGTGGTATTAATATTCCGTTAATACCAACTTTATCAGTTGTAGTCCCTCGCAAACAAGTATTCGTATCTAGGTTATCTTCAGATACTATTGTGAAGCGATTATGGTCTATATTGCTATCAAGTCTTCTGCCAGTGTGTCGGTCCCAAAATTTAACTTTGCCACGCCTCGGGAAATAGCATCTTTCAAGATTAGCGTCCCACATGACTCGTTCTCAACCATATGTGATCCAAAATTTTGGCCACCTCATATGATTGTACATAAGTTTACGCTCAAACAGCGAACTGTGCCATCTGTTGCACTTCCATCCCCTAGTTTTGGTTTACTATCTGAGGCTGTATCAAAAAACTAGGTTCGTATCCCGTTTCTTTGTACATTCATTACCAGAATGTTAGAGGCCTCTTAACAAAGCTTCAAAATCTTAACTTGACTAGTTTTTCCCTTAATTTCGACATTATCGCTTTAACAGAGAATTGGTTAGCTCCTACCATATCTTATAGCGAAATTATGTCAAATCGATACTCTATATTTAGACACGATTGACAGATACGTCGTGGTGGTGGCGTGCTAATCGCCGTCCATCGACCTTTCAGTCGGATCGTATCTCTTTAAATATGTCTTCAGATGTTGAAATTGTTGCTGTTAAAGTAACATCTTCAACACAATCTATTAACATTGTTTGCTCCTACATTCTCCATCGTCTGATTTACATGTTTATATGCAACATATTTCATGTATAAAAGAAGCGTCTCTTCTAGTGAAGGATACTGATATTTTCATTGTGCTCGGTGATTTCAATTTACCCAACATCTCATGGACTTACTCCAATAACCTAAATTATCTTGTGCCTTCCAGTAATCATGAGTTTTAAGATTGCATTCCTGATTTTTCAATATTTCACATGAACCCAATTAAAAACCACTTGAGTAGCATACTGGACCTAATTTTTATTAACGAACATTCAAACTCAATCGTCTATAGAACTTACTGTCCCCGAAGATCCTCATCATCCATCTATTGTATTTAGATTTGTATCCCTACTTAATGATCTTATGATTACACTTGGCTGGTCCTTATTAAATAGAGTCACTGATATTGATATTGCCTTTATCACTTTTTATGACACATTAAACTCACTCTGGGACGTTTGTATCCCTAACTTCATTCCGTTGTTTAATCTGTCAAAGCCCCCTTAGTTTTCTTGTAGACCTTCGTACTTAAAAAATGCTAAGTCTAAGCGCTTTAAAAAATACAAGAAAACTGGCTCTAATATTGATTGGTACAAATATTCTATTGCCAAGTCAAACTTTGCTCTCTTAAACTCTGTTTGTTACGAGAATTATCTTTCTCGTTGTAAAAAACAGTTTTCTCGCGATTCTAAGTAGTTTTTTACTTATGTAAATTTGAAAAGAAAATCCTCAATCTTACCTTCTTTTTTTCTAGGGCTAGAGAAAGCTAACAACGATTCCGCTACAGTTAATCTATTCGCTAGCTTTTTTCAATATACTTGCTCACCAATGTCCTCCCTCAATTCAACTTATCCCTATAATATTCCTGCCTTCAATTTTATCTTCACTCCTACTATATCTTATAATTCTCTAACATCTTCTATTAGTTCTTTAAAAGCTTCGTTCTCTCCTGGGCCTGACAACATTCCTAGTTGTGTCCTTACGGAGTGCTGCTCTTCTCTGGCTGAACCGTTGCTTAAGCTATTCACTCTATCTCTTGAATCCACTAGGCTCCCTGTTCGTTGGAAAGATTCATATGTATCTAATCCCACTCCATAAGAAAGTTAGCAAGTCTGCCATTTCAAACTACAGAGGCATTGCAAAGCTATCTGCAATTTCTAAATTGTTTGAAAAGATTCTTGTTTCTACTTAACAGCATTGCTGTAAATCAATTATTTCCCCTGCCCACCATGGATTTGTACGAGGTCGTTCCACTGTGACCAATTTATTGAATTTACCACTTTGGTAAATGATGCATTTTAAAAAGGGTGAATCCGATGTTATTTACACGGATTTATGTAAAGCTTTTAACTCTGTCGATCATAATCTTCTTATCTCTTCTAACTCGATTGCAGAGGTTTCACCCTCCTTATTATATTGGATTTCCTCGTATTTGAATGATAGAACCCAAAAACTGTTACTGAGGTCTTCTACTTCGAGGCCAATTTCTGTCACTTTTGGTGTACCTCAAGGTAGTCCCATTGTCTCATGTATGCAGATGATGTTAAGCTTATCTGTTCATACAGTGATCCCACTCACAACTTTTTGCAAGAGGATTTGAGTGCTTTGCAATGCTGGTGTTTGACCAATCAGTTGCATCTTAATTGTGCAAAATGTATGTTTATGACATGAAGTCGTGTTAGACCCTCTTTAGGCTCCTATACGATTGACAATATTCCATTGCAACGTATATCTACGGTTAAAGACTTGGGTGTCTTATTTGACTGCAAATTGAATTTTAATTTGCATATCTCTTCTATCACTAATGAAGCCAAGGGAATACTTGGATTTATTAAACGTTGGGCAAAAGAATTCAATGATCATTTTACCACAAAAATCCTTTACATTTCTCTTATTCGGTCGATTCTGGAATACTGCTCGTGCGTCTGGTGCCCTCTGTATTGTGCCACCCAGGATCGAATTAAATCCGTTCAAAAGCAATTTGTGCTGTTCGCTTTACGTGGACTAAACTGGGACCCCAATCTTCGTCTACCTTCATACTCCAGTAGGCGTCTTCTTCTAAATATTCTTTCACTAATTAATCGTCGAAAAACTCTTGGTGCTGTTTTTCTACATAATCTGATTATAGGCAATATAGACACTGCCTTCCTGTTGGGTCGTCTAAGATTTTCTATTCCTCGTTGTTGTACTAGGAATTATATCCCATTGTCCTTTCTTACAAGCGCAACAGATTATGCTTTACACAGATCTGTCCACGGTTTATGTGTAAACTATTAAAGTATATATAGTACAACGTGTTCTCAAATGAATCTTCTCCTTCTTCTTTTGAATCTTCTCTTTTCCTATATTTTAGTAGAAATAATTAACCTCCTTTCCAGCTACTTGTTTTTTTTTTCTTCTTTAATTTATACTGTATCCTTTCTCTATTCTCTATTCGTCGTAAATATTAATTAACTCTTTTTTTCTATATTCAACTTTTTAATTCTTATATTTACTTATAAAACTTACTGATCTGATTGCCCATTCCAGGCAACAAATGTTCAGCTTTAATTCATTTATACAATAATTTTCAATAACTACAGATACACACATTTTATTTAATTCATTTTCATTATTTTTATTTTTTTGTATTTTGTAAGATCTTTAATTTTTTTATTTATTTTTGGAGTCGACTCTAAATAAATAAAAAAAATAATATATATTAAAATAATCGAAGTCACTGGAGGAATTATCATTTTATACGATGCCGTTCCCAGACTAAATATAATTTTCGCTGTTTTTCCGCAATATCCAATAATACCAATAAACGGTTACAAAACAAAATAAATATTTCAAGCCATGCAATATTTAGTAACATTATTGCAGAAATAACTTTATTAGGCGTCGCTTAAGATACTTATCTTTGCCTATACCCTCTATCCAATTTAGTGTATTGGTATATAACATGTCGTTATTTAGTTTAGTACAGTTTACTGATCTGTACAAGTGCATAATCGATAGTACAACATGACAGAACTGCACCTAGCAAACATTTAACTATTTAGGTTAAGCAGATAACAACCTACAAAGTGTTTCTCAAAAGTTTCCGAACTGTTGGAATAAAATGAAAACTACAATAGATTTTTAGTACTTGTTCTTTTATTATTCAAAGTAATCTCCATCCGACTGAATACATTTATTAGCTCGATCCAATAACATTTCAAATGAGTGTTTTACCTCGTTGGCCGGAATGACCTTTAGGACGTCGGTGCACGCCCTTTGGATGGACTCCACATCAGCAAAGCGCCGTCCTTTCATGGATAATTTCAGCTTGCCGAACAAAAAAAAGTCACATGGTGCCAAATCAGGCTAATACGGCGAAATGTGATTTTTGGTCAAAAAATCGGTCACAAGTGTCAATGCCAACTTCCTTCTTCGCGATATTCTGGCCGAACTTTCAATTAATGCGGAACAAATCGTGCACACACTTTCCTGAAGCCTGAATGATCGACCAAAATGCAATGTATTGAGTCTTTGGACAATGCCAATTCCGATTCCATGAGCCGCAATGACGATTTTAGCTGATTTTTGATGAATTCGCGGACAA
The DNA here is from genome assembly GCA_035045065.1 of Hirtodrosophila trivittata. Lineage (NCBI taxonomy): Eukaryota > Metazoa > Arthropoda > Insecta > Diptera > Drosophilidae > Hirtodrosophila > Hirtodrosophila trivittata. Next base: position 91,907 of record JAWNNK010000504.1, read on the forward strand.
TTTTGAGGGCTTGTTCGTTTACTGAATATTTCGCCCGGCCTGAACGTTCGTCGTCATTCAAGTCTTCCCGGCCGTCTTTGAAACACGTATACCTAAATACTGGTACGAGATGAAAAATAAACTTTTTTTTTATCATTTCGTGAGTTTCGGAAAAAGTTTTACCAAGTTTTAAATGTTGGCTCTGTGTTCAACACTCATTTTTGTACCGATGACAAAAACATACTGTAACATTAGACGCTATAAATCCACTTCCACGGGAGGGAATGTCAAATGAAAAATGAATGTTTCCAACGCAGGTCCTCGAAAGGTAAAAAAAGGAAACTTTTTAGATCCACCTTGCATTAACGCCATGCTCATTGCTTACGTGTTTCGTCATCACCATATCATATCGTATCATACAATACTATTGTATTTTTTGTACTATAATATGTATCAACCGTACATTCTGGCGATTGGCTATTGTAATGTAGAAAAGTATGGAATTTCACTTTATCTAAGGAATTTTTAGTATTGTTTTTACCATAAATCGTATTTCCCGATTTAAAAGTTAAGTTATTTTGTTTCAATTTTGATTTAAAATAACTTTAATATCCCCTATGTCAGTGACATCAGACATGCGAATTGACAGTGGTTGGGAATTTTTTGTGCCGTCTATATATTCTGGTTCAATATCTTCTGCATCGCTTAGCACATCAAATCGGTTCACATTTTTGTGATGTAGGTACAGATGCTTGTTTTTTATTATTATTTATTTTATTTATTTAATTAAAATCAACTAAAAGCAGCTTACTACGAACTAAATTTAAAACAAAAGAAAATATTGAGAATTAAAATAGATACAAAAATTTTAAATAAAAATTGTATGCATAAATGTCAAATAGAAATCTAAATCTTAATATAAAAATTGAAAATAAAAATAAAAAAATTAAACATAACTTTAAAAATTTAAATTTAAATTTAAATATGGGGAATAAAACTATAAGAAAAATATATTTAATTTAAATCGGTCTAACATTTGTTGCAAGAATTGGGTAAAACCCAGGAAAATCAAATTAGATAAATAAGTATTAGTATAAAATATAGAAGTACTATAATATTGGTATTATATTACATAAGTATATACTATTGGGAGCAATAGGATATAGAAGCTTGGTGTATTGAAATATTATTGTATAAGAGAATTAGTAAATAGGGCTTACACTGTTTGGATGGAACTTTGTTCATTCGTGAGCAACTCAAAAAATTTTACAGATTTTATTCTTACAAATCCTAGTTCTTTTATAGCTAACAATGATCGTTCTTACTCTATTCTTATCGCTACTTTGACCTGACCAACGGGATTCAAATCGCTGATAAGGGCGGGTCATATTTCGTGTACCTACTTGGGTCACACCGTAATATTGACACGCATACAAGTAGTCAAAAATTATCTATTTTATTACAGTGCGTTGTGTTTACATGATGCAACATGTACTTCTACTTAAAGATCTATCCGACGCAAATTTTAATTATGAATTTATATATATGCATGTTTAACGTAAGTTGAAACATTCTGCCAAGTGCCCGCAAAGGTTGTGGCATGTTATCTCATCTTACTTTTTTAATTATGTTATGTTCTATGCTTGAACATTTTGCATAGACGCGGCAAAGGTTATAGCCTGCATTTTTCTTTTTATTCTTAATTTTCTAATGGTTTATATTATTATTAAGGCTACTCCTAAAGAAGCATATCCGGATATGTGATGAAAATTTAAGCCTTTTTACTCAATATCAATTTCATTCAAATTCTTTATTTCCTTTTTTAAATGATCTATTTCTGCTGAATGATTGACTGGAGATAACTTTACTGGGTCCCATTTTTTTGGGCATGCATTAACTTCTCCTAAGTGTAATGAAGATAATACTTCTTGGTCGTCTGAGTGAATATTATGATGAGCTACTAATACTTTGTCATCAGATCTGGCTGCACAATCTGACCCAATGTTCAAAATTCCTTGCTCGGGCAATTCAATTAATTCTATTTGCGTGCTAGCACACTGAATACTTATTTTGGTATTGCTTGATACTTCAAATAACCAACTAAGTTTATTTTCTAGTTCCAATTAGTATGATTTTTAATTTACCGTACTTTTATACACGCAATTAGCATGTCTATTTGGTTTAAATGGCTTGAGTTCGCAAGTATTATCATTTGTACTACTCCATGGCCAACTTCCTTCGCAAATACTTTTATTAGTTTGTCATTTTTTAGATCTATTTAATGATGATTCACCCATCAGATGATAAGAGTCTATTTCAAAATTGTACACTGAGTACTCTGAGCTTAACTAAGCTATTATCATTTGATCCTTATTATAATTGGTACCGGAATAATTCTGTATAGTTTGGATGGATGTCTACTAAATAATGGGATCTTCGCATCCATTATACCAAACAATATATAATATAAGGATCCCATAAATTCAAGCGGAGCACGTTTTTGTCTAGGATTACTTGTTACCATTAAGAGTTTTTTATTCTCTTCTTATTCTATTATTTGTCTTCTAGGACTAGGTTGCATTCATCCTAAAAGTTATAAGGTTTTTTGCAAACGATTCTCATTTTCTTGATTAATTCGTTGCCCTTTTTAACATTTCTAAATACGTGTTCATGTTGTAAAACACAACTAGATCCCAAGATGAGGTAATTATTTCAACTTCAGCCATTGGGTGAAGTGCTACTATTAATCTTTTCTATATTGTAATTTTTCTTTACCGGAAATGTAGCATGGAAACTTGGCACAAAAGCGCATTGGTTATAACTGCTATTAGAGATCCTACCTTAGATAATCTGGCTGAGGCTCTTTTTGGTTTATTTTTGTTTGAAACTGTTGCTTCTTTATTCTCTGATTGTATCCCGCTAAGAGAACAAATCTTTGCTACTAGGCGGGTAATTACATTTTCTAATGTTCTCATTTAACTTCTCTAACTTTATTGTCTTCACCTTTTTGAACTTCCTAATGGCCATCTGGCTGGGTGACAATTTTCGTCTTTTAACAGTATTATTTGTCCCTTTTTTAAGTTGGGAACCTCTTTTTTCCACTTATTTCTTTGTTGGAGCGAATGTAAATATTCGTCTTTCCACTTTTTCCAAAATTCATTTTTCATTCTTTTTATTAGCTTCCATCTGTCAAGATTATCAATTTTTTCATTTTCGTTTACTGACTCAATTGTGTCAAGTATTGGTCTACCTATTAAAAAATGAACGGGTACCGAGGGGACCGAGTATCGTCAATATCTATTCCTGACATGTATAAGGGTCTTGAGTTCAATACTCCTTCTATTTGGCATAGCAATGTTGATAATTCTTCATAATTCAAAGTGTTGTCGCCAATTACTCTTTTTATATGATACTTAACAGATTTTACACCTGCTTCCCAAATACCTCCAAAGTGAGGTCCTGCCGGCGGGATAAAGTGCCATTTAATTTTTCCTGTTCTATGACTGCAGCAATTCTGATATTCTGTTGTATAGCGTTAACTACCTCTTGGTCTAATTTTCTAGCTGCACCTACAAAGCTTGTTGCATTGTCGGAATATATTGGGTTGCCCAAGAAGTAATTGCGGATTTTTCATATAGTCGGCGTTTATAATTTTTTTAACAGCTTGTGACTATTTAATTGTATTATTTCTTTTGACATTTATTAGTTGTCACTATTAGCTTGCTTTAGAATAAAAGTGCGCGTAATTTTGTTTACATTTGTTTGTTTGGCGCCCTTTTTAATATGGAGTCCACAAAAGAGCATTTCCGTCATATTTTATATTATTATTTCCGTAAAGGGAAAAACGCAGAGCAGGTTGCTAAAAAGTTACGTGATGTGTATGGTGATAAAGCCTTAAAAGAAAGACAGTGTCAAAATTGGTTTCGCAAATTCCGTTCTGGAGATTTTTCACTTAAAGATGAGCCACGTTCAGGTCGGCCAAATGAAGTTGATGATGACCAAATCAAAGCATTAATCGAATTGGATCGTCATGTAACTGAGCGTGAGATAGGAGAGAAGTTAAATATACCAAAATCAACCGTTCATTATCACATAAAAAGTCTTGGACTGGTGAAAAAGCTTGATATTTGGGTACCACATGAATTGAAAGAAATTCATTTAACAAACCGAATCAACGCTTGTGATATGCATCTTAAACGCAATGAATTCGATCCGTTTTTAAAGCGAATCATAACTGGAGATGAAAAATGGATTGTTTACAATAACGTTAATCGAAAACGATCATGGTCCAAGCATGATGAAGCGCCACAAACCACTTCAAAGGCTGATATCCACCAAAAGAAGGTTATGCTGTCTGTTTGGTGGGATTGGGAGGGTGTGGTATATTTTGAGCTGCTTCCAAGGAACCAAACGATTAATTCGGATGTCTACTGTCAACAACTGGACAAATTGAATGCAGCCATCAAGGAGAAGCGACCAGAATTGGTCAATCGTAAAGGAGTCATATTTCACCAGGACAACGCTAGACCGCATACAACTTTTGTCACTCGCTAAAAATTGAGAGAGCTGGGCTGGGAAGTTTTGATGCATCCACCATATAGCCCTGACCTTGCACCATCAGACTACCATTTATTTCGATCTTTGCAGAACTCCTTAATTGGTAAAACTTTCGGCAATGATGAGGCTATAAAATCGCACTTGGTTCAGTTTTTTGCAGATAAAGGCCAGAAGTTCTATGAGCGTGGAATACAAAATTTGCCGGGCAGATGGCAAAAGGTTATCGAACAAAATGGAAATTATATATTTGATTAAAGTTCATTCTAAGTTTTATTAAAAATGCATTTACTTTCTTTTAAAAAATCCGCAATTACTTTTTAGGCAACCCAATATATTGGTGCACTTTCCTCTTTTAGCTACGAATCTCTTAAATGCTGCGGGGAATGCATCAGACGTTAAATCACTGCCTACCTTTAATTGCATTGCTTATGTTGCCATGTAAACGAAGACTCCAATCTACCCTTTGTATGTTTTTTGTACACGATTTTTTGAACATCGAACGTTAAGTGGCCCTGCATAGTCTACACCAGTATTTAGAAACTGGTATGCTGCATTTACTCTATACTTTGGTAGATTCCCCATTATCTGTTCTCCTACACACTGTCGATATCTCGCACATCTAACACCCCTTTTAAGTATTTCATTAAATTATTTCTTTAAATTATCTCTTAACCGAAATATCCAATACTTTCTTTGAATATGGTTGCGCATTAGATTTATTCCACTGTGTAGAGTTTCTTTGTGAACGCCTTTAACAATTAGTGTCGATATGTGAAATTTATCTTATATAATTGGGTGTTTGACAACAAATTTTGTATTATAATTTTCTATTTTTTCACCTACTCGAAAAATGCCATCTTCATCTAAGAATGGATTTAAGCCTAATATTTTACTTTTTGATTGAATTTCTTTCCCTGTAATTAAACATTTTATTTCTGTGCTAAACTGCAATAATTGCTGTTGTTTAATAATGAAGATAATTGCTTTCTTTAGCTCGATAATTGTGATAGGTATGAATTCATCTTTGTTTTTATTTCAATAAATCTCAATAAATGAGCGAATATTCTTTTTAGCCGTGTAAAACAAGAATACTTTTCTAATAATGGAATCAAAATGTTACTGTCTGCATTTGTAATTACTGTGTGCCAATTCTCTTTGGGTGGAGATAACCACTTGGGACCTACCCACCATATCACCATATCTTTTAATTAACTTGGATGCTATATCTGCGGGATTCTCTTCAGATTTAACATGATTCCATTCAATTTCTACTATTTTGCGTATTTCGTCTGTTCTACGCCTGATAAACTTGTTTTTATTCTCCCCGTTGTTGTTGCTGCCGCTGCTGAAGTTGTTGCTGTTGCTGCCGCTGCCCTCGCCGTTGCCAAAGCTGTTATCGCCGTTGCAGAAGATATTGCTGCTTCTCCTTGAATACCGTTGCCACTTGCAATGCTGTACTGTTGTCTTGACGAAGTCGACCCTTACCACTGGTTGGGGAAAACAAACGAAGGCTCGAAGGACCAATGTATGAAACTATGTTCATTCGTCAGCAACTCAAAAAGTGTACTAAGTTTTATTTATTTATTTTTTTTTTAATATCGCTTTACTTGTCATTTTTATATCTACATTTTGCCTAAATTTATCTTTACATGATTTGATCAGAGTTAAGACATTGTCTTTTCATCTGAGAATTATATTAATAATACTACAATATTTTATATTTACAAGTGGGGGTATATTATTATATGTTTAAGAAAAACTGGCATAAATTCTGCTAAAGTATCTGTTACCAAATTTAACTTCTCTACTCCTAGAGAAATCTCTTCTTTTAAAATTAACGTCTCTTCAGATTTCTTTAACACTATATGTGACTCTAATTTCTGGCCTCCACACATGATTGTCCATGAGTTTAGGCCGAAGAAACGAGCGCAACCTTCACCTGTAGTTCTTCCTACTAACATACCTGCAACCAATGTTTTAAAAAACTAGGCTATTTGTCTGACTATATTAATATTTCTAAACTCCAACAACTATATCTGAATAGTATTTCATTTGAGTCCGATATTATTGCTTATTCTGAGACTTTGTTAAACGTTACCATATCTGATTGTGAAGTTTTATCAAACAATTTTACTATATTTAGACGCGACCGGTCAACACGCCGTGGCGGTGGCGTATTAATTGCCATTAAATCTGCATTCCAATCAGAATTGGTAGCGTTGCAGTCTTCTTCTGATGTTGAAATAGTTGCAGTTAAAATAACTCTTGCATCATCAGGTCTTTTTATCATCTGTTCCTATATTCCTCCTGCCTCTGATATAAAACTTTACATGCAACACTTAAGTTGCATTAATCATCAATTTATTGTGCTGGGTGATTTTAACTTGCCAGCCATAGCTTGGTCATTTTTCAGCAGCGCAAACTATCTTATTCCCTCTTCTCAACATGACTTTTTAGATTGTTTATTTGATCTTCCTCTTTATCAAATAAACTCTACTCCTAACAACCTACATAGATTCTTAGATCTTGTCTTTATAAACTACTATTCCTATGCTTCCATCTCCAGGTCTAATCCTCGAACCCTATCTGAAGATCCTTATCACCCCACTATTGAAATCTCTCTCTATATATCTAATCTATCTACCTTATCTTCACCTATTATTTCTGAGCAGCACCGTTGTTTTCGCAAAAGGGACTTTACTTTGTTAAATCAACTAATCCTTGCAACTGATTAGTCCTTTCTTGACAACACAGTTGACATCGATATTGCTCTAAGCTCATTCTACAATACATTTTATTCCCTATTAGATATCTGTATTCCTTACTCTTTTCGTAAATCTAATTCTTCTAAGCCACCTTGGTTTACTGCCAGACTCTCTAAATAAAAAGACATCAAGTCTAAATGTTTTAAAAAATTTAAGATGTCTGCCTCCAATCTTGACTTATCTAAATACTCTATCGCTAAATCTAACTTTTTTCTGCTTAACTTTCAATGTTACACAAACTATACCGCCCGATGTAAGAATCAATTTTCAAGTAATCCCAAACTCTTCTACTCCTTCGTTAACTCGAAGCGTAAATACACACGCCTCCCACATCTTTCTTTCTTGGCATTGAAAAGGCTAACTGCGACTCAGCTGCCGTGATTTGTTTGCCAAATTTTTTCAATCCACCTATTCATCTGTTCCTCACTCTAATAATCTCTATCCCTACAGTTTAACCCCATCCAACACTATTTTTTGCTCCTATAGTATGTGAGTCTTCTCTTCTCACTGCTATAAGACTCGTAAAATTTTCTTACTCACCAGGGCCGGATAACATTCCAATGTTGTGTCTTGAAAGACTGTAGCACGTCTCTTATTCGCCCTCTACTTAAACTCTTTAATTTATCACTTGCACTGGAGTCTTCCCATCGCTTTGGAAAGACTCATATATCATACCCCTCCATAAAAATGGTGGTAAGTCATCTATTTCTAATTACAGAGGTGTTGCAAAATTGTCTACACTATTTCCAAAATTGTTTGAAAATATCATTACGGAAACTTTTCAACATCTCTGTAAATCTGTCATTTCCTCTTCTCAACAAGGCATGGTAAAGAGTCGGTCTACTACGACTAACCTGTTGGAATTTACATCTCTTATTCACGATGCAATCCAACAAAAAATGCAAACTGACGTCATTTACACTGATTTCAGTAAAGCTTTCGACTCTGTACACCATGATATTTTACTTTTAAACTACGTTGTATTGGGTTCCCTCCCTCCTTTTTACCGTGGATTTCTACTTACCTAAAAGGTAGAACCCAAAAAGTTGTACTTAGATCCGAAATTTCCAGACCAATTTTTGTTATTTCTGGCGTACCTCAAGGCAGCCACCTTTCCCTTATTTTTTATACTTTTCATCAACGACCGTCCACTGTATCACACTAGCGTAAACTAATGTATGCTGACGATGTCAAACTTATATTATCATATAAAGAGCCTTCTCAACTTGGTCTTCTTCAACATGATCTTAACTCCATGCAACTTTGCTGCTCAGCCAACCATCTTCCTCTAAGCTGCTCTAAATGCATGTTTATGACGTTTAGCCGATTAAAGCCATACCATGGTACATATACCATTGGTAATCTTCCTTAAGAACGCATTTTCACCGTTAAAGACTTAGGTGTCCTTTTTGATTCTAAGCTAAATTTTAACTTACATATTATATCTGGTTACATTGTTAATGTTGCCAAAGGCGTTCTAGGCTTTTTTAAGCGTTGGTCGAGGGAATTCAACGATCCTTTCACCACGAAATTACTTTTCCTTTCACTAGTTCGGCCTATTCTTGAATACTGCTCATGTGTACGGTCCCTCAATATAATAACTATGAGGCCCCATAGAGTCAGTACAGTAATTCTTCTCTTTGCCCTTCGTGGTCTTAATTGGGATACCAATCTTCGGTTGCCTTCCTATTCTAGCAGACTACTTCTACTTCTACTAAATCTTCCCTCTTTAAATAACCGTAGAACAACTTTAGCTGTTTTATTTATTCATAAATTAATAAACGGCAACATTGACTGTTCTACTCTTTTAAGTCGCTTAAATTTTTCATTCATTTTAGACCTCCTAGAAACTATCTTCCTCTATATCATTCGGTATGCGTCACTGATTATGCCTTGCATTATCCTTTTCGCATTCTATGTTTTCTTTACAATTCACACTTTCATGCTTTCTCTTCAGAACATTCTCTTCGTTCTATTAAACTTTCGCTTTTCAACCACCTTCGGTGAATCCATTACTATTACTAATACTCATTGTTCTGATTGGGTTTTTCCTAATCCTCGCAACAAATGTTGGGACAATTTAAATTTAAATTAATATTCAAATTTAAAATCATTTTTTATGTTCCCCAAACTTCTTCATTTTTTTTTTATTTTTTAATTTTTACTTATTTTTTTATTTGAATTTAAGGATTTTTAATTTTTATTTTAATATAATGATTGATTCTAATGTCGACTGTTCTTAGTCGTCTTTCCGAATAAAAATTAATAAATAAATAAATAAATAAAAACCTTAAGAAATTTAATGTTTTAACTTAACTACTAAATTTACTGACGTCTTAGGGAACTATTTCTTAATGCGATCTTATTATTGTATTTTACAGTAGCGTCGGATAAGAATGCATTTATCATTTTAATTTTATTCTCATTATGAATGTTTATTGTTGCGTAGTAGTAGGGCTTGTTTAGGATCGTTTTGAGTATTTTTTTTTGTGTAGTTTGAATTTTTTTTGTGGGTTTAGGCACACCTACCCCAAATCTGGCAGCCATATAACATCTTTGGAATAAATATTGTTTTGTATATAATTAATTTGTTGTGTAATGATAAATTGGATAAATATGCAGGTGGTTTGATTTATTTTATCTATGGTTTTGCTTATATGGTCATTAAATAGTAGTTGTTTGTCAAGATGGATGCCTAGTTAACGTACGTTATTTTCCCATTCAATATATGACGTGTTAAGTTTCAGTTTTTGGTTTGGTAGGAAACATGGCTTTCGCTTACTTGGAAAATTAATTGCAGATGTTTTTGCAGGGCTTAATTTGATTTTCCATTTATGAAAATATTCGGATAGAGTGCTTAATGAGCTTTGAAGTTCCTGATGGATGACATTAAAGTCATTTTTTGAGCAGGCGTGCCATCAGCGAACATTAATATATTGCAGTTTGCAAAGTTCGGTATATCGGTGGTGTATGTGTTGTACAGAATCGGACCAAGAACTGAGCCTTGGGGGACTCCAGGTGATATTTTTTTGTTTTCGGACTTGCAACCTAATAGGGAGACATAAAAGCTCCTGTCAGTAAGAAAGCTTGATAAAAGTTTGACTAAGTATGGTGGAGTGTTGTGTTCTATAAGCTTATGAATTTGGCCCTGGTGCCATACAGTGTCAAAGGCAGCTTCAATGTCTAGGGTTACAAGGCCGACAGATTTCTTGTTAGCTAGATTGTTTTTAATGAATGAAGTCATTTTATTTAGTGGGTGGATGCAGTTTAGGGTAGATCTGAATCGGAACTGTATTGAAGGCAGGATGTCGTTTTCTTCGAGGTGGAGACTTAGTCTGGCTTTAATAAGGCGCTCAAAAACTTTTGAGAACCCACAAAGCAGGCTGATTGGACGGTAGCTCTTCAGACAGTCAGGTGGTTTCCCAGGCTTGGGAATTGGGATAACTTTAGCTATTTTCCATTAAGTCGGAAAGTAGCAAAGTTTCATACAACTATTGAGGACAATAGCTAAATATTTTAGTGGATTTTTTGGTAAGTTTTTGAGGCAAATATTCGGTATGTTGTCGGTTGCGGGTGGTTCAGATCACCTCCAATGATGAAACGGCCGTCGGTACTTGATATTTTGAGTAGATCACTTTTAAAATTTTATTTTCTATGTTTAGGAGTGATCGTTTGATTACAGCTAGTGAGGCTGTGATTACAGCTGCTGAAGAACCAGAAAAATAGGCAGAAAAGATTTTTAGTGTTTTTGATATATCTAATTAATCTCTATTCCGATATTTTCAATAAAATGGGTGTTTAATCGATTTAGGAATTATTATAGCAACCTCACCTCCTCTGGAGGAAGTGCGGTCGTTTCTATAAACCATGTAGTTGGGAATGTGGAATTTAATATTTTGCGTTAGCCAAAAAAACCTAAATAAAAAAAACATTCTGGTACTTGTGTACGACGTTAGACGGACGGTCTTTGCGCATTGGACGTTGCTGAGTATCACCATGGACACTCGAACTTGGAGTGCTTCACTCTCCCCAGCTGCGTCTCTAATTGTCCCGGAATTGATATTGTACTTGTCATCGACGACCTGGTGTGCTTTTATATGTTCCTGGTTTCCAATTTTAGTAATGCTGTATTTGATTGCACTAGCGTTGCAAAGTTCGGTACAATGCGTCGATATCAGAAAATCATTCCTTTATTGACGTAGCTTCATGATGCCATTTGTCGAGCTTATTCGGCAAAGCACTATGAATTTTGGTTGCTTTTGATGTCGTCTGAGCTCATTACGTTTACTTAGAACACTAATTTCATTTAAAAGAAACTGCACTTCTTCTAATTAAGCCCAAAGTTCTGCGTTGATTATCCGAAATACCTCTTATCTTTTTGACAAGAAAAATTAGCTTGATTTGGGGACTTTTTGTCGGCTTGATGGTTTTCGTCTATAGTTGTTCATCAATCTGCAAGTAAAATATATCAATCGATGTATCGCTGGGTTCTTTGAAAAAACCATCTTTGTCAAAATCTTATTGTCTTTCAAGATATCCCAAGTTCTGTTATGTGGTTTACTTCTTGTAACTTGTTAATAAGACCCAGCTACTTTTGAACAGACACTTGTATACACGGCTGTAGCCTATTTTCTAGACAATCCGTTTCTATTGGATCGGTCGGATCTACCTCACCATCGGTTGATATTGTTGCTTTTTCAGATTTGAGTTATTCTTCCGTAGTAAGAGCGATCGTACTTTCCACTCTTCCTATTCGTTCTATCTGCCTCTTTACTATATTGTTTGGCGGCAGTTATTGCTTAAACAATGTTGTTGGCTGAGTGTGATATCCGCTTTCCCATACTGCATTTTTATCCCGACCGCGCTAAGGAAATCTAGACTCAGATTCACCAGATCTACCACTGTGGTCAATATCAGTAATGTTACAATATATTGGCCTCCCTTCCTGCCAATTCGACTTTCACATTAAAAGCTTGACTAATGCTCTAATTCGATTCGTCTAGAAATTTTACACGGTTTGGTCACACTAAGTATTTGTTATCCGAGTGTCGGTATACGACTGAAATGCGGTTCTTGAGTCATCAAAATGTATGGCCTGTTGGATTTGATTTCTATGTCGATCGATTCAAAACAGGTATTATTTTAACAGTTTAGTGTAGAATTTTCTTTTCTTGCAGCTGTTGCCAAACGTAAATGAAACTTAGTCTCGCGTGGAAGATCTCAATTGGGGGCTTACCTCTTAGCTTCAACTTTAACTCCTGGTTAAAGCCCGAACACTCAGATTTTTCTTTATTTTGCAATAAATACACATATTTCAGATGTGATCGTTTGTCGCGTATAGAAGGTGATGTCCTTATTGCTGTAGATTCTGATCTTTAATCAGACCTATTTTTCCTCCTTGCCTAATAAACATTGATTTTATCGCCGTTAAAATTCTTTATAAATATTTTTCTATATATATAACATGCTCTTATATTCCGCACAGTCCGATTTATCTATATACTTAAATCATATTTCTGCTTTTCAATCAATTTCGTCACTACCTTCGAGTAGTGATAAACTCTTTGTTTTTTGGTGACTTTAATTTGCCAGATGTGGTATGGTCTGACTCTCCAACTGTTTTGATGGCATCCACATCTCACGAATTAATCAATTCCCTCTTAGAGATGTCTCTCTCTCAAATTAATCCGAATCCAAATTGTAATGGTTGTCTACCTGAGCTTATTTTTGCATCGGATCCTTTTTCAAGTACTGTAGTACAAACTTGTCCATTAGTTGGCCCCGAAGACCCCATTTCACTTAACTCTAGACTTAGATTTTAAACTGCCTACATGTGAGCATATTTGTTTTATTAACCCGTTGGTTAGAACACTCTGTTTTCGTAAAATAGATTTTCAAAACTGAATTCGTTAATTTTCGAAACAAACTGGTCGCAACTGTACTCTTGACTAACATAAACAGCGCTACTTCAATCTTTTATAATATTATAAAATCACATTTTGACCAATGCGTTCCAGAAGAGCTTCCCAGGAGAACTAATAGACCTCCTTGGTTCTCTAAAGAATTGGCAATGCTTAAAAATGTGAAGACTAGATATTATAAAAGATTTAAGAGTTCGAATAATCCTTCAGATTTTTCTCGTTATGTTATAGCCAGTCAAATTTTGTTGTTTGTAATTCGCGTTGTTACAATAATTACCTAATTCGATGTCGTTTGCAATTTGCTGAGAATCCTAGGCAGTTCTACAACTTTGTCAACGCTAAACGAAAAACTTTTTTAGAAGACAAGAAAGCAAATACTGATCAGGCTGCAGCCGATCTTTTTGCAGTACTCTTCCAAACTACTTATTCATCTTCAAACTTTCTTCCTAATTGCCCTTATCAGTATACCTTGCCGAAATCTAACTGCATTTTTAGTCCTGTGATCCTGGAAAGTTCGTTACTTAACGAACTTAACTAAGTCAAGCCAGGTTATTCACCAGGCCCAGATGGAGTACCAGGATGTGTACTTAGGTACTGAGCTGATTCTCTATGTAATTTAAATTAAATTATTTGAATTGTATGTTAACTCGTGCTCTTTCCCAACCATTTGGAAGTAATTATTTATAATTCCTCTTTACACGGTTCAAAGTCTGATGTTAAAAACTATAGGGGTATTTCCAAATTATCCGCGATGCCTAAAGTGTTTGAGAAGCTGATAACATCTCAACTATTACAACAGTCATGTAGCTCCATCATTTCACCCTGCCAACATGGTTTTGTGAAATCGAAATCTACTACCACTAACTTACTTGAGCTTACCTCCCTTTTTATCAAAGTTTTTCAGAACAAAAAGCAGACTGATGTCACGTACACCGATTTCAGCAAGGCTTTCGATTCCGTTAAACACTATCTCTTGCTTAAAAACTTGGTACTATCGGATTTCCACACAGCTTTCTTATGTGGATTTCCGAATATGATGCTGGGAGTTCTATTTTTACATAAACTAATAATTGGCAAAATTGACTCATCTCTGCTATTGAGCCAAATTAACTTTTCTGTACCTTTGAAACGTACTCGTAACTTCACACTACTATCTCTAAAACTTGTAATACTAACTATTCTCTGCATGAATCTTTTCGAGTTCTCTGTGTTGACTATAACAGACTTTTTCGAGTCTTCAACTCAGAGTCCTATTTTGATACGATTAAAAACCATATTCTTAACTTTTTAGCACGTAGTAACGAGCACTTATTGCTTAACTAATCATAGTGATCTGATTGGGTTTTTCTGGGTTTTCCAATCCTCGCAACAAATGTTGGATCATTCAATATTCTATATATAATATTTTGAGCACCCCAGATATTAACTTTAATTTTTTTTTTAAATATTTAATTTTAAATTTAAATTATATTATTATGTTTTGTAATTTATATTAAAAATTTTAATGTTACTTTTAAATTTTGGTCGACTGTTAATAGTTGACATTCAATAAATAAACAAATAAATCAATAAACAAATAAATCAATAAATCAATAAATATATAAATAAATAAATAAATAAATAAATAAATAAATAAATAAATAAATAAATAAATAAATAAATAAATAAATAAATAAATAAATAAATAAATAAATAAATAAATAAATAAATAAATAAATAAATAAATAAATAAATAAATAAATAACTAAATAAATATATAAATAAATAAATATATAAATAAATAAAATACATAAATAAATATAAATAAATAAATTAAAGGTTAGTTCTAAGAGCCAGATGACTAGCATCATAAGACACATTTTATCTCAAAGTCTGGGAGTTTTAGAATGGTTTTTCAAAACTTAAAGTTCTTTAAATTACTCTATATAGTCCGGATTTTCTATGTCAATTTTTTCCCTTGCTTTAAAAAACGTCCACGTTTACGTAATTTGGAATGAATTTACAATAAAAACGTGTTAATTCACGAAATGCTTTAATATAGTTTTTTCTTTAGTTAGAATGGGAATGAGACTTTGGCTTTTATAATAACAGGGTTTGGTTTGATTCCATCGAAAGCAACTGCAAAGAAGTTTTTTTTTTTGTGGTTTAGCTTTTATTCGATATCTTATTACAATAGACATATTGCCTAGAAAATATGTTTAACAGGTTGCAGTTGCTGGTTCGTTCCTTCTAGCCTGGAGATACCGAACTCCTCGGTGGTGTTTATATTTTTATTATTTTACTTTTTGTTATTTTTCTTTCATATATTTTTTTAAAACCTTTTTTACCTTGTTTTTCTTTTTCTTAATGCTTTCTTATATTTCTATAATTATTAATGGGAAACAAAATTTTCCTCTTGTACTCCACTTTCAAGTTTTCTTTTCTAAAGTTTTTCTTATGTTTATACTTTTTAATAATTTTTTTATTCTTTCGACTATTAATTTTCAGCTTGTCTTAAAACATATTTTTTCCACTTTTGTGATTTGTTATATTTCTTGTTTCTTTTTCACTTAACTGTAAAACTTACATTACTAACAGTATTCCGGCGATCTCCCGCGATGTCCCCTTGGCTAAGTCCCGTTTGTCCTGTACGGTAGTGCAGGTGACTAAGGCACCTCCGGGATCCTATTTCGCGGCGCTCTGCGAACTTGTACAACAAAGCCATCGGCGGTCTTCTGGCCAGTACGACAGACAATCGAAGGATAACAAAGTTTCTTTTATGTGAAGAACCACAAATATTTTTCTCACTTATGTTTGTCACTGTCACTGTTCTTGTGTGTGATTGTAATATTTGAATTTTTACTTTTATTAAAATGTTTGTGTACTCCTTTTTGTATTCACCTCCACTGTGGCTGCTAAGGCACTTCTTGGTGGGTCATATTTAAGGATGTAAGCGTTGTCCTTTGATTCTCACTTCCACTGTGGCTGCTTTAGGCACTTCTTGGTGTGAGGCACTAAAGGATGTCAGTGTTTTCTCTTGTTTTTTTTTTTTTAATTTCACTTTCACTTGCGATTATTAAGTCGCGTTTTGGTGCAGGAGATTGAGTTCACTGTTTATCGCCGTTGTTTACTTTTATTTAACTATTCGAATGTTTCTTTTCCTTAGCCGTGGCCCTTAGAGGCACCTTTGGTCAAGAATATTTGCACTGATAGTTTTTATTTTTTACTTTATCGTCCTTCGAGTTATTCCGCACGTACTGGTCCCTGCTCGGGCGCCAATGTAGTTTATCGGTTGATATTCTTTTTAAAAAAAATGTTGTTTTATTCACCGAAAGGTTTCTTAAGACTGATTTTACAAAATTTGTTCTTAGTGTCTAAAAGCTGCCTCTGCCGCTGGCCTCTGCCGACGTAGACGAAGCCAATAGAAGCAACTTAGTTCGCGATAAACGCAGGCAATTTTGTATGCACTTACCGTAATTATTTTTCTTTGTTTTGATTTTGGTTTGATTAAGCTAATGCATTTGTTTTTGCATTATTGCAATTTCTTTAGTATTTGGCCTTACACTAGTCCGCACCTTTTTAGTTTTGTGTAGTTTAAAATCATTTTGTTGCAAAGTACTGTAGCAATGTAGAACGATTAAAATTAAAACGAAAATTTTATAAATAATGTTAGTAATAGGGATAACTTTAATCTTAATAATAAATATTATAATGTGTTCTACCTAAAAAAAACTTTATATTCGGAAATCATGATGGTGTGTAGTGTGTAGAGCAGCTTTATTTGTTTGAGAGATTACTGAGTAAAGATGATAGCAAAGAGTAATCAAGGTTGGGTTGGGATACGTAGCGTTAATAACAGCCTAACGGTACACCACAAATAAAGGCAATGAATTGAAACAGCGATGGGCAAAGAAAAGGCATTGCTTCTGGTTTGACTCTATGCAAGCCTCATTCATATTGTATTGAGGGGACCATACGCATTAGCAGTATTCGAGAAAAGGCCGTACTAGTGATACGTAAAGTAATTTTGTGGTGAAAGGATCGTTAAATTCCTTCGACGCTTAATAAAGCCTAGAACGCCTTTGATAACGTTAACAATATATGCAGTATGTAAGTTAAAATTGAGCTTAGAATCAAAAGGGAAACCTTAGTCTTTAAATGTTAATATATTTCCAGACAGTCTTCTTATGTGGATTTTCGAATATCTTTCTTGTAGAACCCAAAAAGTGCTTTTTAAATACTCACTGCCAAAGTCTGTCTTTGTTACCTCTGGTGTATCCCAGGGTAGCCACTTTGGGCCTTTACTTTTTAATTTATTTATTAACGATCTCCCGTCTATTTTCCTTCACCACTATGTACTAATGTACGCCGATGATGTGAAGCAGTGCTTATCATATAATGACAACAACCCTCCTTATTTATTGCAATCGGACCTGGATTTGTTTATTGCTTGGTGTAAATGCAACTTGTTGTTTCTGAATTGCTCTAAATGTAAGGTTATGTCATTCTATAGAAGCACGCCTCACACATTTAATTACATGCTCGACCGGGTTTCTCTTGAGAGATTAGACTGTGTCACCGACTTGGGTATTCTTCTCGATTATAGACTAAAATTTGACAAACATATCGCGCTTACAGTCAACAAATCGACTCAATCTCTTGGATTTATCAAACGATGGTCTAAGAGATTTGACGACCCTTATACGACTAAGCTCCTATATACTTATCTTGTTCGGCCTATTCTGGAATTCGGATCTTGTGTATGGTCTTCTCAATACTCGTTACACCAAGACAGAATTGTGTCGGTTCAAAAGAAGTTGCTTCTTACTGGGTTCCAGGTACTGATTTGCCTCCATAGCACAGTATTATTAATTATTCTCCCATCTTTTACTAATCGTCGCATGGTGCTGGGAGTTCTATTTTTGCATAAACTAATAATTGGCAAAATTGACTCATCTCTGCTATTGAGCCAAATTAACTTTTCTGTACCTTTGAGACGTACTTGTAACTTTACACTACTATCTCTAAAACTTGTAATACTAACTATTCTCTGCATGAATCTTTTCGAGTTCTCTGTGTTGACTATAACAGACTTTTTCGAGTCTTCAACTCAGAGTCCTATTTTGATACGATTAAAAACCATATTCTTAACTTTTTAGCACGTAGTAACGAGCACTTATTGCTTAACTAATCATAGTGATCTGATTGGGTTTTTCTGGGTTTTCCAATCCTCGCAACAAATGTTGGATCATTCAATATTCTATATATAATATTTTGAGCACCCCAGATATTAACTTTAATTTTTTTTTTAAATATTTCATTTTAAATTTAAATTATATTATTATGTTTTGTAATTTATATTAAAAATTTTAATGTTACTTTTAAATTTTGGTCGACTGTTAATAGTTGACATTCAATAAATAAACAAATAAATCAATAAACAAATAAATCAATAAATCAATAAATATAAATAAATATAAATAAATAAATAAATAAATAAATAAATAAATAAATAAATAAATAAATAAATAAATAAATAAATAAATAAATAAATAAATAAATAAATAAATAAATAAATAAATAAATAAATAAATAAATAAATAAATAAATAAATAAATAAATAAATAAATAAATAACTAAATAAATATATAAATAAATAAATATATAAATAAATAAATATATAAATAAATAAAATACATAAATAAATATAAATAAATAAATTAAAGGTTAGTTCTAAGAGCCAGATGACTAGCATCATAGACACATTTTATCTCAAAGTCTGGAGTTTTAGAATGGTTTTTCAAAACTTAAAGTTCTTAATTACTCTATATAGTCCGGATTTTCCTATGTCAATTTTTTCCCTTGCTTTAAAAAAACGTCCACGTTTACGTAATTTGGAATGAATTTACAATAAAAACGTGTTAATTCACGAAATGCTTTAATATAGTTTTTTCTTTAGTTAGAATGGGAATGAGACTTTGGCTTTTATAATAACAGGGTTTGGTTTGATTCCATCGAAAGCAACTGCAAAGAAGTTTTTTTTTTTGTGGTTTAGCTTTTATTCGATATCTTATTACAATAGACATATTGCCTAGAAAATATGTTTAACAGGTTGCAGTTGCTGGTTCGTTCCTTCTAGCCTGGAGATACCGAACTCCTCGGTGGTGTTTATATTTTTATTATTTTACTTTTTGTTATTTTTCTTTCATATATTTTTTTAAAACCTTTTTTACCTTGTTTTTCTTTTTCTTAATGCTTTCTTATATTTCTATAATTATTAATGGGAAACAAAATTTTCCTCTTGTACTCCACTTTCAAGTTTTCTTTTCTAAAGTTTTTCTTATGTTTATACTTTTTAATAATTTTTTTATTCTTTCGACTATTAATTTTCAGCTTGTCTTAAAACATATTTTTTCCACTTTTGTGATTTGTTATATTTCTTGTTTCTTTTTCACTTAACTGTAAAACTTACATTACTAACAGTATTCCGGCGATCTCCCGCGATGTCCCCTTGGCTAAGTCCCGTTTGTCCTGTACGGTAGTGCAGGTGACTAAGGCACCTCCGGGATCCTATTTCGCGGCGCTCTGCGAACTTGTACAACAAAGCCATCGGCGGTCTTCTGGCCAGTACGACAGACAATCGAAGGATAACAAAGTTTCTTTTATGTGAAGAACCACAAATATTTTTCTCACTTATGTTTGTCACTGTCACTGTTCTTGTGTGTGATTGTAATATTTGAATTTTTACTTTTATTAAAATGTTTGTGTACTCCTTTTTGTATTCACCTCCACTGTGGCTGCTAAGGCACTTCTTGGTGGGTCATATTTAAGGATGTAAGCGTTGTCCTTTGATTCTCACTTCCACTGTGGCTGCTTTAGGCACTTCTTGGTGTGAGGCACTAAAGGATATCAGTGTTTTCTCTTGTTTTTTTTTTTAATTTCACTTTCACTTGCGATTATTAAGTCGCGTTTTGGTGCAGGAGATTGAGTTCACTGTTTATCGCCGTTGTTTACTTTTATTTAACTATTCGAATGTTTCTTTTCCTTAGCCGTGGCCCTTAGAGGCACCTTTGGTCAAGAATATTTGCACTGATAGTTTTTATTTTTACTTTATCGTCCTTCGAGTTATTCCGCACGTACTGGTCCCTGCTCGGGCGCCAATGTAGTTTATCGGTTGATATTCTTTTTAAAAAAAATGTTGTTTTATTCACCGAAAGGTTTCTTAAGACTGATTTTACAAAATTTGTTCTTAGTGTCTAAAAGCTGCCTCTGCCGCTGGCCTCTGCCGACGTAGACGAAGCCAATAGAAGCAACTTAGTTCGCGATAAACGCAGGCAATTTTGTATGCACTTACCGTAATTATTTTTCTTTGTTTTGATTTTGGTTTGATTAAGCTAATGCATTTGTTTTTGCATTATTGCAATTTCTTTAGTATTTGGCCTTACACTAGTCCGCACCTTTTTAGTTTTGTGTAGTTTAAAATCATTTTGTTGCAAAGTACTGTAGCAATGTAGAACGATTAAAATTAAAACGAAAATTTTATAAATAATGTTAGTAATAGGGATAACTTTAATCTTAATAATAAATATTATAATGTGTTCTACCTAAAAAAAACTTTATATTCGGAAATCATGATGGTGTGTAGTGTGTAGAGCAGCTTTATTTGTTTGAGAGATTACTGAGTAAAGATGATAGCAAAGAGTAATCAAGGTTGGGTTGGGATACGTAGCGTTAATAACAGCCTAACGTTACACCACAAATAAAGGCAATGAATTGAAACAGCGATGGGCAAAGAAAAGGCATTGCTTCTGGTTTGACTCTATGCAAGCCTCATTCATATTGTATTGAGGGGACCATACGCATTAGCAGTATTCGAGAAAAGGCCGTACTAGTGATACGTAAAGTAATTTTGTGGTGAAAGGATCGTTAAATTCCTTCGACGCTTAATAAAGCCTAGAACGCCTTTGATAACGTTAACAATATATGCAGTATGTAAGTTAAAATTGAGCTTAGAATCAAAAGGGAAACCTTAGTCTTTAAATGTTAATATATTTCCAGACAGTCTTCTTATGTGGATTTTCGAATATCTTTCTTGTAGAACCCAAAAAGTGCTTTTTAAATACTCACTGCCAAAGTCTGTCTTTGTTACCTCTGGTGTATCCCAGGGTAGCCACTTTGGGCCTTTACTTTTGAATTTACTTATTAACGATCTCCCGTCTATTTTCCTTCACTCCTATGTACTAGTGATGCCGATGATGTGAAGCAGTGCTTATCATATAATGACAACAACCCTCCTTATTTATTGCAATCGGACCTGGATTTGTTTATTGCTTGGTGTAAATGCAACTTGTTGTTTCTGAATTGCTCTAAATGTAAGGTTATGTCATTCTATAGAAGCACGCCTCACACATTTAATTACATGCTCGACCGGGTTTCTCTTGAGAGATTAGACTGTGTCACCGACTTGGGTATTCTTCTCGATTATAGACTAAAATTTGACAAACATATCGCGCTTACAGTCAACAAATCGACTCAATCTCTTGGATTTATCAAACGATGGTCTAAGAGATTTGACGACCCTTATACGACTAAGCTCCTATATACTTATCTTGTTCGGCCTATTCTGGAATTCGGATCTTGTGTATGGTCTTCTCAATACTCGTTACACCAAGACAGAATTGTGTCGGTTCAAAAGAAGTTGCTTCTTACTGGGTTCCAGGTACTGATTTGCCTCCATAGCACAGTATTATTAATTATTCTCCCATCTTTTACTAATCGTCGCATGGTGCTGGGAGTTCTATTTTTGCATAAACTAATAATTGGCAAAATTGACTCATCTCTGCTATTGAGCCAAATTAACTTTTCTGTACCTTTGAGACGTACTTGTAACTTTACACTACTATCTCTAAAACTTGTAATACTAACTATTCTCTGCATGAATCTTTTCGAGTTCTCTGTGTTGACTATAACAGACTTTTTCGAGTCTTCAACTCAGAGTCCTATTTTGATACGATTAAAAACCATATTCTTAACTTTTTAGCACGTAGTAACGAGCACTTATTGCTTAACTAATCATAGTGATCTGATTGGGTTTTTCTGGGTTTTCCAATCCTCGCAACAAATGTTGGATCATTCAATATTCTATATATAATATTTTGAGCACCCCAGATATTAACTTTAATTTTTTTTTTAAATATTTCATTTTAAATTTAAATTATATTATTATGTTTTGTAATTTATATTAAAAATTTTAATGTTACTTTTAAATTTTGGTCGACTGTTAATAGTTGACATTCAATAAATAAACAAATAAATCAATAAACAAATAAATCAATAAATAAATAAATATATAAATAAATAAATAAATAAATAAATAAATAAATAAATAAATAAATAAATAAATAAATAAATAAATAAATAAATAAATAAATAAATAAATAAATAAATAAATAAATAAATAAATAAATAAATAAATAAATAAATAAATAACTAAATAAATATATAAATAAATAAATATATAAATAAATAAATATATAAATAAATAAAATACATAAATAAATATAAATAAATAAATTAAAGGTTAGTTCTAAGAGCCAGATGACTAGCATCATAAGACACATTTTATCTCAAAGTCTGGGAGTTTTAGAATGGTTTTTCAAAACTTAAAGTTCTTTAAATTACTCTATATAGTCCGGATTTTCTATGTCAATTTTTTCCCTTGCTTTAAAAAAACGTCCACGTTTACGTAATTTGGAATGAATTTACAATAAAAACGTGTTAATTCACGAAATGCTTTAATATAGTTTTTTCTTTAGTTAGAATGGGAATGAGACTTTGGCTTTTATAATAACAGGGTTTGGTTTGATTCCATCGAAAGCAACTGCAAAGAAGTTTTTTTTTTTGTGGTTTAGCTTTTATTCGATATCTTATTACAATAGACATATTGCCTAGAAAATATGTTTAACAGGTTGCAGTTGCTGGTTCGTTCCTTCTAGCCTGGAGATACCGAACTCCTCGGTGGTGTTTATATTTTTATTATTTTACTTTTTGTTATTTTTCTTTCATATATTTTTTTAAAACCTTTTTTACCTTGTTTTTCTTTTTCTTAATGCTTTCTTATATTTCTATAATTATTAATGGGAAACAAAATTTTCCTCTTGTACTCCACTTTCAAGTTTTCTTTTCTAAAGTTTTTCTTATGTTTATACTTTTTAATAATTTTTTTATTCTTTCGACTATTAATTTTCAGCTTGTCTTAAAACATATTTTTTCCACTTTTGTGATTTGTTATATTTCTTGTTTCTTTTTCACTTAACTGTAAAACTTACATTACTAACAGTATTCCGGCGATCTCCCGCGATGTCCCCTTGGCTAAGTCCCGTTTGTCCTGTACGGTAGTGCAGGTGACTAAGGCACCTCCGGGATCCTATTTCGCGGCGCTCTGCGAACTTGTACAACAAAGCCATCGGCGGTCTTCTGGCCAGTACGACAGACAATCGAAGGATAACAAAGTTTCTTTTATGTGAAGAACCACAAATATTTTTCTCACTTATGTTTGTCACTGTCACTGTTCTTGTGTGTGATTGTAATATTTGAATTTTTACTTTTATTAAAATGTTTGTGTACTCCTTTTTGTATTCACCTCCACTGTGGCTGCTAAGGCACTTCTTGGTGGGTCATATTTAAGGATGTAAGCGTTGTCCTTTGATTCTCACTTCCACTGTGGCTGCTTTAGGCACTTCTTGGTGTGAGGCACTAAAGGATGTCAGTGTTTTCTCTTGTTTTTTTTTTTAATTTCACTTTCACTTGCGATTATTAAGTCGCGTTTTGGTGCAGGAGATTGAGTTCACTGTTTATCGCCGTTGTTTACTTTTATTTAACTATTCGAATGTTTCTTTTCCTTAGCCGTGGCCCTTAGAGGCACCTTTGGTCAAGAATATTTGCACTGATAGTTTTTATTTTTTACTTTATCGTCCTTCGAGTTATTCCGCACGTACTGGTCCCTGCTCGGGCGCCAATGTAGTCTATCGGTTGATATTCTTTTTTAAAAAATGTTGTTTTATTCACCGAAAGGTTTCTTAAGACTGATTTTACAAAATTTGTTCTTAGTGTCTAAAAGCTTGCCTCTGCCGCTGGCCTCTGCCGACGTAGACGAAGCCAATAGAAGCAACTTAGTTCGCGATAAACGCAGGCAATTTTGTATGCACTTACCGTAATTATTTTTCTTTGTTTTGATTTTGGTTTGATTAAGCTAATGCATTTGTTTTTGCATTATTGCAATTTCTTTAGTATTTGGCCTTACACTAGTCCGCACCTTTTTAGTTTTGTGTAGTTTAAAATCATTTTGTTGCAAAGTACTGTAGCAATGTAGAACGATTAAAATTAAAACGAAAATTTTATAAATAATGTTAGTAATAGGGATAACTTTAATCTTAATAATAAATATTATAATGTGTTCTACCTAAAAAAAACTTTATATTCGGAAATCATGATGGTGTGTAGTGTGTAGAGCAGCTTTATTTGTTCGAGAGATTACTGAGTAAAGATGATAGCAAAGAGTAATCAAGGTTGGGTTGGGATACGTAGCGTTAATAACAGCCTAACGGTACACCACAAATAAAGGCAATGAATTGAAACAGCGATGGGCAAAGAAAAGGCATTGCTTCTGGTTTGACTCTATGCAAGTCTCATTCATATTGTATTGAGGGGACCATACGCATTAGCAGTATTCGAGAAAAGGCCGTACTAGTGATACGTAAAGTAATTTTGTGGTGAAAGGATCGTTAAATTCCTTCGACGCTTAATAAAGCCTAGAACGCCTTTGATAACGTTAACAATATATGCAGTATGTAAGTTAAAATTGAGCTTAGAATCAAAAGGGAAACCTTAGTCTTTAAATGTTAATATATTTCCAGACAGTCTTCTTATGTGGATTTTCGAATATCTTTCTTGTAGAACCCAAAAAGTGCTTTTTAAATACTCACTGCCAAAGTCTGTCTTTGTTACCTCTGGTGTATCCCAGGGTAGCCACTTTGGGCCTTTACTTTTTAATTTATTTATTAACGATCTCCCGTCTATTTTCCTTCACCACTATGTACTAATGTACGCCGATGATGTGAAGCAGTGCTTATCATATAATGACAACAACCCTCCTTATTTATTGCAATCGGACCTGGATTTGTTTATTGCTTGGTGTAAATGCAACTTGTTGTTTCTGAATTGCTCTAAATGTAAGGTTATGTCATTCTATAGAAGCACGCCTCACACATTTAATTACATGCTCGACCGGGTTTCTCTTGAGAGATTAGACTGTGTCACCGACTTGGGTATTCTTCTC
Source organism: Hirtodrosophila trivittata (assembly GCA_035045065.1). NCBI lineage: Eukaryota > Metazoa > Arthropoda > Insecta > Diptera > Drosophilidae > Hirtodrosophila > Hirtodrosophila trivittata. Next base: position 117,445 of record JAWNNK010000504.1, read on the forward strand.
GATTATAGACTAAAATTTGACAAACATATCGCGCTTACAGTCAACAAATCGACTCAATCTCTTGGATTTATCAAACGATGGTCTAAGAGATTTGACGACCCTTATACGACTAAGCTCCTATATACTTATCTTGTTCGGCCTATTCTGGAATTCGGATCTTGTGTATGGTCTTCTCAATACTCGTTACACCAAGACAGAATTGTGTCGGTTCAAAAGAAGTTGCTTCTTACTGGGTTCCAGGTACTGATTTGCCTCCATAGCACGGTATTATTAATTATTCTCCCATCTTTTACTAATCGTCGCATGGTGCTGGGAGTTCTATTTTTGCATAAACTAATAATTGGCAAAATTGACTCATCTCTGCTATTGAGCCAAATTAACTTTTCTGTACCTTTGAGACGTACTTGTAACTTTACACCACTTGCACTAAATACTTGTGAAACTAACTTTTCTCTGCATGAACGTTTTTGAGTTTTCTGTGCAGACTATAAAAAACATTTTCGAGTCTTCAACTCAGTCATTTTTGATACGATTAAAAACTATATTCTTTAATTTTAGCACGAAGTAACTAATACTAATTGCTTTACTAATCATAGTGATCTCGATTGGGTTTTTCTGGGATTTTCGCAACAAATGTTGGATCACTTCAAAATTATCATTTTGAACACCCCAGATATTAACTTTAAGTTTTTATTTAAATATTTCATTTCTAAATTTAAATTATAATATGCCAGTTTTAATTTATATTAAAAATTTTTAATTTTCTCTCAAATCTGTTAGACTGATAATAGTTGACATTAAATAAGTAAATAAATAAAATATGTACCATGGTATGGCTTCAATCGGCTAGATGTCATAAGCATGCACTTAGAGCAGATCATGAGGAAAATGGATGGTTTGACACCAAAGTTGCATGGAGTTTATATAATATAAGTTAATATAATAAATAATATAAGCTTAGCATCGTCAGTATACATTAGTATACTCGAATGTAATACAGTGGATGGAAGGTCATTAATAAAAAGTATAAAAATTAAGGAACCAAGATGGCTCTCTTGAGGTATGCCAGAAGAAACATTGAATGGGGTGGGGATTACTGATCTAAGTACAACTTTTTGGGTTCTACCTTTTAGGTGAGTAGAAAGCCACGGTAAAAAAGAGGGCGGGAACCCAACACAACGGAGTTAAAAAAGTGATAGATCATGGTGTACAGAGTCGAATGCCTTACTGAAGTCAGTGTAAATGACGTTAGTTTGCATTCTCTGTTGGAACGCATCGTGAATAAGAGATGTGAATTCCAACAAATTGGTCGTAGTAGACCGACTTTTTACAAAGCCATGTTGAGAAGACGAAATGACAGATTTACAGAGATGATGCAATGTTGCCGTAATTATAGTTTTTCAAACAATTTTGGCATAGCAGAAAATTTTGCAATAGCTCTGTAATTAGAGATATCTGAGTTATCACATCGTTTATGGAGAGGTATGATATATAGTGGTAAGTGATAGACTAAAAAGTTTAAGTAGAAGCCGAAGTCGAAACGTTCTACACTCTTTTAAGACACAACGTGAAATATTATCCGCCCCAGGTGGGTAAGAAAATTTCATAAATTTTATAGCAGAGAGAAGGAAGATTTACATACTATGGGAGCGAAATTAAACTATAAGAATAACTTATTAGAATCAGGAATAGATTAATACGTGGATTGAAAAAAATTGGCACAAAAAGTCAGCAGCAGCTAAGTCACTTTATATTTACTTATTTATTTATTAATACATTTATTTTATGTCAACTACAACAGCAATATTGATCTCTGGTTTTTTGTCAAGAAAGGACCAATCAGTTGTAAGGATAAGTTAATTTACCAAAGTGAAGTTCCCTTTGCGAAAACAACGGTGTTGCTCAGTAGGAATAGGTGAAGGTAAGGTAGATTAGATATATAGAGAGAACTTTCAATAGTAGGGTGATAAGGATAAGTTGTAGGATTTGACCTGGAGATGGAAGCATAGGACTGGAGATGGAAGCAAAAGAAAATCTAAGAATCTATGAAAGTTGTTTGGAATTGAATTTAATTGATAAAGAGGAATATCAAAAATACCATCTAAAAAGTCATGTTGAGAAGATTGAATAAAATAGTTCGTGCTGTTGAAAAATTACCAGGTTATGGCGGACAAGTTTAAGTCACCAAGCACAATAAATTGGTCAATGTCAGTCGCTTGAGAAAATACTTCGTTAATGCAACTTAAGCGTTGCATGTAAAGATGTAAATCAGAGGCAGGAGGAATATACGAATAGATGATAAAAAGAGCTGATGATGGAAGAGTTACTTACAGCAACTATTTCAACATCAGCGGAAGACTGAAACGTACCAATTCTGATTGTATTATGGTTTTAACGGCAATTAATACGCCGCCGCCACGGCGAGTTGACCTTGCGCGTTTAAATATTGTAAAATTATTTGACAAAACTTCACAATCAGATATGGTAAAGTTTAACAACCGCTTCGCAAGTAGTATCTGAAGATAACCTAGATACGAATACTTGCTTATGAGGGACAACAACTGATAGAGTTGGTATTAAAAGTATCTATGTCACTACTTCGTTCACTCTAGCGCTAGCGACGTTGCACATATAACAGCAACAGAAAATGTGACATCCTGCCGAATAATAGAACACATACAGCAGTGGGAATTCACCAAAGAGATCAGTATGTTAGCCCAGAACAAATCTTTTAAACCTGGCATGTAAAATCTTGCACCACTTATACATGTAATGAAGCTCAAGTGTTAGTGTAAAGGTGATTAGATTATGTGGAACGCTAGCTTGGTCAGACAAAAAGTTTCCAGGTATTGTAACAGTAATACATCGATTTACATATCTCTTTCTTGAATTTCTATATTTGCACGCTAATTCAAAAGTTTTGATATCTATTCAAAAAGTAAGTTTCCCTGGTTGGGTAAACCTTCCTTAAAAAATTCCCTGTTTTTTGAGTGCCCTGTTTTTTGAGCCACGATTTGACGACTTGTTTGATTTAGTCATTTGAAACGAAGTGCTGGCCACCCAAGTTCAGTGAATTTGACATTTAGGAGGCATCATTTCCAAAATATTGTCAATAGTCAATCGTCTTTCCTCCTGAATAAATTTTTCAACCGCTGCAATCGCATCGTCCGTAATGACGTACGCCGCCGCCACGGCGAGTTGACCTTGCGCGTTTAAATATTGTAAAATTATTTGACAAAACTTCACAATCAGATATGGTAAAGTTTAACCAAGTATCAAAAAAAAGCTAATAATCGGACTCAAATGAAACACTTTTCAGATATAGTTGTTGGAGTTTAGAAAGAAGACCTCTTACATTCTGATATTGAATATTAATATAGATAATTAGCCTAGTTTTTTGAGGCGCAATCACAGTGCATCATATCGCACAACCAATAAATAAATTGTGGTTGACCAGATTTAGACGCTTTGAGTGAGCAGGTCTTCAAACTGCAAGTCATATTGTAAAAGTAATAGTGGTAGAGGAAAATTAGTATAAACAGAAAAAATAAATATTCACTCAAACAAAGGTAGTAAACAAACAACGTTTACAAAAACAAAATACAAGTTGGGAGAAAACGAAGCGCTAAAGCGAAATGAAAAGGGTAAAGCAAGTATGGTTGAACTCTACAACAATAACCACGACACAGACGCCGCGTTAGGTGATGCAGTAAAGACAAATATAAAAACAAAAATAAATACAGCACAGACGCCGCGTTGGGAAAAAGAGAAATATAAAAACTTACGAGCACAGAATTTAATGTTAAATAAAATCGCAAAGAGCGCGAAAAGGGAAAATATAACGAAAACGCAATTTTAGAAAATTTTAGAATAGGCAGAAAAAAAAAATTTTAATTTAAATAGAGTGCGAAAATTTAACTGCTAAACTAATAGGTATCGATATATCGATGACGGAATGTAGTTAGGAATACACATATCCAAGAGTGAGTTTAATATGTCATTATTGCATGAATAAGATCATTAAGTAACGAGTAATTACCCCTACGAAAGCAACGACGTGGTACTTGCTGAGGAGGTGGTGTAGAAGGAACAAGAAGTGAGATACAAATCTCAATAGATGAATGATTTGGATCTTCGGGGACAGTTAGTGGCGAAGATCTGTAGAGGCATAAGTTTGCATGGTCGTTAATAAAAATGAAGTCCAGATTCCTACTCAAATGGTTTTTAATTGGATTCATCTGAAATATTGAAAAATCAAGCGTGCAATCTAAAAACTCATGATTTCTGGAAAGACAATATAATTTAAGCTATTGAAATAAGTCCATGAGATGTTGGGTAAATTGAAATCACCGCGCAGATCTGTATCCATCCCTAGAAGAGAAACTTCTCTTATACATATAATATGTTGGATATAAACATGTAAATGAAAATAGATTGTGTTGAAGATGTTACTTTAACAGCAATAATTTCATCATCTGAATGCATATTAAAGGAGATATGATCAGACTGGAATGTCGATGGGACGGCAATTACCACGCCACCACCACGTATCTGTCGATCATGTCTAAATATAGAATATCGATTTGGCATAATTTCACTGTCAGATATGGTAGGAGTTAACCAAGTCTCTGATAAAGCGATAATTTCGAAATTAAGGGAAAAATTAGCCAAATAAAGATTTTGAAGCATCGTTAAGAGGCCTCTTTGGTAATGAATTTACAAAGAAACGGGACACGAACCTAGTTTTTTGATACAGCCTCGGATTGTTAGGCAGAACTAGGGGCTGAAAGTGGCAGCTCATGTACAATCATATGAGGTGGCCAAAATTTTGGATCAGACCGATTGAGAACGAGTCATGTTGGACGCTTATCTTAAGAGACAATATAGGTCACAACCGCTTCGCAAGTAGTATCTGAAGATAACCTAGATACGAATACTTGCTTATGAGGGACAACAACTGATAGAGTTGGTATTAAAAGCGTATCTATGTCACTACTTCGTTCACTCAAGGCTAGCGACGTTGCACATATAACAGCAACAGAAAATGTGACATCCTGCCGAATAATAGAACACATACAGCAGTGGGAATTCACCAAAGAGATCAGTATGTTAGCCCAGAACAAATCTTTTAAACCTGGCATGTAAAATCTTGCACCACTTATACATGTAATGAAGCTCAAGTGTTAGTGTAAAGGTGATTAGATTATGTGGAACGCTAGCTTGGTCAGACAAAAAGTTTCCAGGTATTGTAACAGTAATACATCGATTTACATATCTCTTTCTTGAATTTCTATATTTGCACGCTAATTCAAAAGTTTTGATATCTATTCAAAAAGTAAGTTTCCCTGGTTGGGTAACCCTTCCTTAAAAAATTCCCTGTTTTTTGAGTGCCCTGTTTTTTGAGCCACGATTTGACGACTTGTTTGATTTAGTCATTTGAAACGAAGTGCTGGCCACCCAAGTTCAGTGAATTTGACATTTAGGAGGCATCATTTCCAAAATATTGTCAATAGTCAATCGTCTTTCCTCCTGAATAAATTTTTCAACCGCTGCAATCGCATCGTCCGTAATGACGTTTTTGGGCGTCCAGCACGCTGCTCATAGTGCACTTCTGCGCGTCCATTGAAAAAATCTGTGCGCCATTTTGCACCATTTGAACACTCATACAGTCTTCACCATAAATAGACACCAATTCACTGTGAATTTTATTACCGTTTAACCCTTTTGCAGTTAAAAAACGAATAACAATACGTAATTCACAATCGGACACGCTTTGCACTGGTAACTCCATGATTTTTGCGCTCGTATTACTGAAAACAGTATTCTTGGTCACCAAAACTAATTCCGTTGGTTTTCGTAGAGCCTACACTGGAACTATGTTCAGCTAGAGTCCGCTAGGTGGCGTCTGAGTGAAACGCCAGACTAGGGAAACTTACTTTTTGAATACCCCTCGTATATAGCTTTACAAAGGGTAGGCCATTGAAATTGGAAGCATTTGTTTTTGAAAAAAAAAATTAAGGTAACAATTTTTTTTTTCAATTAAAACTCGTTTATTACAGTGTTCGGAAAAATATTTGAATTAGTTTTTGAAAGTGATATCGCGTAAATGGCCGCCATTACCTTTGGCTGCGAAATTTGCCCCTATTTCGGAATTTTCCATCACTTTTGCCAATGTATCGGCCGTTATGGCTCTGATTTCGCGGCGTATGTTAGCTCTGAGTTGAGCTAATGTCCTTGGCTTGCTAACGTATACCTTGGATTTCAAATAGCCTCAAAAAAAACAGAGTCTGGTAGCGCCAAATCTGGTGACCTTGGTGGCCAGTCAAAATCGCCACTTTTCGATATGAGTCCGAGGAACAATGGCCACAATAAATCGATTGTTTGTTGTGCTGTATGGCATGTAGCGACATCCTGTTGAAACCAGCTCCGTTTCTATTAATCTGTAGTAACTGGCGTCGACTTTCGCGGTCCATTTATGACTATCTATAGGATACATAGGAAATTACTTTAGAAAACTTAGGCTACAGTGTTTTCATGAATCGCAATATAAATTTGGCAATATTAAGTCAACTGTTGATGCAAAAATAATTTCTTGCTGCAGTTCCTTCTTTCTACCTGTTGTATTCATTAGCAACTTTTATAATTTTAATGGATGAAAATTACTCTTTTTTCATTATGTAGTAGAATATATGCAATATAGATGCATCTCATTGAAATGCTCCAAACATTCGGCATATATCTTTATTGTTTTACTTACCCGATATAAAAGACTTATTTGTATTCCTTAATGTTTCAAAATATTTGTCATGGATCCAACATGCTTAAGAAAAATTAATTATTTATTCATACATGGAGTGCGATTATATATAACTAAAACAAACTGTTTTTACAAATTTGCTTACAAATTACAAAAATTGCTGGCCTTTAAAGAAGAAATTATTATGTATTAAAAGTGCTGCATAACGATTTGTACACACGGGATTACCATATGTATTTATATATAGTACCTACATACCAAATATAGTGTCTCTATTTCTGAGCTCGAAGGGTTAATATGGCCAGGGGGATGTACATGGATTGACAAGTGGACGGACGGATGGACAAACAGGACTAGATCGGCTCGACTTCTGGTAATAAGGGGGAATATACGCGTATGTATTTGTATTTTTATTTGGCATGTTACAAAATGTTCAAAACTCTAATATAAACTCCTTTATTTTAATTAACAAAATTAAAAATAAAAGTAACAAAAGTAAATGAAAAATCAGAAAAAATATTGTATAAAAAAGAAAAATAATAATAAATTCAGCTGGCCCCACTTACTAAACGCCTTGATTCTCTCTGCTAGTGGACAATACTTCGTCCATTACACCGCTACTAGTAGCCGAGAAAATGTAGTTATCTCGGCCCAAAATACCCGTTCCTGCTGCATCGCCCAACCATGGATATACATTTGGGCACTCGCGGCACGTTTCCATGTAGCGGGTATCAGTCAAATTCTTTTCGGCTATCTTGAAAGGTAGGGCACATGTTTGCCAAATGTTGCAGGGCTTTGGCGCCCCAGAAATATTCTTGTCACATTGCCATGACTCTATCTGATTAACATCACGTAGTTCCTTGGGATCGGTCACGTACTGAAGCATCTGTGTGACTGTCAGCATATATACGTCGGGCCTGTTTATACATTCAAATAAAAACATACGGTTACTTTTGTATTATAATGGACTTAATCCAAAAAAAATGAGTTAACAGACAATAAAAAATATCACTGACCCAAAAAAAATGTCTGTAACTGGTATTTTTTTTTTTTTTGTTTTGGGAGCGCTTGCACTAATAGCGCTTATTATTTTTATTATTTATTTATTTAATGTCAACTACTATTAAAAGTCAACCAAAACTATGGGAGCAAAAGCATTAAAATAAAATAACTGAAATTATTAAATTTTTACTGAAATTAAGTATATGTCGGCGCACACTATGAGTGTGTGGATGCTAGCGTAAGTGTATGGGTGTACAGTCTCGGGAATTTCACCAGCAGACTAATTTCATCATTATGGTAATATTGCATCAGCCTTTAATTGTGCTGTGATTGGTTGTCTGCAGTTGTCGCTTTAAGAAGTACCGTGTGGCTCGGTGGTAGGCACAAAAGAATAATTGTGCGACGCAGGACAGTTGTGTTTAGAACTTCTGCGTGACCGAAACTCGCTGCACTAAAGCAATGGCAAATAATAACAGTGTTCCAATATCAGAAGTGGGATCTGGCTCGCTACCTAATGAATCAGATGGGCCATGGCGAATGTTAATGGAAATACAAAATAAAAATTTGATCGAGCTTATCAAAGCTGTACAATCAACGACACCGGAACCAACAAATAAAAAAACAATTGTGCTACCAAAATTCAACGCAGACTTCGATGGCGGCGACGCATCGGCGTGGTGTTAAACAGTACATATAATTTTGCCAGAAAATACCGTAAAATGCAGCGCGTTGGTAATGGCCTTGAGTGCATCATTGGAAGGTAGAGCGACGCAGTAGATTGCGCAAATATGTTATCCTGACATAATTTGGGCCGAGTTTAAGGAACTTTTCATGCAGCGTTTTGCCAGCGTAGAAACAGTAGCGGCTATGTTTCTGACAATGTTAGCTAGTTGTCCGACCGATGGTGAATGCCTCTCTAATTATGATAGTCGTATGATGACGTCACTTATCACGAAATGGCGCGATATGGATGTGGAGGAAATTGCAGCTTCTGTGACGCTTGCGAAGATGGCTCATGTTGATAACAGATTGCAGCGTCTAACTTTTACTTCAAATATGCGCACCAGAAGTGAATTGCAAACCGAAGTTTAAAGCATTCACGTTCAACAAAAGAAAGAAAAATCTACAAGAGGAAACATCTTCACCTGACATGAAGCGTCAGAAACTTTCAACAATAAAATGTCACTTCTGTGGAAAACTAGGCCTCAAGATGAGGGAATGTCGAGCTAAACAGCATCAAAATCATCTTTCGTCGCATGCTATGAACAGAAACGACAGGAGTGCATCCGGTCACCAACAAAAAACGAATGTAACCTGCTTTAAGTGTGGTGATCTTGGTCATATTTCAACACACTGCAGTAACTCCAAAACAAGGGCAAGGATACGCACCAGATGAAAAGAGTGGAGCGTTGCGAAGTTGTTGAGCCCAAAGGAGAGATGGTTCATCAAGGTGAGACGTTTATAACAACGTCCGATTCTGGAGCGGAATGTTCATTAATAAAACAAAAGATAAGTAACAAATTAGTTGGTAAACGAATTAACAATGTATTGGGTATTGGTAGTGGTGGTATATGTAGCACATTACAAATACTTAGTAACGTAAAAATTAATCAATATTGCATTGAAGTATTGTTTCATGATTTGGACAATGAGTATTTGAAGAATGATATTGTTATTGGTCGAGAAGTATTGTCCCCTGGATTCAATGTTGTAATATCACCAGGGAAATTCGAAATTATTAGATCAAAAGCTGTAAACTATTGTTCAAATGATGAGAAATTTAGTGAAATAAATACTGATCTTGTTGGGGAAGATAGAGATAAATTACAAGATTTATTGAAAAAATATTCAAAATCTTTTATTAATGGAATTCCTTCGACTAGATGTAGTTCGAGTGAAATGAAAATTAAATTAGTAGACCCAAGAAAAATTGTTCAAAGACCATATAGGCTTAGTCCAAATGAAACAGAATTGGTACGAGACAAGATTAATGAATTATTGCAATGTAAGATCATAAAGCCAAGTTGCTCACCCTACGCAAGTCCCATAGATTACCATAGAGTCCCATAGATTACCGCGAATTAAATGCTAACACAGTCGCAGATAGATATCCCCTGCCGCTTATACTAGATCAAATAGCCAGACTTTGTGGAGCGAAATATTTTAAATGTCTAGATATGGCAAGTGGGTATTATCAAATTCCTATGTACAAAGAATTGGTATAGTGTACAGCATTTGTTACTCCAGACGAGCAATATGAATTTTTGGCAATGCCTTTTGGGCTCAAGAATGCACCTTCAGTCTTTCAACGCACAGTCATGCAAGCACTTGGAGACCTTGCAAATACGTTTGTTGTCGTTTATATGGATGACGTAATGGTGGCTGCTGCAACAAAAAGTGAAGCTTTGGAAAGGTTGCAAATTACTCTTGATTGTCTCACGAATGCTGGATTCACATTCAATATAAAAAAATGTTCTTTCCTCAAGTCAAAAGTTCAATATTTGGGATATGAAGTGAGTGCAGGAGAAATCCGTCCGAATTCGCTTAAAGTTACAGCGTTAACTAGCTTACCACCTCCTCAGTCAGTCTCTGCATTACGACAATTTATTGAATTAGCGTCTTATTTTAGGCAATTTATGCAAGGATTTTCTTGTTTTATGAAACCGTTATATCTTTTGACTTCGGAGAAAAATGAGTTTATTTGCAGATCAGACCATGAACAAAAAAGACAAGAAGTTATTTCTATCCTTACACAAAAGCCAGTCATAGTAATTTTTAACCCGAATCATCCTATTGAGTTGCATACCGATGTAAGCTCTCGTGGATACGGTGCCATCTTGTTACACAAAATCAACAACAAGTCTCATGTCATTGAATATTTTAGTAAGGCTAATTCTCCTGCTGAATCACGTTATCATTATTATGAATTAGAAACGCTTGCTGTTGTTTTGTCTATAAAACATTTTCGCCATTATTTATTGGGTAGAAATTTCGTTGTCTTCACTGATTGTATCTTACTTAAAGCATCAAGATGATAGGCGTATTTACAGGTATTTACAGTTGACATACAATATAGAGAAGGTAAACGAATGTCTCATGTTGACTTCTTTTCAAGAAATCTGCCCTCAGCAGAATTGACTTACAAAATTCCTGAAAAACGAGTTAATTTGGCAGAAATAACTGAAAATTGGCTTTTGGCCGAACAGCGCCAAGATTAATATTATAATATTGTTAATATTGGTTAGTATTGTAAATAAATTGAAAGAAAATTCTCTTGCAGAGGAAATTGCTAAAACTTACGAGTTGAGAGCAGGAATACTATTTCGAAAAGTTCAACGAAATGGTAGAACTCGATTTTTATCAATTGTTCCTCGATCATTTAGATGGTCCGTATTAAACCAAATCCACGAGTCAATCATGCACTTGGGATGGGAGAAGACGTTAGATAAGGCTTACGACTATTACTGGTTCGATAACATGTCCAAGTATATTCGGAAGTTTGTTGAGAACTGCATTACGTGTAAAATGTCAAAGTCTTCTTCGGGTAAAGTTCAAGTTAGTCTTCATCCAATACCAAAGGTAAATACACCTTGGCATACCATTCACATCGACATAACTGGAAAGTTGAGTGGCAAGTCCGATCAGGTAGAGTATATCATTGTACAGGTAGACGCTTTTACTAAATTTGTTTATTTAACTCACACGCTTAAAATTGATGCTGAAAATTGCATAAAGGCTGTCACGTCGGCTATATCTTTGTTTGGGGTAGCAAATCGCATGATAGCGGATCAGGGCAGATGTTTCGCCAGCACTAGATTTAGTGAGTTTTGCTCACAACAAAAAATTAATCTGTATTTAATTGCGACAGGTGCAAGTAGAGCAAATGGATAAGTTGAACGAATAATGAGAACTGCTGTTGAAACTAGCAGTCGATCTTGTTCAATTAGCTTTAAACTGTACGGTTAGTCGAGTGACAAAAGCAAGCCTCTTAGAATTGCTTATCGGCAAAGTTGCCCGTCCGTTGGGGTTGTGTCCACCCTGCGATATGGTACAAGAGGTCGACTTGACTTAAGTAAGAGCACGAGCAGGTCAAAATATTTCAGCTGCAGCAGCATATAACAAGGTTCAATTTGATAAAAGCAAAGCTAAAGTTGTTGGATACAAGGTTGGAGATTTCGTGTTGTTAAAAATGAAGAAAGGCATCAAACAAAGTTAAGTCCAAAGTTTAGGGAGCCGCTTCAAATAAAATTGTTAGAGGGGGTTAGATATATGCTCAGGTCTTTGATAAATAATAGAAAACATAAATATGCTCATGATGACATAAGAAAAATGCCAAATGGACAAATACCAGCTGAACTTGAAAGTTTAAGTTATATAAGTTTATAAGTTTAGATGAAAAACTAAAAGTTATATTTGAAAGTTGATTGAATGGTAACAAAACATTTTTGGTAAAATTGCACGAGGTCGTGTAATGGTCAGGATGGCCGTGTCGGCGCACACTAAGAGTGTGTGGATGCTAGTGTAAGTGTATGGGTGTACAGTCTCGGGGATTTCACCAGAAGACTAATTTCATCATTATGGTAATATTGCATCAGCCTTTAATTGTGCTGTGATTGGTTGTCTGCAGTTGTCGCTTTCGCTTTGTAGCGTCGCTGTCGCTGAGTGTGGTTCGTTGGTAAGCACAAAGAGAAGAAGGAACGACGCAGGCAGTTGCGTGTAGATCTTCGAGGTATAAAGTCGTAACTCACTGCGCTACGACGATGCCGAAAGAAAGTGATTTTGTTCCAATATATACAAAATTTTAATATTTAAATTTTTAGCTAAAATCCTGGGGTATTCATAAAAAAATTTTTTAAATTATCCAACATTTGTTGCGAGGACTGGAAAAAATCCAATAAGATCTATAAGATTAGTCAAGCTATAAATTTTAGTTAGTAGGGATTAAAAGCTAAGAATTTCTATCTAATAGTTTGAAAAGATGACTTCAAATTGAAGTATTTGAAAAATTGCATGCAAAGACTAGTTTCTAGAAAATACGAATATCTTTAAAGATACAAAAAAGTTCAAATTATTTATTTGTGCAAAAACATAACACCTAGCATCATTCGACGATTTGTAAGAGATGGAAGTTTTTTTTCCTGTCATCTTATATTTTTTAAATTTAAAAAAAGTATTACACAAAACTACGAGTAGTTTATACGTCATAGTGCAATAGTAACAGCCTTAAAAAAAATTCAAGTTCAAATTATTTGTTTTATCGACAGAGGTAAAATGGGAATTTCAGACACTTTCGGGGAGCCTGGGCCCCTTGGCCCCTTTCCACCTTTGGCTACATGCCTGTGCGAGGTGTACTTCCACACCAAGCAAGTCATTATACTTAAATCACAGATTCACATTATCAGCGTATATAAGAATGTACGAATTATAGAAAATAGATAAGAAGGAAATCCCATAGAGCTTACTTTGTGAAGCAGTAGTAAAGTAGTAGGAGTAAACAGAATTAAAAGCTTTCTGAAATCTGTTCAAATGACATGAATTCTGCATTTTGTTCCGAAAACCGCTGATAAGCTCATGTAAGTAAGTCGTAGTAGACATCGATTTCACAAGTAGGTAGTGTAAGATAATAGAGTGTTCCTGTTGAGATATTATCAGTTCCTCAAAAAGGCATACCGGATAATTTGGAAATATCCTACGTCTTTTACCAGCGGACCTTTCAACATGTTTGTAAAGAGGAATTAAAAATGATTCCCTTCAAATGGTTAAAAATAGTACAGAGCTGCAGACATTTCAGATAATTTCAGGAATGACTCCAGCACGACCTAGTAAATAAACAGGCTTGGTTAAATTAAGTATGTAATCTATCGAACCTTTTAAGATCACAGGACTAAAATTGCAGTTTGTCTTTTGAAATGTATAAGGATAGGAGAATTATGATAAAAAGTAAGAAGGCGAATTAGAAGACTGGAAGAATTCTGTAAACAGATCGCCTGCAGGCAGAAGAGGGTAGTCAGGATGATTTCGGTTTAGTTATTATAAATATTATAGAAATGTCTTAAAATTGGACTTTGTTGGAAACGACAAGAAATAAGTATTTATTGTAACAGCGCAAATTACATATAACAATACTTTATTGACGATAACAAAACGACAGACATCAGAAGGATTCCTCAATTTTTTACATCTTTATATTATAGCGACTTCTATTTTTTTTTATAGTTGTAGATCGGCATATACAGCAATAAGAACAGCCACCTATTACATGCGACCGACGATCACATCTCAATGAAGTGTATTTATTGCAAAATAAGGAATAGTTTAATTATTTAAGATTAAAAAAAAAAGAACTATCTACAAATAGTTTTTTAAGTTGAGCGTAAATACTTCTAATGTTTTGATAAGATGGACGAAGTATTTGTATTTTAGGCAAACTATCAGATAATAAAGCCCTAGAAACATTTCGAGGCAGTACAAACTGAGCTGATTTCTTTTACTTGACTCAAATTTTTTTACATTTAGGTCTTTCTGCCAGAAGGTAAGGTAGCAAATCGTGTTAAATGCTTCTACTGAAACACTGATTTAAAAAGAGGAAATCTTCCTTACATACCTAAATTAAAATTTATCAACACTTACATCAGTTCGTTTCATCATTGCTTGGATGAAGCCCTTAGAATCATCAACTTAAATGTCAGGGACAAGTCGGTGACAAAAATCAGCCGACAGAGTGTTAACAACCCTAGTTTCTTGTAACGGTATAGATACGGACAAAGTCTGGTGAAAACTAAGAGAATAATTTTAAATTTTTTTTTTTATTATTAATTGTAGGAGATTCGGACAAGTTAATTATTGATGCGATGCAATAAAGGCAGACATACAAGGTAATACATTGTCTTCGGGTCAGGCAGCATGGATAAAAGTTTATAGAACGTGAAATTATCATCTAAGGTATGAAAGTCGCCATGTGATTTAGTAAGTGCTGCTCAGAGGGCATTAAAAGCATCATGCATTTTTTGAAACTCAGTTTCGCTTACCTATATTGTTACATAACCAACAATAAATAAATTCAACCTTGGATTTTGTATGCAACAGACAAACATTATCGATGATTTATTAAAAGATTATATGGGTAATGGTAGGGTGCAAACAAAAACTGTATAAGAAAAGAGAAACAAAACAAGTAACAAGGAAAAGCAAAATCAAACACAGTAGCTTACAGTTGTTAAGCAGACACACAATTTAAAAGCGGGACCAATAGGAGCGCTTAGGAAAAACCAAAGCAGAATGTTAGCCATTATACTCGTACAACTGATAACAACCGTGAACCTACGACAAGTAAGAACGTTTTTGTTGTAATCAATGACAATTGCAAACACAAGAACTATTGAAAATATACTGCTAAACAGCATGTACAGCACAAATAATTCATAATTTTTGGAAAGAGAATTACTTAAATAAACAAAATGAATTAATCTTATGGATAAATTTTATACGAATGTCACGATTATTGTTAAAAAGCTTTACGTTTTCTGAAAGGAAATATATTAATATACAATACATATTTTTCTTTCCCTTTAAACTGCGAGACTGAATTAAGAAAAAAGTTTTTTTTTGAGCTTTAATTAGGCTTAGCCTGTTGTAATTTGAAGATTTCAAGATTGACATACATGATCTGCTTCTAGTATTCAAGAACCTACATATACAATTTTGAAGCTGTAGATTTTTTTTAAAATATTTTATTGCAAGCGACTGATGCATGCCTGCAGAGTGGACAGGTTATATCCATATAAGTACTTCATAGTTGGGACATCTTAAAATGTTTTTTTGACATATGTAGATCATTTTGCACCGTAAATAACACAATTCATAGGCGTTGATTTCGCAATTTCATTGAAAGTTGTATCACCAATCATTCAAGTAAATAAATCAGTCAAATAAATTTGACGACAAATTCTCGTACCTCGCATATAAATTAACTTTTCTTGTTTTTAAGTCAGATTTAATTGATTTATATTGACACCTTTTTCCGAAATAATCGTAAGCGACAAAGAGTAAATTGTTGATAAAACGATTTTTTTAGGATTATTTAAAAATTTGGTGAAAAAAAACTTGCCTAAGAGGATAAAGAAATAAACAAGTTTTGGTTTCAGCCAAAACATATTTAATTAGCTAATTAGTAGTTAATTTAATTTTAAAGCTACAGTATTCTAAATTAAACTTGAGGGGTATCATATTTTTATTTAAAAACATTTTTGAACCCTTTTATTTAATTAATTTTAAATTCATTCATTCATCATCCTCAAGGTTATGATTGAAATTAATATTTGTTATAAATACACTCCCCCAAATTTAATTAAAGGCAGCACATTTTTCTTCTGTTTAGTTGCAACTTTCGATGTGAAATACAATCAAAGGCAGCTGACTTTGCAGCTGTTCCTGAGAAACATTGTGATGTCAAATAAAGTTTTTCCACACTTATTTAAAGGGCTGCGCCTATTTTAATTGATTTATAACCAGAAAATAACCAAAATACGCGGACATCTATTCGAAATTCAAAATTGGAACGGAACTATCATCCGAAGAAATTGTAAACGTCCTTGTTTCAGCATCAGTAGTGGAGAATTAAGATTCTTAATTAACTTAAGAAAAATTAAAACTATAACAAAAATTGGTCAAGGAACAACAACCTTAAAATTTCTTCAAGGGCTAACACCGCAATTATTCGCTCCGACTTAAAGGAAAACGCAACAGCTTCCAAAATTAAAGCTGATCTGCAACTGCCAATAACTACACTTCGAGTGATGCAAATTTTATCGGGCAGTTACAGTTAATGAAGTTGAACCGAGCTCTTACTGAAGTCCATAAATAAGTAAGGCTGGATTTAGTTTTTACAATAGGACGCCTATTTGAAAGATTACTGGAAGAATTAAATTTGAAGATTATATAGACATGTTAGAAGTCCTTGTAAGCTTTTTGGTGCAGCAACCGAACCAAGATACTATTTTTCAGCATGATAATGCTCCGATACATGTATCGCTAGCCTGTGTTCAATGGTTTTAAGCAAGGGAAATTAAACTTTTGGAGTGGCCAGTACATTTCCCAGACTTGAATGCCAGATAGAATTTTTGGGGTGATTTTCGAAGCATTATTAATTAGCAATAAAACTATCAAAACCGCCCCATTTACCATTTTTATAATAATTTTTTAGCACTGCCTTTAATTGAACTTCGCCATGCATACCTACGTTTTATGGAAAGCCTGTTATAAAAATCTCGGTAATTTTTTTTTTCAATTTTATAAACTACATTGGTGAACAGTTATAAAAGAATTAAACAGAAAAAAATAAAATAAATTTTTTTCCTTAATTTTTTATATGAAATACGTACGAAAAAAGATAATAAATAATAAAATTTCGGGGAGTGTATGTTTTTTTTTCATCAAGTAAATTATGATCGGTTTCAGAGACCAAACGAAGTGCCGCTCAGACGATCGGGAGATGCGTGGCTGTGTGGCCGAGTTCAACATCAAGTTAACGGTGCGTTTTTGTCTAGTGAATAAAAGTAAGGCGTGTGAGTGGGACGCAATAACGCAAAAAATAGGCGCTGGGATACTAACACCTACATACTGTAATACCACAAAACGCATTTGTAAAAACGTTGGGTGATATACTCACAAGAAATATATTTAATTTTCGAGCAATTAAAATTAATACCAATCCAAAAGTATTTAAAAAATACATGCATGTTATTGAGAAATGGCAATCAAATTAATTTGTAAGAAGAAGCAGTAAGAGTGACAAGTGTAAAAAGTGCTAAGTAATCACGCAGACATATAAAACAAAACAACGACTAAACGGGTAAAGCGTAAGAAACAAAAATCCCTACGTACCTAACTCGTTGTTGCTGAGAGCACAAAGAGAGTCTGCGAGTGCGAGTGAGTGAGCGACTGTGCTTGTGAGAATAGCAGAGAACACAAGGCGCGGACGCAAGAGAATTAACAGAGTATGAGTATTAAACGAGTGTTTCATTTCTGCTGATATCATATAAAAAAAATTAACATACAAAGACTACTTTTGCTTTTATACCCACATTTTTGGGAGTTTTGTTGTAAAAAATGTAGTGTGTGACACATTATCTGTGAGTTTGCAAATTCAAAAAGATATAAGACAAACTGAAACCTAACCAAATTGTTCATTTTGGCACATTGCACTGTGTTTTGATCTATTTATTAACTTATTACAAGAACAACAAAATAAAAATATCACACGCTAAACCGCAAAACATGTCAACAGGTTGCGGATTTGATGCACAGAATGACATCTCAAGGATTTTAGAGCAAGCAACGCCAACGAATCCGACGACAACGTTACACAAACGCTCGCAGCGTAGCAAGAGCAAGTGAACAAGAGCTAGAGTAACGAAAACTTCCTGCACCACTCCAACTACGATAACAGAAGAAGAAGACAGTATAGACAAAGCCAAAACCAAAGATATTGACAGTAATTGTCATCATTTTCGAAAATCGCGAGAACACCAAAAGAGATGACATCACTAGCGCGTCACTGTGCCTGGCACCTGGCCATCATAATATTTGGAGTCTTATTCAACGCCGGCGGTGTCTATTTATTTCGCAATTGGATTAACATATTTACGCGCTTGCGCAGCAAGGAAATTGGACTTAGTTCCACTTTACTAGCGTTTGCGGGCTGGAAAGTGTCGCCGTTGCCCCTTAACTTTGATTTTTACTTGTTCAACTGGACGAATTCCAATGACTTTTATGAGGGGTTTGACATAAAGTCGAACTCTGTTCCACTAGGACCTTATTGCTTTCGAGAGGACCCAGACAAGGTGGATACTGTGTGGCATAACCAAAATGCTTCAGTATCTTTCCGCAAGAAGGTATATTTCTATCTTGATGCTGCAGGCAGCAATGGAACTTTACAGGATGTGGTCAATTCAATTGACACTGTGGTACACGCAGGTTCAAAGCGTCTTTCAGAGCTGGCTTCGATTATACAATTTTTCATGGCCAATTAATTAGTATTAAAAAAAAATGTGCCTTACGATCGCATTGGCTATCAGTATTCGCGCAATGACAGTTCCACCTTCGATGGTCATTTAAACATTTTCACCGGAGCCGATGATATCAGTAAAATGGGACAAATCCATACATGGGAGAATCTGGCGGATACGACTGATGCATGCCTGCAGAGTGGACAGGTTATATCCATATAAGTACTTCATAGTTGGGACATCTTAAAATGTTTTTTTGACATATGTAGATCATTTTGCACCTTAAATAACACAATTCATAGGCGTTGATTTCGCAATTTCATTGAAAGTTGTATCACCAATCATTCAAGTAAATAAATCAGTCTAATAAATTTCACGACAAATTCTCGTACCTCGCATATAAATTAACTTTTCTTGTTTTTAAGTCAGATTTAATTGATTTATATTGACACCTTTTTCCGAAATAATCGTAAGCGACAAAGAGTAAATTGTTGATAAAACGATATTTTTATTTAAAAATTTGGTGAAAAAAACTTGCCTAAAATGAAAAAGAAATAAACAAGTTTTGGATTCAGCCAAAACATATTTAATTAGCTAATTAGTAGTTAATTTAATTTTAAAGCTACTGTATTCTAAATTAAACTTTAGGGGTATCATATTTTTATTTAAAAACATTTTTGAACCCTTTTATTTAATTAATTTTAACTTCATTCATTCATCATCCTCAAGGTTATGATTGAAATTAATATTTGTTATAAATACACTCCCCCAAATTTAATTAAAGGCAGCACATTTTTCTTCTGTTTAGTTGCAACTTTCGATGTGAAATACAATCAAAGGCAGCTGACTTTGCAGCTGTTCCTGAGAAACATTGTGATGTCAAATAAGGTTTTTCCACACTTATTTAAAGGGCTGCGCCTATTTTATTAATTTATTTATTTATTTATTTATTTATTTATTTATTTATTTATTTATTTATGTATTTATTTATTTATTTATTTATTTATTTATTTATTTATTTATTTATTTATTTATTTATTTATTTATTTATTTATTTATTTATTTATTTATTTATTTATTTATTTATTTATTTATTTATTTATTTATTTATTTATTTATTTATTTATTTATTTATTTATTTATTTATTTATTTATTTATTTATTTATTTATTTATTTAATGTCAACTATTAACAGTCGACCAAAAAATTACAATTTTTAATATAAATTAAAACTGAAAAATATAATTTAAATTTAAAATGAAGTATTTAAGAAATAAATTAAAGATTAATATCTGGGGTGTTCAAAATAAGAATATTAAATGATCCAACATTGTTGCTAGGATTGGG
Source organism: Hirtodrosophila trivittata (assembly GCA_035045065.1). NCBI lineage: Eukaryota > Metazoa > Arthropoda > Insecta > Diptera > Drosophilidae > Hirtodrosophila > Hirtodrosophila trivittata. The sequence continues at coordinate 137,557 of JAWNNK010000504.1, forward strand.
AAAAACCCAGAAAAACCCAATCAGATCACTAAGATTAGTAAAGCAAATTAGTGCAAGTTACTACGTGTTAAAAAGTTAAGGATATGGTTCTTAATCGTATCAAAAGAGGACTCTGAGTTGAAGACTCGGAAAAGTCTGTTATAGTCAACACAGAGAACTCGAAAAGGTTCATGCTGAAAATAGTTAGTATTACAAGTATTTAGAGAAATCGGTGTAAAGTTACGAGTACGTCTCAAAGGTACAGAAAAGTTAATTTGGCTCAATAGCAGAGATGAGTCAATTTTGCCAATTATTAATTTATGTAAAAATAGAACTCCCAGCATCATGCGGCGGTTAGTAAGAGATGGGAGGTTAATTAATTGCAATCTACTGTGGTATGAAGGCAAATCAGTACCTGGAACCCAGTTAAAGCCGCGAAGGGCAAAAAGAAGGAACTTCTTTTGAACAGACTCAATTCTGTCTTGGTGTACCGAATATTGAGGAGACCACACACAAGATCCGTATTCCAGAATAGGCCGAACAAGAGAAGTATATAGCAGCTTAGTCGTATAAGGGTCGTCGAATTCCTTAGACCATCGTTTGATAAATCCAAGTGATTGAGTCGCCTTGTTGACTGTAAGCGCGATATGTTTGTCAAATTTTAGGCTATGATCGAGAAGAATTCCCAAATCGGTGACACAGTCTAATCTCTCAAGAGAAACCCGGTCGAGCATGTAATTAAATGTGTGAGGCGTACTTCTATAGAATGACATAACCTTACATTTAGAGCAATTCAGAAACAACAAGTTGCATTTACACCAAGCAAAAAACAAATCCAGGTCCGATTGCAATAAATAAGGACAGTTGTTGTCATTATATGATAAGCACAGCTTCACATCATCGGCGTACATTAGTACATAGGAGTGAAGGAAAATAGACGGGAGATCATTAATAAATAAATTAAAAAGTAAAGGCCCAAGGTGGCTACCCTGGGGTACACCAGAGGTAACAAAAACAGGTTTAGACAGTGAGGATTTAAAGAGAACTTTTTGGGTTCTACAAGAAAGATATTCGGAAATCCACATAAGAAGGCTGTGTGGAAATCCGATAGTACTAAGTTTTTTAAGCAAGAGATAGTGGTTAACGGAATCGAAAGCCTTGCTGAAATCTGTGTAAATTACATCAGTCTGCTTTTTGTTCTGAATACCTTTAATAACAAGGGAGGTAAGCTCAAGTAAGTTAGTGGTAGTAGATTTCGATTTCACAAAACCATGTTGGCAGGGTGAAATGAAAGAGCTACATGAGTGTTGTAGTTAAGATGTTATTAGCTTCTCAAACACTTTAGGCATCGCGGATAATTTGGAAATACCCCTATAGTTTTTAACATCAGACTTTGAACCATTTTTGTGAAGAGGAATTATAAATGATTCCTTCCAAATGGTTGGGAAAGAGCACGAGTTAACAGACAATTCAAATAATTTAAGCAAGGGCTTACATAGAGAATCAGCACAGTACCTAAGTACACATCCTGGTACTCCATCTGGGCCTGGTGAATAACTTGGCTTGATTAAGTTAAGTTCGTTAAGTAACGAACTTTCCAGGATCACAGGACTAAAAATGCAGTTAGATTTCGGCAAGGTATACGGATAAGGGGAATTTGGAAGAAAGTTAGAAGATGAATAAGTAGTTTGGAAGAATTCTGCAAAAAGATCGGCTGAAGCCTGATCAGTATTTGCTTTCATGTCTTCATAAGAAACAGATGAGGGCAGTAAGGAAGTTTTTCGTTTAGTATTGACAAAGTTGTAGAACTGCCTAGGATTCTGAGCAAATTGCAAACGACAACGAATTAGGTAGTTATTGTAACAACGCGAATTACAAACAACAAAATTTGTTCTGGCTATAACATAACGAGAAAAATCTGAAGGATTATTCGAACTCTTAAATCTTTTATAATATCTAGTCTTCACATTTTTAAGCATTGCCAATTCTTTAGAGAACCAAGGAGGTCTATTAGTTCTCCTGGGAAGCTCTTCTGGAACGCATTGGTCAAAATGTGATTTTATAATATTATAAAAGATTGAAGTAGCACTGTTAATGTTAGTACAAGAGTACAGTTGCGACCAGGTTTTTCTCTAAAATTAATGAATTAAGTTTAACAAAATCTGTTTTACGAAAACAGCGTGTTTTAACGACTGGGTTAATATAACAAATATGCTCACATGTAGGCAGTTCAAAAACTAAGTCTAAAGTAGGATGATAGGGGTCTTCGGGGACAACTAAAGGACATGTTTGTATTACAGAACTAGAGAAAGGATCCGATGCAAAAATAAGGTCAAGTAGACGACCATTACAGTTACGAACCGGATTAATTTGAGAGAGAGACATCTCTAAAAGTGAATTGATAAATTCGTGAGATGTGGTTGGCATCAAAACATTTGGAGAATCAGACCATACCACATCTGGTAAATTAAAGTCACCAAATACAAAAATACAAAATTGATTTATAACCAGAAAATAACCAAAATACGCGGACATCTATTCGAAATTCAAAATTGGAACGGAACTATCATCCGAAGAAATTGTAAACGTCCTTGTTTCAGCATCAGTAGTGGAGAATTAAGATTCTTAATTAACTTAAGAAAAATTAAAACTATAACAAAAATTGGTCAAGGAACAACAACCTTAAAATTTCTTCAAGGGCTAACACCGCAATTATTCGCTCCGACTTAAAGGAAAACGCAACAGCTTCCAAAATTAAAGCTGATCTGCAACTGCCAATAACTACACTTCGAGTGATGCAAATTTTATCGGGCAGTTACAGTTAATGAAGTTGAACCGAGCTCTTACTGAAGTCCATAAATAAGTAAGGCTGGATTTAGTTTTTACAATAGGACGCCTATTTGAAAGATTACTGGAAGAATTAAATTTGAAGATTATATAGACATGTTAGAAGTCCTTGTAAGCTTTTTGGTGCAGCAACCGAACCAAGATACTATTTTTCAGCATGATAATGCTCCGATACATGTATCGCTAGCCTGTGTTCAATGGTTTTAAGCAAGGGAAATTAAACTTTTGGAGTGGCCAGTACATTTCCCAGACTTGAATGCCAGATAGAATTTTTGGGGTGATTTTCGAAGCATTATTAATTAGCAATAAAACTATCAAAACCGCCCCATTTACCATTTTTATAATAATTTTTTAGCACTGCCTTTAATTGAACTTCGCCATGCATACCTACGTTTTATGGAAAGCCTGTTATAAAAATCTCGGTAATTTTTTTTTTCAATTTTATAAACTACATTGGTGAACAGTTATAAAAGAATTAAACAGAAAAAAATAAAATAAATTTTTTTCCTTAATTTTTTATATGAAATACGTACGAAAAAAGATAATAAATAATAAAATTTCGGGGAGTGTATGTTTTTTTTTCATCAAGTAAATTATGATCGGTTTCAGAGACCAAACGAAGTGCCGCTCAGACGATCGGGAGATGCGTGGCTGTGTGGCCGAGTTCAACATCAAGTTAACGGTGCGTTTTTGTCTAGTGAATAAAAGTAAGGCGTGTGAGTGGGACGCAATAACGCAAAAAATAGGCGCTGGGATACTAACACCATACTAATACCACAAAAAGCATTTGTAAAAACGTTGGGTGATATACTCACAAGAAATATATTTAATTTTCGAGCAATTAAAATTAATACCAATCCAAAAGTATTTAAGAAATACATGCATGTTATTGAGAAATGGCAATCAAATTAATTTGTAAGAAGAAGCAGTAAGAGTGACAAGTGTAAAAAGTGCTAAGTAATCACGCAGACATATAAAACAAAACAACGACTAAACTGGTAAAGCGTAAGAAACAAAAATCCCTACGTACCTAACTCGTTGTTGCTGAGAGCACAAAGAGAGTCTGCGAGTGCGAGTGAGTGAGCGACTGTGCTTGTGAGAGTAGCAGAGAACACAAGGCGCGGACGCAAGAGAATTAACAGAGTATGAGTATTAAACGAGTGTTTCATTCCTGCTGATATCATATAAAAAAAATTAACATACAAAGACTACTTTTTGCTTTTATACCCACATTTTTGGGAGTTTTGTTGTAAAAAATGTAGTGTGTGACACATTATCTGTGAGTTTGCAAATTCAAAAAGATATAAGACAAACTGAAACCTAACCAAATTGTTCATTTTGGCACATTGCACTGTGTTTTGATCTATTTATTAACTTATTACAAGAACAACAAAATAAAAATATCACACGCTAAACCGCAAAACATGTCAACAGGTTGCGGATTTGATGCACAGAATGACATCTCAAGGATTTTAGAGCAAGCAACGCCAACGAATCCGACGACAACGTTACACAAACGCTCGCAGCGTAGCAAGAGCAAGAGAACAGGAGCTAGAGTAACGAAAACTTCCTGCACCACTCCAACTACGATAACAGAAGAAGAAGACAGTATAGACAAAGCCAAAAACCAAAGATATTGACAGTAATTGTCATCATTTTCGAAAATCGCGAGAACACCAAAAGAGATGACATCACTAGCGCGTCACTGTGCCTGGCACCTGGCCATCATAATATTTGGAGTCTTATTCAACGCCGGCGGTGTCTATTTATTTCGCAATTGGATTAACATATTTACGCGCTTGCGCAGCAAGGAAATTGGACTTAGTTCCACTTTACTAGCGTTTGCGGGCTGGAAAGTGTCGCCGTTGCCCCTTAACTTTGATTTTTACTTGTTCAACTGGACGAATTCCAATGACTTTTATGAGGGGTTTGACATAAAGTCGAACTCTGTTCCACTAGGACCTTATTGCTTTCGAGAGGACCCAGACAAGGTGGATACTGTGTGGCATAACCAAAATGCTTCAGTATCTTTCCGCAAGAAGGTATATTTCTATCTTGATGCTGCAGGCAGCAATGGAACTTTACAGGATGTGGTCAATTCAATTGACACTGTGGTACACGCAGGTTCAAAGCGTCTTTCAGAGCTGGCTTCGATTATACAATTTTTCATGGCCAATTAATTAGTATTAAAAAAAATGTGCCTCACGATCGCATTGGCTATCAGTATTCGCGCAATGACAGTTCCACCTTCGATGGTCATTTAAACATTTTCACCGGAGCCGATGATATCAGTAAAATGGGACAAATTCATACATGGGAGAATCTGGCGCATACGGCCGCATTTGAGGGCGCCTGTGGCAATGTTATGGGCTCCATGGGAGATTAATTCTTTCCGCCCAATTTGAGCACAAACGACACCGTCTATCTCTATTTGCCCAAAATGTGTCGGGCAGTGCCACTGAACTATACGGAAACGAAGACCGTGCATGGCAATCCGGCTGGTAGACGCAGTCGATGGTCTACAGCCGGACAAGGAGAAGCATGAGTCTTACATGACACTCGGGCCAACTGTTGGCGTGCCCGTTGACGTTGGCAGTGGCTTTCAAGCTAAGTATTTACTTGAGCTGGTACCACGCGTTGCTAACTATACGCGTACACCACGCGTCATGATGCCCCTGATGTGGGCTGAGGAGCGTGTGATAGTCAGCGAGGATTTTGCTGCCAGCGTTGGTCTGGTGCCGCTGATTGCTCGCCGGCGGTCTTATCTGTACCTGCTGTTATCCAGCGCGCCAAGTACGCGTCTCTGCCACAGCGATGAACCCAAAGCAAAGGTGTCGGTTCTCCGTCCACTAGCTGGGCGTCTCGTCTGCCGGTGCAAAACCATCTACGCAGCAGCTGCTCCGACAGAATGCCAGTCCCAACGAGCATGTGGGCGTGCGCCTGTTAGACTACAGACGCAGCTCAGGAATTACGTACGGTGAAGAAGAGAGCAGTGCTGGTAGCTCGACTAGAGACCACCTCATCGCAAGCAGATCAACATATGTGATAATTAGTTAATATTAATATTTTCCTGCATCTTGCATTTTATATATAATTATATATTACCTTGAGAAGCCAAAGAGGTCACGCCCATCTCGCCGCCATTAAGACTCACCAGACGACAGAGAACTGTCGTTGCCTTAAGTCGAGTTGCCTTATTCATAGTATCAACTATAAAGAACATCGTCCATGATCACGTCCTTCCCCCAACCTCCCACTCACACGCAAACAGCCACTACCACACACATACGCATACCCACACCCATACACATCACGCTCATAAATGGTTTTCTCAAATAACAGTACATATACTGCAGGTATATAGAGAGAGATTTATAAGATTATTTATTGATTAGTGCCAAAAAGTGAAAGCATACCTAAACAAAGTCATTACCTATTTTAGTAGTTTAACGTAACTGTATATAAGTGATATTCCCAGGTTCAAAGCTATCTCCTCCCCTCACCACCCACCCCTCATGGTAAAACATGCGCACGTCCAAAGTATTTTTATATATTTAAATTTTATTCATAACAAAGTCTTGTAAAATTTTTTAAAAATTATGTTTGCTCTTTTACAAATCGGCGCCAATCTGCGTCCGAATTTAAATGAAGTGATACAAATTCTTATCGAGTATTCATACTTAAATGAATACACGCACAATATATATAAACCAATTCTTTTTAGAAAATAAAACTGAATTATAAAATACTCATTGGTTATTTTGTACGCAACTTAAACTAAACTTTGATTTAATTAAGGAAAACTAAATTTGAAATTAATTTCCAGTTATGTAAGCTTGTGTCGTTTAATTCAACACATCCGTAGTTTTATTTGCTAAGACAATAGGAGAAAGTGCAAATAATCTGTAAAATATTTGATGTAGTTGATCTTTCGTTATTATTTCATTCTTACATTATTTTGTGTAGTCAAATTTGGTTTATGCTCAGCAGACTAAAAGTTGTATGGCAAGAACGATAATTTCGCTACTACAAAAACTACACCCTCAATTTGAAAATTAATTTCCTACGTTATTATATCATCGTTTGCTAAATTATTTTAATGGAATATGTATTAATAATTTTAAAACAATTCAACATCAAAAGATCTATTTCAGTCATTTCGCAATAAGGGGCCGATATGATCTCTCTCGGTAAGGTTTGAAGATGTGTGATAATCCACAGACATAAGGTTCTTAAATATTTTTAAATAAGAACCAAGTTTTTTTTTAACCAGCTATGTTTTATTATAATAAATGCATTTTAATATTACTATTAATTTTTTCTTTTGAGAACTCGTTGCGTACGGATTTATTTTATATCCTCTAGGCTTAATTTTCAAATATGTGTGGTTTTATGCGTTTGAAAATCATAATCATAGTTAACTTTTGTGATTTTCTATATAGGTTTAAAAGTGACGTTTAAAGTTGTATCAGTTGTGCGTATACCTTATAGTTTGACATTTGTAATTTTACATAATTACTTTGCCAAACAATTTTGGCACTTGCCCTTACAAGTGTTTGTGTAGGTGTTTGTTTTGTTTTGATTGTGTTGTCCGCTTTACTGTGTACTGTGCTCTGACTATTTGTTGATATTGTCTCGTTTTTGTATTTAAGCCGCAAAGCGCCGATATTTGCAGCAATTATTCTTTTGTGGAATAGTTAAATAGTGAGGTTTTTGTTTATAGTGTTTTTCTCTCACTATCTTCATATTGTAAATCTCGCTCTCTTGTTTAAGTATTCCTGTGTCAGGACTTTGTTCTTTTTGCTCTCAGAAGCCTTTTTTTTTTTTGTGCACTTACTTTCTGTGACACTTACTGACACTTGCTCTTTTGTATTGCATTTGTTTTGTAGTTGGTTCTTGTAACGCTTATCCCAGTCACAGTAATGTCTTGTTTCTAAAAAAATAAAACATGCAACATCAAGCTCGCGGATGAGTCTCCTCAGCCGACGTTTGTTCATTGCTGGCTGTGTGACAATATCGTGCATGCAAAGTGTGCAGGTCTTTCAGGTCGAGACTCTGACAAAATGATTGCCAACCGCAAAAAAGGTATTAAGATTCAATGTGATTCCTCGCATACGTACAATTTGGTGCGAAATCAATTTTTAAAATTAAAGAATGTAGCCAAGGTTCTACTTAACGATTTTGACACTAATGTCGAAATTCTCGTCAATTTATCTTTGAATCCCCATCTCATTGTCAGTCACAATTGAAACGTTCTATCTGTGTTAAATTCTGGTATTTAGTCGGCCTCAACTGCATTGTCAACTCCATATCTAGATATTTCGTCAATGTTATCTTTGTCGCCGTCTCCCTGTAATCTCATCCTCGATATTTCCTGAGCGCTATCTCTAGTTGACGTACCTATATCTCCGGTTGTAGAACCTACTCTTATTGCAGAGCTGTCTACTCGAGTAGTTAATACTTGAAAACGTAGAAATTCCCGCGAGTCGACTACGCCTAATATTAGTAGTGGCATTAATAGGCCCTCAATACAAACTCTATCAGTTGTTGTCCCTCGTAAGCAAGTATTTGTATCTAGGTTACCTTCAGATACTACTTGCGAAGCGATTGTGGCCTATATTGTCTATATTCTGCCTGGGTCTCGGTCACAAAATTTATTTTTGCTATGCCTCGGGAAATAGCATCTCTTAAGATTAGCGTCCAACATGACTCGTTCTCAATCTTTGTGATCCAAAATTTTGGACACCTCATATGATTCTACATGAGCTGCCACTTTCAGCCCCTAGTTCTGCCTTACTATCAAAAGCTGAATAAAAAAACTAGGTTCGTGCCCCGTTTCTTTGTACATTCATTACCAGAATGTTAGAGACCTCTTATTATTATTATTAGTTGGCATTTACACCCCTAACGGGGTACAGCCTGATGCACAATCTCCCTCCACGCGCTCCTGCTCTGTGCGCGTCTTCTCCAATTGGTAATACCATGTGACGCCAGGGCTTCCGTCACTTGGTCTTGCCATCGTAGCCGGGGTCTTCCCCTCCTTCGTTGTCCAACAACTACCGCATCAAATACCTTACGAGCTGGAGCTTGTTCATCCATACGAGCAACATGACCTAGCCAACGAAGTCTCATAATGTGAATTCGCTTGACCACATCAATGTCCCCGTAGAGCTCATACAGCTCGTGGTTCCATCTGATACGATATGTTCCACTAACGTATATCGGACCGAAGATTTTTCGAAGAATTTTTCGCTCGAACACTCCAAGAGCAGCTGCATCCGTTTGTGTAACTGTCCAGGCTTCTGCTCCATACAGAAGCACCGGAAGGATGAGCGTCTTGTAGAGTGTTATTCTTGTCCGACGAGCGAGGGCTCTGCTGTTCATTTGCCTACTGAGCCCAAAGTAGCACCGGTTGGCAGATGTAATTCTTCTTTTAATTTCAAGGCCAACATTGTTATCGCCTGTCATGGTGGAGCCAAGGTACACAAACTCCTTCACGGCCTCAAAGCTATAGCTCCCTGCAACCAATTGAGAATCAAGTCGCCGCGATTCTCTGCTGGAGCATGCCATAAACTTTGTTTTCACCATGTTCACACGAAGTCCTACTTTAGCCGATTCCCTTTCAATAGCACCAAAAGCTCCCGTTACATCTCGCTTGAGACGCCCAATGATATCAATATCATCGGCATACCCAAGCAGCTGGACACATCTGGTTGTCAATATCGTGCCAGTCCGAGGAACGTCAGCTTTTCTTATAATACTCTCCATCAGTAGATTGAAAAGCATACAAGACAGCGAATCACCTTGTCTGAGACCACGCTTGGTATTAAAGGTTTCGGAATGGTCATTTCCTACCTTGACAGAGCTGCTGGTGTTGCTCAATGTCATTCTGCAAAGCCGTATTAGCTTCGCAGGAATACCAAGCTCAGACATGGCAGCGTACAGGCGATCTCGCTGTGGGCTATCAAAAGCAGCCTTGTAGTCAACAAAAAGATGGTGGGTGTCAATCTGACTCTCGTGCGATTTCTCCAGAATCTGGCGCAGTGTGAATATTTGGTCGATGGTGGACCTACCAGGTCTGAAACCACACTGATAAGGTCCAATCAGTGCCTCAGAAAATGGTTTCAACCTTTCACACAGTACGCTCGTCAGAACCTTATATGCCACTGGCAGTAGACTGATGCCACGGTAATTTGCCCGCAGCGTGGCATCACCCTTCTTCAGGACAGGGCAGATCAGGCTAAGGTTCCAATCATCGGGTATGCTCTCCACTAGCCATACATCGCATAAGAGTTGGTGCATACACCTTACCAACTCTTCGCCTCCAGCCTTGAACAATTCAGCTGACAAGCCATCAGCACCTGCAGCTTTATTGTTCTTCAGCCGCTGTATTGCGGCCTTGACTTCAGCATGGCTAGGGGTCGGTTAACGAAGCTTAAAAATCTTTATTTGGGTACTTTTCCCTTAATTTCGACATTATCGCTTTATCAGAGACTTGGTTAACTCCCACCATATCTGACAGTGATATTATATCAAATCGATATTCTATATTAAGACATGATATACAGATACAAGGTGGTGGTTGCTTGGTAATCGCCGTCCAATCGATATTTCAGTCTGATCTTATCTCCTTTACTTAAATTATCTTGTGGCTTACAGTAATCATGAGTTTAAAAATTGCATTCTTGATTTTTCAATATTTGATGATGAATCCAATTAAAAACCATTTGAGTAGGAAACCCAAACTTATGCCTCTACAGATCTTCGCCACTTACTGTTCCGAAGATCCAAATCATTCATCTATTGAGATTTGTATCTCACTTCTTGTTCCTTCTACACCACCTCGTCAGCAAGTACCACGTTGTTGCTTTCGTTGAGGTAATTGTTCCCTACTTAATGATCTTATCCTTGCAACTGACTAATCTTTTCTAAATAGAGTAACTGATATTGATACTGCCCTTGGCACCTTTTATGACATATTAAACTCACTCTTGGATATTTGTATTCATCCCTTCGTTTAATCTGTCAAAGCCTTTCTTCCTTGGTTTTCTCACAGACTTTCGTACTTAAAAAATATTAAGTCAAAACCTTTTAAAAAGTTCAAAAAAACTAGCTCTAATGTTGATTGGTACAAATACTCTGTTGCCAAGTTGCTCTCTTAAACTCTGTATGTTACGAGAGATATCTTTATCGTTGTAGAATACAGTGAACTTAGCATCGCAACTTTTTTGTTTTTGTAAATTTGAAACGTAAGTCTTCAAATTAATCATCTTCTTATTTTTCTTGGGATAGAGGAAGCTAGCAACGATTCCGCTACAGTTGATCTATTTGCCAACTCTTTCCAATCTACTTATTCACCTATGTCCTCCTTCAATTCAACTTATCCCTAATATATTTTGCCTCCAACTTTATCTTCACTCCTACTATAGCATATAACTCTCTTACCTGTTCTAATAATTCTTTAAAAGCTTCTTTCTCTCCTGGGCTTGACAACATTCCTAGTTGTGTCATGAAGGAATGCTGCTCTTCTCTGGCTGAGCCGTTGCTTAAGCTTTATACTGTATATCTTGAATCCACTAGGTTCCCTGTTCGCTGGAAAGATTCTATCTAATCCCACTCCACAAGGTAGCAAGTCTGACATTTCAAACTACAGAGGCATTGCAAAGCTATCTGCAATTTCTAAATTGTTTGAAAAGATTCTTGTTTCTACTTAACAGCATTGCTGTAAATCAATTATTTCCCCTGCCCATCATGGATTTGTACGAGGTCGTTCCACTGTGACCAATTTACTGGAATTTACCAGTTTGGTAAGTGATGCATTTTTAAAAAGGTCAATCCGATGTTATTTACACGGATTTATGTAAAGCTTTTAACTCTGTCAATCATGATCTTCTTACCTATAAGCTCGATTGCATAGGCTTCCCACCGTCCTTATTAAATTGGATTTCCTCTTATTTGAAAGATAGAACCCAAAAAGTGTTACTGAGGTTTTCTACTTCTAGGCCAATTTCTGTCACTTCTGGTGTACCTCAAGGTAGTCATTTAGGACCGCTATTATTCACTCTTTTTATTTATGACTTACCTACCATTCTTTCTCATTTCCATTGTCTCGTGTATGCAGATGCTGTTAAGCTTATCTGTTCATACGCTGATCCCACTCAAAACTATTTGCAAGAGTTCAGTTACAGTTAGTATCAGTTACATCTTTATTGTGCAAATTGTATGTTTGTGACATTTAGTCGCGCTAGACCCTATTTAGGCTCCTATTCGATTGAAAATATTCCATTGAAACATATATCCACGGTTAAAGACTTGGGTGTCTTATTTGACAGTTAATTAAATTTTCATTTGCATATCTCTACTGTTACTAATGAAGCCAATGGACTACTTGGATTAATTAAACTATGGTCAAAGGAATTCAATGATCCTTTCACTACAAAAGTCCTTTACATTTCTCTTGTTCGGCCGATTCTGGAATACTGTTCGTGCGTCTGGTGCCCTCAGTAAAGTACAACCCAGGATCGAATTGAATCCGTTGAAAAGCAATTTGTACTGTTCGCTTTACGTGGACTAAACTGGGACCCTAATCTTCGTCTACCGTCATACTCCTTTAGGCTTCTTTTTCTAAATCGTCCTTCACTGACTAATCAAAAAAAAACTCTTGGTGCTGTTTTTCTATATAAATTGATTATTGGCAATATAGACAATTCCTTCCTTTTAGGTCGTCTTAATTTTACTATTCCTCGTCGACGTACTAGGAACCTTATCCCATTGTCCCTTCCTACATGCACAACAGATTACGCATTACACAGCCCTTTCCATGTTTTATGTCTAAATTTTAACAATCTTTACAACGTGTTGCATCTTCTCTTTCTCCTTTCTAGCTACATTTTTGAAATTTATCTAACCTCTTTTTATATTCCTCATTATACTTCTTCTTTTATGTGCTATTACTTTTAATAGTATATTAATTATATTATTTTATATTATTATTATAATAGTATAATGTCAATACTCTAATACTCCTATATTCCATACTAATACTATTTGATCTGATTGGGTTTTTCTGGGTTTTCCTAAATCCTTGCAACAAATGTTGGATCGATTTTAATTAAATCAATTTGGCTTTTGTTTTTATTCCCCAGATTTAAATTTAAATTTTTAATTTGTAATATTTTTATATTTATTTTTAATTTGAATTATTCCTATTTTAATTTTATAATTAAATTATTTTCATATGTTTTAAATTCAATTCGTAGTCAGCTGCTTTAAGTTGACTTAAATAAATAAATAATACATATAAGGAGCCAAATGGCTGAGTGAAGTCAGTGTAAATTATGTCAGTTTGCATGTTTGGAAGAGGAAATAAAAGAATTACAGAGATGTTGTAGGGTTGTCTTAATGATATTTTCAAGTAATTTTGGAATAGCAGACAATTTTACAATACCTCTGTAATGAGAAAAGTTTATTATTAGACTTGCAGCATTTTTTAAGGAGTGGTATGATAAATTAAATTTTCCAAAGAGACTCCGGTGTTAAGTCGTAGATTAAAAATTTTAAGAAGAGGTTGGAGTAAAGAAGTGCTGCATTATTTTAAGACACAGCTTGGAATATCATACGGCCCAGGTAATTAAGAAATGTCTTACAGATTTTGTACCGGAGAGAAGGGAGGTCTCACAAATAATGGGCGCGGATATAGAGTTAGTCTTTTTATTGCCAAAAAAGAAAGAAGAAGGGAGGCATGTATTGGGTTGACCGAAAAGAACCCAGTGATTTTTCATACAAACGGCGTCGACAATTTTTTTTAACTCTGTAATTGCATTCTTTCTTTTGTCAGTCATTAGCTGTCACCTTCCTTTAGAAAAAAGTGTGCGTAATTTTGTTTATATATGTTTGTTTGGCGTCAATTTTAATATGGAAAGTTGGTTTCTCAAATTCCGTTCGGTAGATTTTTCACTCAAAGATAAGCCACGTTCAGGTCGGCCAAGTAAATTTGATGATGACGATATCAAGGCTTTAATCGAATCGGATCATCATGTAACTGAGCGTGAGATTGGAGAGAAGTTGAATATACCACAATCAACCATACATGATCATATAGGACGTCTTGGACTAGTAAAAAAACCTGATATTTGGGTACCACATGAATATAAACAAATTCATGTAACAAATTGCTACAACGCTTGGGATATGCATCTTAAATGCAATGAATATGATTCATATATGAAACAAATCCTAAAGTCAATCGAAAACGATCATGGTTCAAGCATGATGAAGCGCCAAAGGCTGATATTCACCAAAAGAAGATTATGCTGTCAGTTTGGTGGGATTGGAAGGGTGTGGTATATTTTGAGCTGCTTCCAAGGAACCGAACGTTTAATTCGGATGTCTACTGTCAACAGCTGGACAAATTGAATACAGCCATCAAGGAGGAGCTAGAATTGGTCAATCGTAAAGGCGTCATATTCCACCAGGACAACGCTAGACCGCACACATCTTTGGTCACTCGCCAAAAACTGAGTTAGCTTGGCTGGGAACTTTTGATGCATCCACCATATAGTCCCTCATACTACCATTGGTTTAAGTCTTTGCAAAACTCCTTAAATGGTAAAAATTTTGATAAGGACGAGGATATAAAATCGCACTTGCTTCAGTTTTTTGCAGATAAAGGCCAGAAGTTCTATAAGCGTGGAATAATAAATTTGCAGGAAAGATGGCGAAAAGTCATCTAACAAAATGAAAAATATATAATTGATTAAAGTTCATTCCAAAATTTAAAAAAATGTATTGACTTTCTTTTAAAAATCACCGGTTTCTTTTCGGTCAACCCAATAGATTTACGCTTAAAGCTTACAAAGGAGTAGAAGAGTTTGGAATTATATGCAAATTGATTTTTGCATCGTGCAATATATTCTGTGTAAAATTGAGAGTAAAGCAGAAAGATGTTAGATTTAGCGATAGAATATTTAGATATGTCTAGAAATGAACCAGACTTCTTAAACTTTTTAAAACATTTAGACTTATTATTTTTAAAGTTTGAGAGTCTAGCTGAAGATCCAAGGTGGATTGGAAGAAGTAGACTTACGGTAAAAGTAAGGAATGCAGATATCTTATGGAGAGTTAAGCGTGTCGTAGAAGGAGCTTAGAGCGATATCAATGTCAGCTGCGTTATGTGGATGTGAACCAAGGTAGCTTGGACGAACTAGATTTAAACAAGAGTTAGGAATGCAGATACCTTATAGAGAGTTAAGAGTATCGTTGAAGGAGCTTTGAGTGATATCGATGTCAATTGCGTTGTCAAGCAAGGAGCAATCAGTTGAAAGTATCAGTTGATTTAACAAAGTAAAGTTACCTTCGCCCTTGTTCATTATCAGAATATTAGAGGTCTCTTAATGAAACTCAAAAGTCTGTGTTTGAGTAGTACTTCCTTTCACTCCGACATTATCGTTTTATCAGAGACTTGGTAGAATCTTACCATATCTAATATTGAAATTATGTCAAATAGTTATTCTATGTATTATATGACATTACCGACAGAATCGCCGTGGTGGCGGCGTGAAAATGACGTTAAATCGACATTTCAGTCGGATCGTTGTTGCTTTAGTATGCCTTCTGATGTGGAAATTGTTCCTGTTAAGGTAACATCTTCAACTCAATCAATTTTTATCACTTTTTCCTATATTCCTGTATTTGAATTAAAATTTTTTATGCAACATATTGATTGCAGAAAAGAAGTTTCTACGCTATTGAAGGATACTGATATTTTCGTTGTGCTGGATGATTTTAATTTACCCAACATTTCATGTTCATATAAAAAAGAAAAAACGGTCTGTGGTAAAATTAAAAATGATTTTAAATTTTAATTGTTCCAACATTTGTTGCAAGATTGGGGAAAACCCAGAAAATTCCAATCAGAACAATAAGTATTAGTGTTAGTATTTAGATACAATAGGTATTAGGGGAGGTGATAGAAAATCGAAAATTTGATTGAACGAAGTGAATGTTCAGAAGAAAAAGCATGGAAATGAGACTTATAAAGTAAACATAAAATGCGTGGTGCATATAGGAAGATAGAGGAAGATAGGTCTGCAAGGAAAAGAGAAATTTAGGCATCTTAACAGAGTATAAAAATCTTAGTTGCAGCTTTTTACTACGGCTTGTACTACTGTTAGTTAAAGAGGGAATATTTAGTAGTAGAAGTCTACCTAGTAGTCTAGGTTGGCAAACGAAGATTAGGATCCCAATTAAAACCGCGAAGGGCAAGAGAGAATTGCTTTTGGTTTGACTCTATCCGGGCCTCATTGATATTGTATTGAGGGGACCATACGCAATAGCAGCATTCGAGAATAGTCCGTACTAGTGATAAGTGAAGTAATTTCGTGGTGAAAGGATCGTTAAATTCCTTCGACAAAAGTTTCATAAAGCCTAGAACGCCTTAAGCAACATTATCAATAGATGCAATATGTAAGTTAAAATTGAGATTAAATTCGAAAAGGACACCTAAGTCTTTGACAGTAAATGTACGTTCTAAAGGAAGTTTTCCAATGGTATATGTACCATGGTATAGCCTCAGACGACTTAAAGTCATAAACATGCACTTAGAGCAGCTTAGGGGAAGATGGTTGGACGAGCACCAAAGTTGCATGGAGTTAAGATCGTGTTGAAGAAGATCAAATTGAGAATGTTCTTTATATGATAATATAAGTTTAACATCGTCAGCATACATTATTATACGTGAATGTAATACAGTGGACGCAAGGTCATTGATGAAAAGTATAAAAAATAAGGGATCAAGGGCGCTCCCTTGAGGTATGCCAGAAGTAACATAGACTTGTCTGGAGATTGCTGATCTAAGTAAAATTTTTGGGTTCTACTCTTGAGGTAAGTAGAAATTCACGGTAAAAAAGAGGGAAGGAGTACAGAGTCGAATACCTTACTAAAGTCAGTTTAAATGACGTCAGTTTGCATTCTCTGTTGTAACGCACCGTGAATTTGAGATCTGAATTCCAACAAGTTGGTCGTAGTGGACCGATTCGTTACAAAGCCATGTTAAGAAGTGGAAATGACAGATTTACAGAGATGTTGCAAGGTTGTCGTAATGATATTTTCAAACAATTTTGGAATAGCAGACAATTTGCAAACTTGTTGATATTGGCCTTGGCACTTTTTATGACACCTTTATTTCACTCTTGGATGTTTTTTTTCCTATGTTAGTCCCGTCGTTTAATCTGTCAAAGCCCCTTGGCTTACTCGTAGACTTTTGTACTGTTAAATCAAAATATTTTAAAAAGTAAAAAATCTGGCTCTAATGTTGAATGGTACAAATATTCTGTTGCCAAGTCAAATGGTGCCCTTTTAAACACTGTACTTGTATGTTACAAGGATTATCTTGCTCGTTGTAAGATACACTTTTCTTGTGACCCTAAGCAATTTTATAATTTTGTAAATTTAAAACGTAAAGCTTTAAATTTATCTTCATCTTTTCTTAGGGCTAAAGAAAGCTAACAATGTACAGGTACAGTAGATCTATACACCAACTTTTTCCACTCTATTTACCCATCTCCTCCTTTAATTGAACATATCTCTATAATATTCCTTCCTCCATCTATATCTTAACACTTATTAGATGATAAAACTCCTTAATCTTTGCTATTAAATCTTAAAAATCTTCTTTTTCTCCTCACAACATTCCTAGCTGTGTCCTTAAAGAATGTTGCTTTCCTCTGGCTGAATCGTATCATTGTCTTATTATTTGGTTGTCAGTTTTGCTGGATATTTTAAAATAATATAAACCTGTTAAGAGCCGGAATATAAATAATACAGAGTAGGCCATTGAAATTGGAATTATTAGGCAACCCTGTAACATTTGACAGCACTGCGAGATTGTCAAATTTCATACTGTGTTCAAAGCGTTATTTTAAGACTATTTTTACCTTGGAACAATACTTTCTGAAAGAACGCGCTGACATTGTTCAGCTTTATATTCAAAATAGCTTCGCAATTGTGAAAACCAAGCGTGCCTTTCGCGCAAAAATAAAGTTAAAAATGCTCCCGGTGACTGCACCGTAAGACGTTTATACGCAAAGTTTATTAACTCCGGCAATGATCACTCATCCAGACAACGAACAAGACGTTCCGAGGAAAATATTGAAGCCGTACGAGCCAGTGTTGACACTGATCCAAAAACGTCAAGCTATCGCCGTTCTCAGGAGCTTGGAATCGCTCGGACCACACTCCGACGCATAACTCATAGTGATTTAAAGATGTTTCCATACAAAATGCAAATGGCACATAAACTAAACCCAGCTGACTATCCGTGTTGCATGCCATGCGAAAAATCATCATGTCAGACGAGGCATATTTCACGTTAAATGGAGGCGGAAACAAACAAAATTGTCGATTCTGTGCCGCTGAAAACCCTCAATTCATGGAAGAGGATTTCCTCTATACGACCAAAAAGTCACAGTGTGGTGTGGTTTTTGCGAATATGATCATCGGTCCGTATTTTTACCAAGCCAATCGTGGAGTCACCACAACCATCAATGGCGATCGTTATCGAGCCATGATAACCGATTTTGTGATCCCAATTGTTCGTGAAAATGGTTTGGATGACTTTTGGTTTCAACAGGATGGCCCTATATCCCATACAGCACAACAAACAATCGATTTATTGCGGCCATTGTTCCCCGGACGACTCATATCGAAAAGAGGCGATTTTGACTGGCCACCGAGGTCACCAGATTTGACGCCACCAGATTTTTTGGGGCTATTTAAAATCCAAGGCTTACGTTAGCAAGCCAAAGACACTAGCTCAACGCAGAGCCAACATACGCCACGAAATCAGAGCCATATCGGCCGATACATTGGCAAAAGTTAATGAAAAATGCCGAAAAAAGGGCAAATTGCGCAGCCAAAGGTAATGGTGGCCATTTACGCGATATCACTTTCAAAAACTAATTCAAACATTTTTCCGAACACTATAATAAATGAGTTTTAATTGAACAAAAAAAAATTGTTATTATAATTTTTTTTTCAACAACAAATGCTTCTAATTTCAATGGCCTATCCTGTATTTATAAACTTGGATATACCCAAAAAAAATCTCGAAAAAAAAATTTTGGTTCTTAAGTGAAAAATTCCGCCTTCTTTCTATAGTCTTAGCATTATTCGTTTAATGAACATTCTCGACACCTGCACATTTATTCTTTCGGCTAATATTGGGTTGAAGGGGTTCGTCTTTGGTCAAGGCGGATTCAAATAATTTTTTGTTTTTGGCATATTGAGCCCTTGCAGAAGCGTTTGACCATTTCAGGATTGCACTTTCAATTGGTGAAGATAAAACCAATACATGTGAAAAGGCAGTTCACATTGAATTACATAACTGTTTATTGGCGTTGAAAATATTTATACCGTCAGAGCAACACGTATTCTATTGTACCTGTGTTGCCTACGCGCAACAGTTTGTCGTTTGTTTGTTTAAGTTGTAGTTGCTATCGCCCAATGGACTTATACATATTTACACATGTTTGCTCGTGTACGCATGAAGCACTTTTTACAAATTCGATAATTTAAGCAACTTATGGGCCTATTATAGTCCTAAAATTCTGGGAATAATAAATAGTAAAAATGAATTCGGCAATGAATATTGTTTGTGGGAAACCTGGATGTCCACGCCAACAGTACAACGTTCTGAACGTCATGACAACGGCTGACTTACCTGATGAACAGACTCCAATTACAATTGGCAGTAAATGCATGTTTGCAGTAAGCCTTGAAAAAAGGGCAAGTTTAACGATTGTATGGTTAAATGTGGCAGTTATTCCAGAATATAAAAAAAAATGCTTGAATGATTTTGCAACCAAAAACTTAAATTGCATTATATAACTGACTTTCTTTCTTTAATGATATAAAAGGGTAGTGCTTCTACTATTTTTCATTAACCTCATTGTCAAAAGGGATGCATATGTTGAGCGCAGAGACAAATCGTTTTCCAAAAAAGGCAACAAAAAGTTGGACGGTCGCTGGAAACTAACGTAAAAGCAACCTATGTTGATGAGTTAAATCGATTTTTGGGAAAAAATATGTTGACTTCTTGTCTAGACCGGGGACTTATTGAACGAATATTATATAAGTACAGTCCACCCTCGGATAACGAACTTAATCCGTTTCAGAAAACGTTCGTTGAGCAAAACCAATTTTCCTATATGTTTGGCCGTTCCAGGCCAAAAAAAAATAAAATAATCTGTGGTCTGTGGCGCAGTTTGAAATTTTGGATCAGGGGGGTTTTTTTTTTAATAAATTCTGACACCAACTCCCATTCAGCATTTCCTTTATCGCACTAGATGGTTGTTGGCTCCGTCATCTCCTCATCTACTACGCTCCTTTTTAAAAAATCATTGAAAAAACGTGGTCGCTGGGACAATATTCTTGACACTCCTTTAGAAGCAGTAAGTTCGATAATCTTGTCCTTATCTTTAAGAATTGTGTGCCTGTGATAGGCTAAATACACGCCCAATATCAGTTACGCCAAAACCTTTCTTATTTTTTCTATAATTTTTTGTTTAATTTGCAGTATTATTTTTGTTCTTTTATTAAAATTTTTTTTGAAGACATCATTACATAAAATTGTATTGATTGAATTTTGTTTTTAGTAATCAAAATGCAAAGTAAAACTTGAACAAAACTGACGCAAAAGTGGCGCGCTTCAAAGCTCTCGCGGCTCAGTCCGTTCTTCTTTGCAAGAGGCGCCACCCAGACCCATCCAAACACACAATCAAATCACCGTCCGAAACACAATTTTTAAAATTTAGTTCAATATACGAAATGTTCGCTATGCGAGGCGTTCGTTAACCGAGGGTAGACTGTATATGTAAGCGATGAATCTTTGTTAAAGTAAGTCTTCTAGATAGTTCTCGTCTGCAATGATTTTAGTAAACAATACATTATTTAATCATTTTTTCTTCCAAACACTTAATAAAATGCAGCTGAATGGCATTTCTGGATCATATCGCAAAAATGCCGTAAAGTTTTTATAAGTTAAAATTAAATTAAAAAAAAAATTAAAAAATTTATGTTTTTCCGTTTAAGTTCAACTCTTCAAATGAAAGGTTAAAAATTGCATAGTGTTATGTAAATAAGCACGCTATTGCGCTTTTTAAGGCTTTGATAGATTGGATTTTTGACACATTGAATTACAAGACCATTTATCATCCTTGCTGTTTATTGTAGTCGGATACACTGCATAAATCAATTGTTACTTTGGCTTCTTATAGCACATGTCACGAATAAGTGCGCAAAAAATATTCAGTATGTTCAGAATATATTGTATGTTTTTTGGATTTTTCGCATCCTGATGAATGCTAAAGCTTGTGCAGTGCATACGTGCATATTAAGTGTGCTTGTTATCTTTTACGCCAATGGACTTTTAGTAATTAACTTACTATCTCTAACTAATACTCGTATTCGTACTTAGCTTTGTGTCATCTTCTTGCAACATAAAGAAAATGTGTGTTGCCTAATGTGGCGTTGATGCACAGCAGAGCTAAATTTATTAGGTAAGATTGTAAACATAGGTAAGAAATAAAAATAAAAAAAAGAATAGCGTGGGATTCAAATTTTTTTTTGGCTTCTTAAACAACAATCATTGCCATGCGCTACTTACAATTCAAGCGCCCAGTCGAGAAACTTGTGTAAGCCGTTCTCCAAAGGTTTGGTCTGAAACCAGTTGGTATGAAAAGGCATCATATAGGGTGCCTTGTTTTGCTCATAATAGCGTGTAAAATCCTCTTGCAGCCATTCGAAAACCTCATTTTCATCCAAATTGTGCAGTACACATTGATCCATATATGGACAGTGTCCGCCCTCAAAGCCTTCAACGTAGTGTGTGTTTAACGGCACCTCCCAAACACCCGGAAATGTGCGCGATGGGCAAGTTCCACTCTTGCACTCATGTGATATCTTATAATCCAGCGTATAAGGCCATACGGGCACTGGTATTGGTGGCACTGTTATGGAGCTGTCGTAAATGTAGCCAAAGTCTTCCAAGACCTGAAAAAAAAAAAAAAAAATGGTTTAAGTAGCGTAAGTCCTTAAACTTTTTAAAATTGTGATTACTGATTTTTAATGTTGATCGTAATATAAAATGCTCGAAATATCTACCGTTCTGATTTGTTATTTTTTCCGACTGTCAAGCACAGGAACAACTTTGCAGTACCTATACGTATCAAATGGGAAGTCCCACCCCAACCAGCATATTTTTGATATTGCACTATCCGATTGTTACTCGTCCGGCAAATTATCTGGCCATTCAGCAGCTCAGCTTATATGAAGACAAAAAAATGATTCGTGGATAGCCCCAAAGTATCAATCCTTTTCCGCAGAAAGATGGGCAGAAGTAATAGGTAGCGATGGGCTTCGACTTTATTAAAAATGGAGCAAATGAAAATGTTATGTTCGTGCAAATGTATGTTATACCCAGACGGAAGCATCTTTAATTCATTATACTCTATATTCGGGACCAATAGCTGCGTTGATCTACACATGTCCGTCTGTACGTCTGGATGACACATTCTCAGCGATTATAAGAGATAAAGCCACCAAATTATGTATTACTATGTAGGTTCTCGGTTACTTGTCCTCAGTGTGGTTGGCGGGTAGTAGATGGTTCATAGAGTACCTCCGTACTACCAGCCTTTTCTCTGCCAGTAAAACGGAGTATTATTTAATACATTTTTTTAACTTTAAACTTGTGTGCCCATTAGGGTATGGTAAGTTGTTTGCAGATTGGCTATTTTTTCAGGCTATAATAATCCTTCCTCTTCTCAATTTACTCGGTCGCTTGGTAAATCTAGTACCAAAAAGCTAATATTGCCCTTGTTCTGATGCGACAGGTCAACTTTATGGATCTTCAAATATAACAATTCATGCTGTATACACACCACCAGATAAATTAATACATTAAAAATTAAATTCTTTTGAAATTGATCGGCAATGAGAGTTATAAAGTGAATATAAAATGCGAAAAGCATTGTTCAAGGCATAATCCGTGGTGCATATAGGAAGATATAGAGGAATATAGTTCCTAGTAGGTCTGCAGGGAAAAGAGAAATTAAGGCAGATTAACAGAGTAGAACAGTCTATGTTGCCATTTATTCATTTTTGAAAAATAAAACAGCTAAAGTTGTTCTACGGTAAACTAAAGAGGGAAGATTTAATTGTAAGAGTCTACTAGAGTAGGGTGCCAAACGATGATTGGGATCCCAATTGAGCCCACGAAGGGCAAAGAGAAGAAATTTCTTCTGGACTGACTCTATGGGGGCCTCATTATTTTTATATTGAGGGGACCATACACATGAGCAGTATTCAAGAATAGGACGTACTAAGGATTTTTGTGGTGAAAGGATCGTAAAATTTTTTTGACCAATGGTTAATGAAGCCTATAACGCCTTTGGCAACATTGACAATATATGCAATATGTACAACGTGTAAGTTAAAATTGAGCTTAGAATCGAAAAGAACACCCAAGTTTTTAACAGTAAATATACGTTCTAAAGAAAGACTAAAAATGGTATATGGTTTTGATCGGCAAAAGTCATAAACATGCACTGTGATTACTTAAGAGGAAGATGATTGTCTGAGCACTAACGTTGTCTGAGCATCAAGAGTAAAGATCATGTTGCAGAAGACCAAGTTGAGAAGGCTTTTATAATGATAATATAATTTTAACATCGTCAGCATTTGTAAGTATTCGCAAATGTGATAATCTGGACTGTAGGTCTTTTATGAAGAGTAAAAAGAATAATGGACCACCGTGCATTGCTTGAGGTACACCAGAAATATCAAAGACTAGTATAGAAATTGTTAATCTGTGTTCAACTTTTTGGGTTCATTTGGTTTAGGTAAGTGGAAATCCAAGGTAGAAAAGAGGGAGGAAACCCAATACAACGGTGTTTATAAAGTAATAGATTATGGTGTACATGGTGAAATGTCTTACTTAAGTCAGTGTAAATGACGTCAGTTTGCATTTTCTGGTAGAACGCATCGTGAATAAGAGATAAGAGTTCCAACAGGTTGGTCGTAGTAGACCAACTCTTTACAAAGCCATGTTGGGAAAGGGAAATAACAGATTTACAGAGATATTATGATATTGTCGTAATGATATTTTCAAACAGTTTTGGAATAGCAGACAATTTTGAAATACCTCTGTAATTAGAAATATCAGACTTAACGCATTTTTTATGGAGTGGTATGATTTATGAGTTTCTTCAAAGAGATGAAAAGACTCCATTGGTTGGAGTAAAGAAGTTCTACAATCTTTTAAGACACAGCTTGGAATATTATCCGGCCCAGGTGGGTAAGCAAATTTTGCAGATTTTATATAGAGAGAATTATTAATCACAAATAATGGCAGCAAAAATAGAGTTAGATGAAGGTATACTGGACAGATAGAGATTAATAGTATCAGGAATAGTTGAGGATTGAAAAATTTGTCAAACAAGTCAGCAGTACCTAAGTCGTTTTTAGCCTTTTGATTGCCAAAAAAGAAAGAAGATGGGAGGTGAGTAGATTTACGCTTAGAGCTTACGAAGGAGTAGAAGAGTTTGGGATTATATGCAAATTGATTTTTATATCAGGCGATATATAAGTCTAGATTAGAGCCCGATATCTTAAACTCTATAAAACATTTAGACTTATATGTTTCGAGTTTGAAAGTATGGCTGTAAACCAAGGTGACTTTGACGCACTGTAATTACGATAAGAGTAAGAAATGCAGATATCGGATAGAGAGTTAAGTGTGTCGTAGAAGCAGCTTAGAGCGATATCGATGTCAGATGCGGAGTCAAGCAAGGACCAATCAGTTGCAAATATCAGTTGATTAAGCAAGGTGTAGTTACCTTTAAAACAACGGTGTTGCTTAGTAGGAATACGTGAAGGTTGGGTAAATTGTATAACTACATAGAGAGAGATAATCTTCATTTGGGTTGTCTGGGCGTCGCAGTTCTGATTTCGATTCTATTGGTGATTTCTCTGGCTTGCAGTCAGTCATTCCAAAGCTCTCTAAAATGCCATTGATATACTTCTCTTGTGAAATAAAAATTAGACGCTGTTTCTTGTCCTGTTTGAAATCTTAGCCCAAGCACGTTTTCACTGCTCCAAAGTCCTTCATCTTTAAAACTTTATTCAGATGAGTCTTTATTTGTTGCAACCATTCGGAGTGATTTGAAGCAAGTAACAAGTCATCTACGTGGTTCGTGACTATCAAAGTTTTCCATTCTGTTGTTTCTTAAATAGACACGGATCCTTTTCGATGGGTTCCAATCCAATCCTTTAAGCTTTGTTGTAAGTTTCCAGTACCAAAGTAATCCAGATTGTCGTAGTCCATATAGTGCTTTCTTTATCAGACACATGGGATCTCGTATTTTCTTTAAACCTTTTTGCCATTGAGTAGCCGCTTCTGCATATTCTGCATTAGGGTAATGTTGTTTTGATCCAATTTGAGCTGCAGATTCTATATTCATCATTAATACATTGAAACTTTCCGGAATGTCCATGCTAACTTTTTCTTCTAGCTCACCGTTATGTGGTTATGCAGTAACCATGTCCATTTGATCAATTTCCATATCAAATTCTGCAAATAAGGCAATCTGAATGATGTAAATCGCGCCACAGGCGTATACGTTTCATGCAAGTCCTCTCAGGGCTTCTGCGCATATCCTTTTGCAAAACTTTGCTAAACGAGTCTTCTTCTTGCCTGTTTTACTGATTTCATCAATTGTTTTGAACACCATCTTGTTTCCAATACCTTTATGGTCCTTGAGTCGTTCTACGATTTCCCAAGTCTTGTTGAGAATCTGGGATTCTTGGATTGTACATCTTACGTGGTCAACCGCGCTACCTGGTCCTTATAAGCTTAGGACGACCTTTTCCATGTCTAATCGGCTGGGCTACCTCTTTGGTACCCTCGTCACTCGATGAAGATAATTGTGGCTTGTTTGCACTTCGGTGCTGTCTTGTGGTTCATCGTAGAACACCTTAAATTCACTCTTGAATCCTGAAACATTCATGAATTTAACATCTTTGCTGATAATTATGGTACTTCTCTTTAGCGAATCCAATTTATAGGCTTTTGATTCTGAAGCATATCCCAGCAAAACACATTCTTCCGACCTTGACTCAAACTTGCACTTGTTTTTCCATTTTATAAGTGTGTCGGCGCACACTAAGAGTGTGTGGATGCTAGTGTAAGTGTATGGGTGTCTCGGGAATTTCACCAGGAAACTAATTTCATCATTATGGTAATATTGCATCAGCCTTTAATTGTGCTGTGATTGGTTGTCTGCAGTTGTCGCTTTAAGAAGTACCGTTTTAGCGAGGCGACAGCGTAGCGTCGCTGTCGCCGAGTGTGGTTCGGTGGTAGGCACAAAAGAATAAGTGTGCGACGCAGGACAGTTGTGTTTATAACTTCTGCCTGACTGAAACTCGCTGCGCTAAAGCAATGGCAAATAATAACAGTGTTCCAATAAGTGCATATGCCTTGGTACCAAAAGTGCGTATATATCTCACTGTCGGCACTTTTGATGTCCAGTAAGTGAATGGCAACTCTCCAGATAACGTTTTGGTGGGGCATCTGTTCCTAATGTTGGATGCCGTGTTGATTGCTTCTGTCCAGGAAGAAAGTGGAGCACCTGATTGTTTCATCATACACCTAGCCATTTCGACTAGTGTTCTGTTCTGTCTTTCAGCTACGCCATTCTGTTGCGGAGTGTGCGGCGCAGTCAGCCAGCGGCCAATACCGTGCTTACGAAAATACTCATCGAAATCCTTTTTCCGAAACTCCGTGCCATTATCAGCTTTTAACGTTTTGATTTTGTGACCTGTAATGTTCTGAACGAAAGTTTTATATGCTTTAAATACTTTAAAAATTAAACTATGCCAGAAAATAATTTTGCTTTCAATCAAGCAAACTATATAATAAAAGAATCGCAAGTAGATCATCCCCTATAGCTTCACCGATTTCCTGTAATTTTTCCACAGCGTCAAAAAAAAAAATGCGTTTATGTGTTGACGCGCATCACTACCTTCACTCATACGTTTGAGTAGACTGGCTTATCGCACAGGCTCTTTGGATTGAAATGTTTCTTGTAGTTTTAACCAAGATTCACTTGCCGTTACACTGTTTTCTATTAATGTTAGCTATGATGTGGTGATCGGTAATACAATATCCGCGCGCGCTTTTTTTATCTTGCTTTTTCCAAACTGCTTGATCGGCCTCCGCATCAGGGAACTTCTCCGAGCCGTTCGCATACTGCCATAAATCGCTTTTCGGTAGAATGGCACACATTTGCGATTTCTAAGTGTCATAATTATCCGCGTTTAGGGGCTCTATCTTTATGAACGCACTTTCCATTTTTCACAGCTTACTTTTCACTGCACTTACAGTCTTATTTCACATGCACAAGTGTGTCTGGTCCCATAACCTGTTGGAATATGTACAACAAACAGATCGCAGTTGTGCAAGTAAATTAAAACAGCGCGATTAAAGATATTCATAGCGAATTTTTTACGACTAGTGATGAAAATACAATAAGGATACCATGACGTTTCAATAATGCCTTAGAGTTACCAGATTGTTACTTTATACGGTAATTTGAAACAGTTTTGCATGTAAATTTGTATATTAGAGACAGGAGTAATATAGGAATAGGTGTTACAAAAAGATAATGATGAAAGAGTTTTTTCTTACTGCAACTACAATATTTTAACATAAGAGGACTAAACTAGAGTACATACCTAAAAACAAAAAGGAATCAGCTTACAACAAAAAATCGAATAATCTTATTGGTTTTAAGCCAGAGCTATAAACTGAACTTGAAAAAGTGCTTTTATACAAAGTAATCATCAAGCCCATCTGAACGTCAACCTGCTCGACAACAGCCTATTATTATTATGATTATTATTATTATTATTATTATTATTATTATTATTATTATGATTATTATTATTATTATTATTATTATTATTATTATTATTATTATTATTATTATTATTATTATTATTATTATTATTATTATTATTATTATTATTATTATTATTATTATTATTATTATTATTATTATTATTATTATTATTATTATTATTATTATTATTATTATTATTATTATTATTATTATTATTATTATTATTATTATTATTATTATTATTATTATTATTATTATTATTATTATTATTATTATTATTATTATTATTATTATTATTATTATTATTATTATTATTATTATTATTATTATTATTATTATTATTATTATTATTATTATTATTATTATTATTATTATTATTATTATTATTATTATTATTATTATTATTATTATTATTATTATTATTATTATTATTATTATTATTATTATTATTATTATTATTATTATTATTATTATTATTATTATTATTATTATTATTATTATTATTATTATTATTATTATTATTATTATTATTATTATTATTATTATTATTATTATATTATCAGATGCAATCCTACTCTCGTTGAGTGCAGATGCAATCGCGGACGATCAGCAAGCAAGCAAGTTACCAAAACAGCCAACAACAATTTGCACTGCTAACCGTTAGTACGGTAAACCCAAAACTGTCTCGACGCGAGTGCATTTAAAACAACAACTCTGTGTGCAACGGGATTTGGGCTCGCAGTGAATGCACTTGTTGCTGCAAAACAGCAAGTGCTATTCTTTGTCACCCCCCCCCCCCCCACATTCGAACATCATGAGCAATATCGAGAAGAACAACAACAACAACAATGTCAACGCAGGGTCAATCACCTGGCAGACGCCTGCCAAGTGGATGACCGTTGCATCGAAACGTAAGGCGCGTTCCCCTGAACAGTTGAAGAAAACGAAGAACCCAAGGATCCCCTCCCCCTCTTCGTCCACATCATCGGCTGATGAGGCTCCAACACTTGCACCAGGTCAAGTGCGAAATTCTCAAATTCCGAAAAGGCAAACTCTCACCAATGACCGAGGAATCATAACCAATATGCGAACAAACCAACGTGCAAATCGTTTTGACACTTTGAGACTACTGGAACCAATGGAAGACGAATCAGGCAATGAAACCACAACACCCGAAGAGCCACAGCGGAAAGAGCCAAAGCCTCCTCCAATAATCATTCCCGAGGTCACTAATATACAAGGAATGAAAGCCATGGTAGCAGAGTCCATAGGCTCAAATGACTTCACTTACAAGGCTGTACGAGACGGCCAAGTCAGAATAATGCTCCAAAACAGTGCCCAGTACAGAGCCCTGGTTAAATCTTTTGAGGAAAATGAGGTTGTCTTTCACACGTACCAACTCAAGCAGGAAAGGGCCTACAGGGCAGTAATCAAAAATCTGCACCACTCAACCAACACCGAGTACATCGCTGAGAAACTAAAGGAACTTGGACACCAGGTCAGGCACATCGTAAACGGCAAAGCTCGGAACTCTAAAGCACCAATGTCTATGTTCTTTGTTGGCTTAGAACCAGCATCCAACAACAAACAAGTGTTCGAAATTAAGCGTTTATGCCATGCTGAGGTTAAAATCGAACCGCCCAAAAAGTTCGACGATTTAGTGCAATGCCATCGCTGTCAGGAGTTTGGACACACGCAAAGGTTCTGCAACAAACCATACCGGTGCGTCAAGTGTGGAGAGCGGCACAAAACGTCAGAATGCACAAAACCCAGCAACACTGCGGCGAAATGCGTTCACTGTGAAGAAGAACACACTGCCTCATACAAAGGGTGCAGAGTGTACCAAGCAACAGTTGGCAGGATCAATGCTGGAAGAAGGAAGCCAACGTCGCACAACACCTACAACTCACAACGGCAGCAGCAAACTGGCACAGCACGACACCCACATGGAGAATTTTCTTACGCAAGTGTAGCTAGTGGGCATACCAACTTCCAGACAAACACACCCCAAGCATCGAGCGCAGCAAATAACACAAACCTGGAAGAAAGTATAATGAAGAGAGTGGAAGCCATGATGCAACAAATGTTGGCGCAGATTACTGCACAGTTTAGTCAAATGTTCTCCAACGTATTGGCTAACCTATGCAAGTAAAACTGAGAATGACCACATGGAAGTGCAAACGGCCTATGCTCAAATAGGCTCTTAGTGGAACACTATGTTAAAACCCATAACATAGATGTTCTATTGATATCAGAAACACACCTTAACTCCCTATCACACTTCACACTAAAAGGATACCAACTTGTTTCAGCAAACCACCCAAGCGGGAGAGCCAGGGGTGGCGCAGCCATTCTAATAAAAACTAAACTACGATTTGTTGAATTACAAGGCATCACATTAGAATGGTTCCAAGCTGCAGTTGTAAATCTGACTGGACCACTTGGAGACATTACGTTAGCGGCAGTCTACGTGCCACCAGGAAAAAGGGTCACGGAATTAATGTTCCAGCAAAAATTTGCTGAATTAGGCCAAAGGTTTATTGCATGTGGGGACTTCAACGCTAAACACACATGGTGGGGTTCCAGGCTATGTAACCCAAAAGGAACCGCGCTATATAGATGTATGCACACTCTACATCTAGACATCCACTCTACCGGTGAACCAACATACTGGCCTTCTGATCCTCAGAAGATACCAGATGTTTTGGATATTGCTATTAGCAAAGGAATCGACCCAACAAAAATCATCACTATGCCTTTTCATGATCTCTGCTCCGATCACAGTGCCGTTCAAATCAACATAAACGAGCCAGTTGATACAGTTAGAAACTCCGCAAGACTAATACGAAAGTCAACCAACATCAGCCTCTATAAAAGAGTTCTCGAAAACAGTATTGATCCAGACATCGAAATCAACTCTGGCGCTGACATCGAGGACGCTATCGAGTCTCTGGCCATCAGTATTCACGAGGCTGCATCCGTCGCCACCCCCGCCCTAGAGGAGAGACCCGATCGTCAGATTCGAGACGCACATTTGTGGTCCCCGGAGATCCAAGACCATGTACTAGAAAAGAGGAGACTCCGAAGGGTATGGCAGGCCTCCAGAAACCCAAGAGACAAGACAGCTCTTAACAGGGCCACCAGAGAACTGAAGTTGATGATCGCAGAAGCTAAAAACAAAGCTTTTGATGAATTTCTGTCATTGGCGGAGCCAGGGAGTCTGGAGCACAATCTTTGGAGTGCCACCAAGTACCTCAAAAGACCTACAAAGAGGAAGATTGCTATCAAAAGCGCCAGTGGTACTTGGTGCAGGTCTGATACAGAAAAAGTCCACGAATTCGCCAACCACCTCGAAACGACTTTCTCTCCGTTCCGATTCTGTACTCCACAAGAAGAAGCCGAAACAACTGACTACCTCGATGTGGCTTGTCAGATGGACCTGCCCATTCCTCCAGTACAGCTTGAAGAACTGACCAGAGAAATTTCCAGCCTGAAAGCGTCCAAGTCACCTGGCTTTGACAAAATAGATGCCATTGCACTACGTGCGCTACCAAACAAGGCATTAAGCTTAATTGCTCTGATCTTCAACGGCATTCTGAGACTCAGCCACTTTCCAGCTCAATGGAAATGTGCTGAGATCATCATGATTGCTAAACCAGGCAAGCCAGAGAACAAAACATCTTCATATCGTCCAATTAGCTTGCTGGCAATTCTGTCAAAAATATTCGAAAGAATATTTTTGAGCAGAATTTTGCCACTTCTAGACGATGGACACTTGATTCCTGACCACCAGTTTGGTTTCAGAAAACTGCATGGAACTCCTGAGCAATGCCACAGAGTAGTCCAGCAAATTCTCCAGGCTCACGAAAATAAGCAATACTGCTCAGCTGCTTTTATAGATGTGCGACAGGCATTCGACAAAGTTTGGCATCCAGGACTCCTACACAAACTTAAAAGACTGTTTCCAACACCTTACTACCTACTACTGAGGTCCTATCTGCACAATAGGTACTTCTTCGTCTCCTGCGATGGGGCAGAATCTGATGTTAAACGAATCGCAGCTGGAGTACCACAAGGTAGTGTCCTGGGGCCTATCTTATACACCCTATATACAGCGGACCTTCCAGTTCTGAATGACGAACGGCTAATGGTGGCAACGTATGCCGATGACACTGCATTGGTAGCCACGGATGACGATCCAGCGACAGCTTCGGCTGTACTACAGGATCAACTTATCAACCTGTAAGTGTGGCTCAGACGGTGGAACATTGGTGTCAACTCCGAAAAATCCGTGCACGTCACCTTCACAAAGAGGCACAAAAACTGTCCTCCAGTTCAGTTAAATGGAAATAACATTCCAGCCCACACTGAAGCTAAATACCTGGGCCTCACCTTAGACAGAGGACTGAACTGGAGAAAACACCTGAAGAACAAGTGCACGCAGCTAAAAATCAAAAAACAAAAAATGTACTGGCTATTGAGGAAGAGGTCGAAGCTTAGTCTGGAAAACAAACTTTTCCTATACAAAACTATGCTAAAGCCCATCTGGACGTATGGCATTCACCTCTGGGGCACTGCAGCCTTGTCAAATATCAAAAAGATTGAAACTTTTCAATCCAGTGTCCTCAGAGGAATAGTTGGCGCAGAGTGGTTCGTCCGACACTCAGTGATACAGCGAGATCTGCAAGTCCGCTCAGTGATGGCCGAAATAAAGGAGTCGTCTGAAAGATATTTAAATAGACTGAAAAAGCACGAAAATTACCTGGCGGTCAACCTTCTAGATAATAGTCTCCACCAGAGACGGCTGAAGAGGTTCAACCCCTTGGACCTTCCCTTCCGACTCCCCCTAATTCAAACAATGTAACTCCAACATAAATGTATCTGTCATTCCTGTCCTATGATATCCCTGTCAATTTGTCAAACGTCATTGTCTTATCTCTTATCTGTTATTAAATTCGCTTAATATCTCCTGTAGATAGATTGCAAATAAAGATTAAATTTACAAAAAAAAAAAAAAAAATTATTATATTATTATTATTATTATTATTATTCAGTGCATTAAAAACAACAACAGACGCCTGCCAATTGGATGACTGTGGCATCGAAACGTAAGGCGCGTTCGCCTCGGCAGATGGAGATAACCCAGAACCCAAGGATCCCTCCCCTTTTAGTCCCCGTCATCAGCTGATAAGGCTGCAATACTTGCACCAGGTCAAGTGCGAAATTATCAGATTCCGAAAAGGCTAACTCTCAACAATGACCGAGGAATCATAACCAATACGGGAACTAAGCAAAGGGCAAATCGTTTTGAAACTTTGAGACAACTGGAACAAATGGAAGACGAATCAGACAATCAAACCACAACACCCGATGAACCACAGCGGAAAGAGCCAAAGCGACCTCCAATAATCATTCCTGAGGTCACAAACATACAAGGAATGAAAGCCATGGTAGTACAGTCTGTAGGCTTAAATGACTTTAAATACAAGGCTGTACGAGACGGCCAAGTGAGAATAATGCTCCAGAACAGTGCCCAATACAGAGCTCTGGTGAAATCATTTGAGGCGAATGAGGTAGTGTTTCACACATACCAACTCAAGCAGGAAAGAGCCTACAGAACAGTAATTTAAAACGTGCACCACGCTACCAACATTAAGTACATCGCTGAGAAACTCAAGAAACTCGGACACCAGGTCAGGCACATTGTTAACGGCAAGGCTCGGAACTCAAAAGCACCGATGTCTATGTTTTTTGTTGACTTAGAACCAGCATCCAACAACAAACAAGTCTTCGACATTAAGAGATTATTCCATGCTGAAGTTATTAGAAGTGCGATGCCGCCCAAGGAACACGTACCTCAGAACACGCATAACAACGTTAGAAGATGACCAGCGCGCCGTGCAAGAGTTCTGAACAAAATCAACTGTAGAAGCGACTTCTGATCAAGCAACACCGTGGGACTACTATGGAAGGATGATCATCGCCAGTTCCCCGACAACATGCCTACGACAATGAAAAGACTAGCATGTCTACAAAGACAAATGGCTGGTAACTCTCAGCTCGCCGACGAACTAAATAAACAGATGAATAATCTAATCGATAAAGGCTATACCAACAAAGCTGAGTGGAAGCGCCGTCGTAGCCACCAAAAAGAATGTATGATATCTGTCGATATTCACCGTATGCAATCCACACAAGCCTGACAGAGTACGATTAGTTTGGGACGCCGCCGCTAAGTCATCAGGATCCTCACTAATCGACTAGCTTAATTGCAGGACCAGATCTAGATCAAGATAATGTACAAATTCAGGATGCAAGCCGTCGGAGTACCTGGAGATATAGCCAAAATGGTCGCACCATATTGCGGTACGAGAGGAAGACGTCAAGGCACATTGCTTTTTGTGGCGCAGCTCGGACACAGCGAACTATAGAGGTCTACCTATTTATTTAGTTATGTATTTATGAATTTATTTATTTATGAATTTATTTATTTATTGTATTTAGTTAGTTATTT
The DNA here is from genome assembly GCA_035045065.1 of Hirtodrosophila trivittata. Taxonomy (NCBI): domain Eukaryota; kingdom Metazoa; phylum Arthropoda; class Insecta; order Diptera; family Drosophilidae; genus Hirtodrosophila; species Hirtodrosophila trivittata. The sequence continues at coordinate 171,853 of JAWNNK010000504.1, forward strand.
ATTTATTGATTTATTTATTTATTTATTTACTTATTTATTTATTTATTTGTATTTATTTATTTATTTATTTATTCAAACGGCCTATGCTCAAATAGGCTCTTAGTGGAACACTATATTAAAACCCATAACATAGATGTTCTATTGCTAACTCATGAAACGACACCTTAACTCCCTATCTACACTTCACACTAAAAGGATACCAACTTGTTCCAGCAAACCACCCAAGCGGGAGAGCCAGGGGCGGCGCAGCCATTCTAATAAAAACTAATCTACGATTTGTTGAGTTACAAGGCATTACATTAGAATGGTTCCAAGCTGCAGTTGTAAATCTGACTGGACCACTTGGAGACATTACGTTAGCGGCAGTCTACGTGCCACCAGGAAAAAGGGTCACGGAATTAATGTTCCAGCAAAAATTTGCTGAATTAGGCCAAAGGTTTATTTCATGTGGGGACTTCAACGCTAAACACACATGGTGGGGTTCCAGGCTATGTAACCCAAAAGGCACCGCGCTATATACATGTATGCACACAATGCATCTTGATATCCACTCTACTAGTGAACCCAAATATTGGCCTCATCCTCAGATGATAGCAGATGTTTTTGACTTTGCTATTAGCAAGGGAATCGAGCCATCAAAAATCCACACTACAACATTTTATGAGCTCTGCTCCGATAAACGCGCGAGTTGATACGATTAGAAAGTCTGCAAAACTAGAACGAAACACGACCAACATCACCCACTATAAAAGAATGCTCGAAAATAGTATTGATCTCGAAATTAACTCTGGCGTTGACATCGAGGACGCTATAGAGACCCTGCCCATTAGTATTCACGAGGCTGCATCCGTCGCCATCCCCGCCCTAGAGGACAGACCCCAACAAAAGATCCGTGATAAGGTCCGCGGAAATCCAAGACCAAGTATTAGAGAAGAGGAGACTTCGAAGGGTATGGCACGCCTCTAGAAACCCAAGAGACAAGACGGCTCTCCGCAGGGCTACCAGAGAACTGAAGCTGATGATCGCAGAAGCTAAAAACAAAGCCATTGGTGAATTTCTGGCATTGGCGGAGCCAGGGAGTCTGGAACACAATCTTTGGAGTGCCACCAATACCTCAAAAGACCTACAAAGAGGAGGATTGCTGTCAAAAGCGCCAGTGGTGATGCAGGTCTGATACAGAAAAAGTCCACGAATTCGCCAACCACCTCGAAATAACTTTCTCACCGTTCCAATTCTGTACTCCACAAGAAGAAGCCGAAACAACTGACTACCTCGATGTGGTTTGTCAGATGGATCTTAACATTCCTCCAGTACAACTTGAAGAACTGATCAGGGATTTTCCAGCCTGAAAGCGTCCAAGTCACCTGGTTTTAATAAAATAGATGCCATTGCTCTACGTTCGCTACCAAACAAGGCACTAAGTTTAATCGCTCTGATTTTCAACGTCATTCTGACTCTCAGCCACTTTCCAGCTCAATGGAATTGTGCTGAGATCATCATGATTGCTAAACAAGACAAGCCAGAGAATACAACATCCTCATATCGTCCAATCAGCTTGCTAGAAATTCTGTCAAAAATATGCGAAAGATTAATTTTGAGCAGAATCTTCCCACTTCTTGACGATGGACACATGATTTCTGAGCACCAGTTTGGCTTCAGAACACTCCACGGAACTCCTGAGAAATGCCGCAGAGTATTCCAACAAATTATCCAGGCTCACGAAAAGAAGCAATACTGTTCAGCTGCTTTTTTAGATGTGCGACAGGCATTCGACAAAGTTTAACCCCCAGGACTCCTATACAAACTTAAAAGACAGTTTCTCACACCTTACAACGTACTACTGAGGTTCTTCACCACAGGTACTCCTTTGTTTCCTACGATGGTGCTGAATCAGATGAAAGACAGATTGCAGCTGGAGTACCACAAGGTAATGTCAAAGGGCCAAACAAATACACATTATACACAGCGGACCTTCCAGTTCTGACTGACAAACGACTAATGGTTGCAACGTATGCTGATGACGATGCAGCGACAGCTTCGGCTTTACTACAGGTGAACTTAACAACCTGGAGGTGTGGTTCAGACGGTGGAATATTGGAGTCAACTCCCATTGATTGAACTGGAGTACACACCAGAAGAACAAGTACACGCAACTAGAGATCAAAAAGCAAAAAATGTACTAGCTTTTGAGGAAGAGTTCGAAGCTAAAAACAAACTTCTCCTGTATAAAGCTATGCTCATGCCCATCTGGACGTACGGCATTCACCTCTGGGGCACTGCAGCCTTGTCCAATATCAAAAAGATTGAAACTTTTCAATCCAGAGTCCTCAGAGAAATAGTTTGCGCCGAGTCGTTCGTCCTCAACTCAGTCATACATAGAGATCTGCAAGTCCGCTCAGTGATGGCCGAAATAATGGAGTCATCTACAAGATATGTGAGGAGACTAGAAAACCACGAAAATTACCTGGCGGTCAATAGTCCCCATTTGAGACGGCTGAAGAGGTTCCACCCCTTGGACCTTCCCTTCAGACTGCCCCCTTAATTCCAACTCAAATGTAACTCCAACTTAAATGTTACTGTCATTCCCTTCCTAGTAATCCCTGTCAATTTGTCGAACGTAGATTGCATATAAAGATAATATATTAAAAAACAAAAAAAAAATAAATATTATTATTATTATTATTATTATTATTATTATTATTATTATTATTATTATTATTATTATTATTTTTATTTTTATTTTTATTTTTATTTTTATTTTTATTTTTATTTTTATTTTTATTATTATTATTATTATTATTATTATTATTATTATTATTTTTCTTTTTTTTATTGTTCCTAGTGAGTAACGTATTTATAAAAATTAATTACGCTAAAGTAACGGTACATTATTGGCGTTACATTTTGGCTAATTAATATTCCCTAATTTTTACATTATCTGTAATCGATCTTTAATCAAGCTTTGGAGCGGATGGCGCACGAAAAATAATATTCAAAGGAGTTGGAAGTAGAATAGAAACAAGTTTGTTAGTGGCTATAAAGGGCCAAATATTTATTGGCGGCCGTGACAGGACATTATCAGAGTAACTTCACTAGATGATTCGTAGTGTCGAGAGCTTTTCTAGGCATAATTATTGCGAGAGTGTATCCAGGGCTCCGCTAGACAGAAATCGCATGGTATTCTGTCAACTACACCTTAGTGACATAAGCAGGAATTGCCAGGCATCATGACTAGATGAAGGTACTGGTTCATCTAGATCTACGTTTCAGGACTAATGACCCAAAATAATTTTTATTACGACTTGAAATATCCACCATGGAGCGAAATAAAGAAAGTTTAAAAACCAGAGTTCTTTCTTAAGGTGATAATATGAAGTGTACTTTACTCGAATGAAAATTGCAAATTCTAGAAAGCTATCGTAAGACTCTCTGTCAAACCCATACTCGAATTAAGGATTTGCATTATGGAGATAATAACAACATGAAAAATACTTTCTCTTACGAATACAAGGTGAAAGACAAGCATCCCTGACGCTAGTTTTGTAAACAGCAGTTCTTCTGGAAACAATCACATTACATTACCCAAATTTATGCTTGATAGAACATATTTAACCTACAAGCGGTTCACTAAGCATTTACTTATCTAATAGAACAAGATCATTCAATTTTCACTATTGAAAAATACAGTTTGCTTTATTGCCTTTCAGAGCTAGAATTAGAAGTTGAACAGACTTTTCAACTTACTTTGAAAAATTAATTAAAGGCATTAAATAAATTAAGGAAGCGATATGACAACGACGTCTTTCTTGACCATAATACAGTTAGGGTCAGATGTGGGGTCTACTAGTTGCTTACAAATACCGAACCCGCCATGCCTACCAAATACCGAACTACGCTCGTATGTAGCCCTGACAGCCGCTCTACGTGAAAATTTCACGCTCAGCCCTCATGTCGCATACCACGAGTTCCATAATCGGGGCCAAGGTTCGAGAGAATCTCTTGAAGACTTTGCCACGGACTTGCAAACTATGTGGAGTACGCGGGAAACTCGCAAAAGAAGCCCGTCTCCCGGGGCAGAGATTGGCTGCCACTCCCAACGGCCCTAATCTAAATCGTACCACGCCCGTATTGGCGCCGTTAACTGGCCACTTGTTGGAGCTGCCCTTGGTGAATTCAGAGACCGAGGAAACAACGAGCCGCTAGCTGACAGCGGCACTAAGGGCATCTCAGAAGAGCGTGTCACCGTCGAAACCTCCTGGACCAGTAACCCGCCAATCCTTGTCAGGATTCGCCAAAGAATTCGTAGCCACTGAACACGTTTGACAAAATCCGGCCGAGATCTCAAGCACGTATTCTTGCTAGCAAAAGGCAACATTCCGATGCTTTTGGGTATGGATTTTCTACTACGTTACCAGGCGGTCGTATATTTGAAGGAGCTACTCCTTAAATTTTCCTGGAGTCTCTACCCTTACAAGTATAGATTTCAAAACGGCGTAGCTTTCTATATTCTACGACTTCTGTGAGTATTACACCACGCAGCTCACATCAGGATCGGATGTTCATTGTAGGATTGTTTGTCCTAAGCTATACTGGAACGAGTATTCTACTCCCAGCTCCCACCCGATTTAATTCTGGGAAGCTCCCTAGTGGACACCACCAGTGACTCGGCAAGACTACACGCCTAACCCGGCCGATCAAGCAACCGCCACTTCGCCAGGCGTTATCACGAAAGCTGGAGCTGGAACGTCTGGTAGCTGATATGCAACAGCGAGGGGTAATCCGCCCGTCCACTGGCCCATGGGCATCGCCCGTCGTATCGGTTCGAAAAAAAATGGTTCCACACGCTTCTGTGTGGATTACCGGCGTTTCAACGATGTCACCATAAAAGATTCCTGCCGACTGCCCCGGACGGACGACATCCTAGCGAGACTATATGGGTCCAAATGATTCTCAACTATGAATCAACAGGGTGGCTACTGGCAAGTGGAGATGGATGTTTCAGATCTCACCTGAATATTTGAGATTGTGGTTTAAACAATTCCTTTCTGCGTCTGAGCGCAGTGTATCAGGGGTAAATGGCTTAAGCCGAAGGTATCTATATAGTTGTGTTCTAAGGTGTAAATACTTATAAGGGTCAATGAGTTCAATTCTTCAAGCTTACTACTGAAGTTAGGATCTCTAATGTACACTTCAGCGATTTCAAAATTTTCATTTATATTACTTTTACTTTATTGATTCAGCTTTAATATAGTTTTGTTATGATTTAATCGAGGTTGTTGGCTCTGCTCATATACCGTTTCTTGGTTATTTTTTTATGCTTTACATATAGCATCAAGAGAAACTGAGCGACATTGACAATGGTCAGTATTAAAAGTAAGATCCACAGTCATTGTATATCACCTGTGTGATCTACTATCTTGACCTTATTGAACACATTGGCCGCATTGTGTTTTGTCTGACTATCATCAGAGGCAAACCAAGCCATTTTTTTTCTTATTATTGTTTATTATTATTTATTTTTGTAAAGACCATTTCACGGTCGCCATGTATATGCGGATATTATTATTAGCGCCATCGCCTGTGGGAAACGCCGAGGCTGCACTTTAGTGGCTCAAGCATATTTGTGTGCTCCTTTCACTCTGCGCTTGGAATATGCTTGAGATTGAAGTTTATATAAACACTGCAACAAAGTTCATATATTTAAGACACTGAATACAGTGTGTATTCAATAATATATATATATTGTAATATGTGCGCATACCACACAGAATCGAATTGAGTCTGTTCAGAAGCAATTTATGCTGTTGGCTTTACGTGCACTAAACTGGGACAACAATCTTCGTTTACTGTCAAACTCTAGTAGGCTTCTTCTTCTAAATCTTCCTTCACCAATTGATCGTAGAAAAACTCTTGGTGCTGTTTTTCTATATAAATTGATTAAAAGCAATATTGACTCCTCTTTCCTACTAGGTCGTCTTAATTATACTATGCCTAAACGATGTACTAGGAATTTTATCCCATTGTCCCTTCACATGCACAACTGATTATGCTAAACACAGCTCCTTAAACGCTTCATGTGGAAATTATATCTTCTTTAAAATCTTCTCTTTTTCTTTTTCTTAGTAGAAATAATTAATCTCCTTATTAGCTACACTATCTTTTCTCCACACACTATACATCCAACTTGTCTTATTCTTTCTATCCTCTACTTTTATCTCTTATATCACTTATTTCTATAATTAACATAGTACCACTTATTGATCTGATTGGGGATTTCCTGGGTTTTCCCAGTTTGTATGGATTGCAACAAATGTTGGATCATTTTTAATCAATTTCTAAATTTTTGAATACCCCAGATATATATATGTTGGATTTCAAATTATAGTTATCAGTGTAAGAGAGTTAATTTGGCATGTGTCACCTTACATTCTAACGGTTGAATGTGAGTACGCTTTGTTCCGTTTATTCGCCAGGTGGCCAGAATAGTTCGAAACGATTATGATGCGTAATGTTAGTGGTTTGAGAGAGTTATACACTACACTATTGTCGAAGGAGACTGCTTCATTCACTGTGAGAGAGGGAGACGGGTGGAGTTTTTTTTTGACAACTAATGCCGAGTTGCTTGTTCAGCGTTCGGTATACTGGACACTATGAAGTTTAATGCAGTGCACTGAAGTCTATTCGTCTCGTACAATCATGATTATAATTAAAAAATAATGTCCGAAGGAAATAATTTGAATGTTAACCCTACATCAGAAGTGGGATCAGTGCCAACTCCTGCATTGTCTGAAGATCAGTGGCGTGCTATTGTGGAATTGCAGAATCGCAACTTAGTCGAAATGTGCAAAGCTATGCAAAATTCGGCACGTTCACAAAATTATGTGGCTTGGCCAAAATTGAACCCAGATGTCAATGGAGCTGATGCGATTTAATAGTATGCAAGCATTATTATGGATGAGCAGCAGATCGATAGCGCACTTATCATAATGCTGAGTGGTGGCATGCAGGGTAGTGCTTCTGCGTGGCTGGCACAGATCTGCTATCCTGGCATCAATTGGGATCGGCTTAAGGAGCTTTTTTTTGCAGCGCTTCGAGATCAAGGAAACGCCGGCAGCTACGTACTTAAATCTGCTGAACAGCCTTCTAGCCCACAACGAGTGCCATGCAGTGTACGCAAGCCGTGACGTCATTGACCACGAAATGGCGCTACATGCTTGCGTATATAACCAACTTCGACAACCGTTTGCAGCGTATGGTGTTTTCTTCAAATGTGCAAACATGAAGTCAACTTCAGATGGAACTAAAAGCTGTTACACTTGATAAAAAGCGGAGTGCTGGAAATTCTGATGGTACTAGTGGTGACTACAAGCGACCTAAAATTGTGTGTCACTCATGCAAGAAATCAGGACAAAAAAAATGGCGGGGTGTAAATCCAAGCGGTCTGGACCAGAGAAAAAGCAGCAGCGAGACTTGCAGAATGTAACTTGCTACCGATGTGGACATTTTGGACATCTTGCGCATCGGTGCCCGAGCAATGCAATAAATCTGGAGCACTTACCGAGAAGAAATGTCATCAAATGTTTGTATCTGAGCCAAAAGGAGTTATGACACACCAAGGTGAGATCTTTCTAATTTGCTTTGACCCTGGAGCAGAATGTTCTCTAATTCGAAGCAGTTTTGCCGATAAGTTTGATGGGAAATACATTAATAATTTTGTCATAATACGGGGTATTGGTGACGCTAGCATTTCCAGTATGTTTCAAAAGTTATGTAAATGTTCTATTAATAAAAATATTATAGAAATAGTGTTTCATGTTATACCAGACAAGCATCTCACCAATAATATTGTAATTGGTAGGGAAATTCTTAGTCAACGATATGAAATCTTATTGACACCTTATAAATTTAAATTTGTTAAGTCGAAATCAGTAAACGTTTGTACAGTGACTGAGCCATCTACCCTTTCACTTAATGTAGATACTGAATTAATTGGTAATGACAAAGAAAACTTAATTAAATTACTTAATAATTATTCAGCTGCATTTATTGATGGAATCCCTTGCACAAAAGTTACTACGGGTGAAATGACTATTCGGTTGATTGATACTAACAAAACTGTGCAGCGGCGTACATATCGTTTAAGTCCAAATAAAAAAGAAATTGTACGTGAAAGGATAACAGAATTGTTAAGCTGTAACATTATTCGACCTAGTTGTTCTGCCTATGCAAGTCCTATACTCTTTTTTAAAAAGAAAAACGGATCAGATCGTCTTTGCATTGACTATCGTGAGCTGAACAGAAATACGGTTTCTGATAGATATCCCTTACCACTTATCAACGATCAATGCTTGTGGTATGAGGTACGAGCTGGAGAGTTAAGGCCTAATCCGCGAAAAATTCTTGCATTAAAATCCTTGTCACCACCGCAGACAGTCACTAGCGTAAGACAATTTATTGGATTGTCGTCTGATTTTCGAATATTTGTGCCTCGATTCTTACAGGTTATGAAACCGATATATTCACTTACTTCGAGTGTGTTTAGTTGGAAGGACCCGTTATTTGCCAGCGGTGCTGCATGCATTTCGATGGTAAATATATATATATATATACACATTTTATTTTATTCATTATTTAAATATCTCTTTTTTAACTTTTTTTATATAAATTTTTCTTTATTTAATTTTTAAATGTGTATATATCTATATTTTTACATTTTTTATGCTTTTAGACTCTTGATAAATAAATAAAATACAATCGATAACCAATATATCGTTCCATTCAATCCATACCCCCTTGAAAAATTTAACTGCCATACAAATGTTTGTACAACTATAACAAGCATAAAATACTTATGTTGTATATGTATTGGTATATGTATAAAGGCTAAAATAGCGTGAATGATGAAATGAATGAGGCAAATATAGGTAATGAAAGCATTACAGTTGGCGAAGTCAAAAATGTAAATGCACGCTTTGTAGGATCTAAAGAAACAGTATGGCGTATACATGAGTATGAAATGCAAGCTGAAAGGGCTAACAGTGACAGCTTCTGCTGACTTGTTTGCCAAAACTTTTTTAGCCTCCTATTAACTACTCCTGATACTTATAATCCCAATAGTATGCTTTCATCTAACTCTATTCTCGCTTTTATAATCTGCGAGTCTTCCCAAATATCTGTTTTAAAATCTGTAAAATTGATCATATTCCAAGTTGTGTCTTTAAAGAGTGTAGAAGTGTCTTAAAAGAGTGTTCTTACTTCAACCTCTTCTTTAACTTCTTAATCTATCACTTACAAATGGGGTTCTTCCACCTCTTTGAAAGACTCATTTATCATACCACTCCATAAGGTGGTATTTCTAATTATGGAGGTATTGCAAAATTGTCTGCTGTTCCAAACCTGTTTGAAAATATCATTAGGACAACTGTGAAACATCTCTGTAAATCTGTTATTTCCGTCTCAAAACATAGCTTTGTTAAGGGTCGGTCTACTACGATCAACCTGTCGGAATACTCATTCCCTATTCACGATGCGTTCCAACAAAAAATGCAAACTGACATCATTAACACTGATATAGTAAAGGTTTTGTCGCTGTACACCATGATCTATTACTTTTTAAGCTCCGTTGTATTGGGTTCACACCCTCAAAAAAACCCTTGGGTTTCTACTCACCTTAAAGGTAGAACCCAAAAATGTGTACTTAGATCAGTAATCTCCAGACCAGTCAATGTTTCTTCTGGCGTACCTCAAGGGAGCCATCTTGGTTCCTTATTTGTTATATTTTTCATTAATGACCTTCCGTCCACTGTATTACATTCGAGTACACTAATGTATGCTGACGATGTTAAACTTATATTATCATATAAAGAGCCTTCTCAACTTGGTCTTCATGATCTCAACTCCATGCAAGTTTGGTGCTCAGCCAACCATCTTCCTCTAAGTGCATCTTTATGACCTTTAACCGATTAAAGCCATACTATGATACATATACCATTAGTAACCTTACTTTAGAACGTATACTTACTGTCAATGACTACGGTGTTCTTTCGATTCTAAGCTCAATTTTAACTTTAATATCTATTGTCAGAGTTGCAATCCTACTCTCGTCGAGTGCAGATGCAATCGCGGAGGATTAGCAAGCAAGTTACCAAAACAACCAACAACAATTTGCACTGCTAACCGTTAGTACGGTAAGCCGAAAACTGTTTCGACGCGAGTGCATTTAAAACAACAACTTTGTGGGCAACGGGATTTGGGCTCGCGCCGAATACATTTGTTGCTGCGTAACAGCAAGTGTTATTCTTTTATATTCAGGCATGCTGACAATGCTCGAAGAAACAACTGGTTCTACTAGCTTCACATATAAAACAGTAGGATGCAGGGTATACAAAACCAAGTTACAGCAACGGGACCAGGGCAAAACCAAGCCAACAGCCTTCCGAAGCAGGACAAGACACTGCTTTACGAACCCTCTGCTATCCAAAAACACCCCTCAGTTCAGCCAGACCGGTCCCAGCTACGCCAATATCGCTGGAGGTGCTGCTTACTGTGAAGCACCAAAAAAGAACTCCAATGCTGAACTAAATAAGCCAGACAGGCCAGTCATTGCTCAGCTTGAGCTAATGATGCAACAGATGCAGGCACAGTTTGCAATGATGACGCAAATGATGAGCAGTCTCCTGGCTTCCATATGCCCATAGGACTCAAAATAGAAATTTGGAACGCTAACGGCCTATGTAAAAGTAGGCCTGAAGTTGAGCTATACCTCAAACGCAACAACATTGACGTCATGCTGATTTCCGAAACCCACCTGACAAGCAGATCCTATTTCAACATCAACGGATACGACACTATACTGGGAAATCACCTAAGTGGCAACGCTCGCGGAGGCGCTGCTGCACTGGTTAAGTCAACATTAAAACACGCCGAGTGCGCCCCAGTCCAACACGACTGGCTGCAGGCCTCAGTCTTGACAATCGACACGCCAACTGGAAGCCTAGTCCTTGCAGCCGCCTATGCTCCCCCTCGACACCAAGCTACCACATAGATGTTTACGCAGGTTTACGTGTTGCGGGTTAACATCCCTGTTAATGTCTGCATGCGGAATAGGAGGCTACTAAGGATGAACACAAACATGCCCTTGTTCATATCCAAAGTAGACCAGGCCATCCCCCCCAACATCATTCTGAACACTGGCGATCACATTGAGGACACAGTCGAGGCACTGGCTCACTCCATTCATGAGGCTGCAAACTTTTGTACTCCTCCCCAAAGCTCCAGGCCAGTGTTCCCAACGAGAGACGTCCACCTGTTCTCGGATGAAGTCACCGAACTTCTAAGGACGAAACGTCGCTTACGCAGAGTCTGGCAACTGAGCCGCAACCCGCGAGATAAGGCGGCACTTAACCGGGCAGGCAAAGAGCTGAAGTCATTACTTCATGAATTACGCAATGAATCGCTGACGGAGTATCTTCGCAACGTTGAACCAAATGGCTTGAAGCACAACCTCTGGAACGCCACCAGGCACCTTAAGAGACAAAAACTGCTAGTGGAGCTTGGTGCAGATCCTACGAGGAGAAAGCGGAAGCATTTGCCTGTCACCTGGAGACTTCATTTACTCCATTTAGTTTTTGCTCAACTATGGATGTAACCGCAACACTTGACTATTTAGATGCAGCCTGCCAAATGGACTTGCCAATCCGCTCTATAACGTTGGATGAAGTACGGACCGAGGTGGCAAACCTCAAAGTCACAAAATGCCCTGGCTACGACGGTATTGACGCACGCACGCTCAAGGCCCTACCAACAAGCGCACTAGCATGCATAACCACCATCTTTAACGGCATCATTAGACTCCACCACTTCCCCGCACAATGGAAGTGCGCGGAGATCATAAAGATACCCAAGGCGGGTAAGCCTGAGCAGGACCCGTCCCATCAGCCTACTGGCAGTTCTCTCCAAAATATTTGAAAAAATATTTTTGACAAGAGTTCTGCCACTGCTGCAAGATGGTAACATGATCCCGGAGCACCAATTTGGATTTGGGAGCCAGCACGGGACCCCAGAGCAGTGCCACAGAGTCGAACAACGAGTGTTGAGCACATTCGAAGAGAGGAAGTACTGCTCTGCAGTTTTTAGATGTCAAGCAGGCTTTCGATCGTGTCTGGCACCCAGGCCTGTTGTTCAAGCTGAAACACCTGCTCCCAGCTCCATACTATCTGGTACTAAGATCCTACCTCAAAAATAGGTCTTTCTACGTCACCGATCTCCCGGTGGTACTCGATGAAAACCTACTCATCGCCACCTATGCAGATGACACTGCTCTTCTGGCCACGTCAACGGATCCAGCCGAAGCTTCCGCTATCGTCCAAACCCAGCTCGCGACTCTTGTACCTTGGCTGCGAAGGTGGAACATTGCCGTTAACACTGACAAATCCTCACACATCACGTTCTCAACAAGAAGACTAAATTGCCCTCCTGTCAGTTTAAACGGCACTTTTCTGCTTTGCAGCCAAACAATCAAATATCTGGGTCTCTGGACAGGAGACTGACCTGGACAGACCTCAAAGCGAAAAAAAATCAGATTAATCTGAAACTTCGGCAGCTAAATTGGCTCCTAGGCTTCAGGTCCCAGCTTAGTCTACGGAACAAGGTCCTAATATACAAGGCCATAATTAAGCCCATATGGACATATGGCTTACACCTGTGGGGCACGGCATCATCGTCTAACATAGAAATATTACAAAGGGTTCAAAATAAAATCCTCCGCAGGATTGTGAAAGCTCCTTTCTACGTTAGAAATGCTGTAATCCACAGGGACCTTAAAATGCCTTCCGTTAGACGCGAAATCCAAAGGATCAGCGAGCGCCACTGCACCAGACTAGACAGCCACCCGAACAACCTCGCCTTAAACTTGCTGGACAACAGCCTACACACCCGCCGACTCAAAAGGAGTCATCCGCTGGACCTGCCCTTCAGGCCCCACCTTGAGTGATGATGTACCGGCGTTAGCCAAAAAGTTGCTTGTCAGGTTATGCTGGCATACAACTTCTCGGCCATTTTTTCAATTCATCCAAATTTACTTATTATCGTTATAATAAAGAATACTAAAAAAACAAAACCAAAAAAAAAAAAAAATCTATTGTCAGAGTTGCTAAAGGCGTTCTATTATTATTATTATTATTATTATTATTATTATTATTATTATTATTATTATTATTATTATTATTATTATTATTATTATTATTATTATTATTATTATTATTATTATTATTATTATTATTATTATTATTATTATTATTATTATTATTATTATTATTATTATTATTATTATTATTATTATTATTATTATTATTATTATTATTATTATTATTATTATTATTATTATTATTATTTTTATTATTATTATTATTATTATTATTATTATTATCGTTTGATCTTTCTTTAAAAAGATAGGATTTTACAAGTAATATGCACTCACCTTGTACTGGGTATTGCGCCCAGGCTTCAGGAATGGAGCACGCATGCCAACCACATCGTTCACAGACACATTTGAAAAGTGACGCAAAATTTCACGCATGCCAATCATTTCACCTACCCACTCCTCATAGCCCTTGTCCTGTAGACCTAACTGTTGCGAAATGCTCTCCGTTGCAATTTCATGACCGGCATATGCTAGGTGTTGAATCTGTTGATAATTGCTACAATTAAAAAAAAATAACATGGGTTGTGAGAAAAAATTACGTGATATTAAAATCAAACAACTGAACTCTGCACACATATAAAAAGTAAAAAAAAAACCATTTAACAAATGTAAAAACCTTTTAATAAAAAATTTTAAAATATATGTTAATAAAGTGATAGACTTCTATAGTGTTTCTAGCTTGCCGGTAAGAGATGAATATAATCTTTTGATGATAATTTATGTGTTTATTCATAAAAATAATATTATTTTTTTTTCTGAAATCTGGGGGATTATAATGATCCCTAAACAACGGCAATGAGCCAAAAATTTTTAAGACGACTTATTTGAAATGACGATAAGAAGCAGTGAGTGACTGCAAAATGAAGGAGCTGTGCGCTACATATAGCGGAGCATTTAATATCTTAAAACAACAATTTGTAATGAGTATATTAAATTTACACACTTAAAAAAAATAAAAAATGTAAATCTGGTTAAAAGCTAATCTTGTATATTTATATTTTATGACTTATTGTCATTAAAACATTTATCAACATTGAAATTAATGTTCATAATAAACTTTTGTATTACAAAATTCTCTCGTGTCAAAACCATTAAATAATAAAATCCGAAGAGATTTATGCATATAAATGTTTTAAAGTGTTTGTTGTTGTTGTTCCTGGATCTCTGGATAACTTTCCACTTGGAAAGCATTCACATTCAATTAAAAATATGCCATGACAACAATCTTGTCTACCATTGAAGATAATTATTCCGTAATGTTGAAGGACAAGTTCATTTGTATGAAATATTAATAAAACTGAATTTATTTTCATATTTGCTTATTTATTTATCAAGAAAGCATACTATGTTAAATTTTAAGTTCTTAGTTGGAAACGAGCAAAAGTACTAAACAAACATCATGATGAAAAGTGGGGCCTTTTCTAATACTGCGAATCAGCGTTGGACAGACCTTAAACATTAAAGTATTGGATTGCTAGAGGGAAATGAAACCGATTTGGTTTCAACTTTACCGACCGATAAAGCAGGCCATTATTTAGCGACCGTGCCAAGACTGACTACAATTGTTAATATTTTGGATTAAAATGTTTGATGAAGTCATGCAGGTTGATCTCTCATACATTCATGCATACATTTTAATAAATACCTTCTGCAATTGATCTGTTAGCAAATTTCTGCTGGCGATTTGCTGTTTACGATTTGTGCTTACACGTTTGGTCATTACTGCTAGCACATCTGGCGCATCGCTGCTGTAAAAGTGGTGCCCAGTTAGTTGTGCGACTGTGAGCATTACCTTACATTCCACGGATAATATTTACAACTTTAAAGAAATAATTACTTTAAGCTATTATTGATGCATTGCCAAGATAGTTGAGCTTGATTGATGATGGACCTGTTGTAACCAACAACTCGATTAGTTAATTTGAGATGTCAGCGCACATTATTCAAACGACATATACACAATTTATATGGCTTAGAAAGAAGGTGACGTTGAAGATCCCGATGTTCCTTATGTTAAGCTTTGTTAACAAATACCCCACTCGGAGAAAAGTTGTGCTGCAAGAAAACTTGAAATACAAAACGCGCGGATGATTCATTGCTGGCTGTGTGAAAATGTCATGCATGCCAAATGTGAAGGTCTTTCGGGTCGAGACTCCGAAAGAGTTATTGCCATCCCCAAAAAAGGTTGTGGTGGTTTTAATTGGTCTTGCCCTACCTGCATTTAACTCCATCACCAACAGCTGGCATTATAAACATCGATGTTTCTCCTGCGCCATCTCTAGTTGGCGCACCTTTATCTCCGGTTGTAGAACCTACTCCTATTCCAGAGCCGTCTTCTCGAGTAGTAAACACTCGAAAACCTAGACCTTCCCGCGAGGCTACTACGACTAATATAAATATTTTTTCCCTTAATTGCGACATTATCGCTTTAACAGAGACTTGGTTAACTCCTACCATATCTAATAGCGAAATTATGTCAAATCGATACTCTATATTATGACATGGTCGACAGATACGTCGTGGTGGTGGCGTGCTAAAAAAAAAACCGTCCAATCGACGTTTCAGTCGGATTGTATCTCTTTAAATATTACTTCAGATGTTGAAATTGTTGCTGTTAAAGTAACATCTTCAACACAATAGACTTACATTATTTGCTCCTACATTCCCCCATCGTCGGATTTACATGTTTATATACAACATATTACATGTATAAAAAAAGTGTCTCTTCTAGTGAAGGATACTGATATTTTCATTGTGCTTGGTGATTTCAATTAACCCAACATATCATGGACTGATTCCAATAACCTTAATTATCTTGCGTCTTCTAGCAATCATGAGTTTTAAGATTGCATTCCTGATTTTTCAATATTTCAGATGAACCCAATTAAAAACCATTTGAGTAGGATTATGGACCTAATTTTATTAACGAACATGCAAACTCATGCGTCTATAGAACTTCACCACTTACTGTCCCCGAAGATCCTCATCATCCATCTATTGAGATTTGTATCTCACTTCTTGTTCCTTCTACACCAACTCGACAGCAAGTACCACGTCGCTGCTTTCGTTGGGGTAATAGCTCCCTACTTAATGATCATATTCTTGCAACTGATTGGTCTTTTCTAAATATAGTCACGGATATTGAAACTGCCCTTGGCACTTTTTATGACATATTAAGCTCACTCTTGGGCGTTTATATCCCTAATTTCATCCTGTCAAAGCCCCCTTGGTTTTCTCGCAGACTTTCGTACATAAAATATGTTAAGTCTAAACACTTGAAAAAGTACAAGAAAACTGGCTCTGATGTTGATTGTTACAAATATTCTGTTGCCAAGTCAAACCTTGCCGTCTTAAACTCTGTATGTTACGAGAATTATTCTGCTCGTTGTAAAATACAGTTTTTCTCGCGATCCTAAGCAGTTAAATTTTGTAAATTTGAAAAGAAAGTCCTCAATTTTACATTCTTTTTTCTAGGGCTGAGAAAGCTAACAACGATTCCGCTACAGTTGATCTATGCATAACTTTTTTCAATCTACTTACTCACCTATGTCCTCCTTCAATTCAACTTATCCCTATAATATTTCTGCCTATAAATTTATCTTCACTCCTACTATATCTTATGACTCTCTAACCTCTTCTATTAATTCTGCTATTAAAGCTTCTTTCTCTCTGGGTGACAAAATTTCTAGTTGTTTTGTGAAGGAGTGCAGCTCTTCTCAGGCTGAACCGTTGCTTAAGCTTTTTACTCTAGCTCTTGAATCCACTAGGTCCCCTGTTCGTTGGAAAGATTCATATCTAATCCCACTCCATAAGAAGGGTAGCAAGTCTGAAATTTCAAACTACAGAGACATTGAAACGCTATCTGCAACTCCTAAACTGTTTGAAAAAATTCTTGATTCTTCTTTACAACATTGCTGTTAACTAATTATTTCCCAACATGGATTTGTACAAAGTCGTTCAACTGTGACCAATTTACTGGGATTTACCACTTTGGTAAATGATGCATTTTAAAAAAAGTCAATCCGATGTTATTTACACGGATTTTAGTAAAGCTTTTGACTCTGTCAGTCATAATCTTCTTATCTTTAAACTCGATTGCATAGGTTTCTCACCCTGCTTATTATATTGGATTTCCTCGTATTTGAAAGATAGAACCCAAAAAGTGTTACTGAGGTCTTCTACTTCGAGAACAATTTCTGTCACTTCTGTTGTACCTCAAGTTAATCATTTAGGACCCCTTTTATAAACTCTTTTTATTAATGATTTACCTACCACCCTTTCTCATTCCCATTGTCTCATTTATGCAGATGATGTTAAGCTTATCTGTTCATACACTGGTCCCACTCAAAGTATTTACAAGAGGATTTGAGTGCTTTGCAGCGCTGGTGTTTGACCAATCAGTTGCATCTTAATTGTGCAAAATGCATGTTTATGACATTTAGTCACGTTAGACCTTCTTTAAGCTTCTATACGATTGACAATATTCCATTGCAATGTATATCTACTGTTAAAGACTTGGGTGTCTTATTTAACTGCAAATTTAATTTGAATTTGCATATCTCTACTATCACGAATGAAGCCAAGTGAAGTACTTGGATTTTTTAAACGTTGGTCAATGGAATTCAATAATCTTTTTACTACAAAAATCCTTTACATTTCTCTTGTTCGGCCGATTCCGATTCACTAGGTAATCGTAGAAAGTCTGAATGCTGTTTTTCTACATAAACTGATTATAGGCAAGATAGAGTCTGCCTTCCTTTTAGGTGGTTTTAGTTTTTCTGTTCCTCGTCGTTGTACTAGGAACTATATCCCATTATCTCTTCCTACATGCACAACAGATTACGCATTAAACAGCTCTTTCCACGCTTAATGTGTAAATTACAATAATCTGCACAGCGTAATCTCAAATGCATCTTCTCTTTGTTCTTAAGAATCTTCTCTTTTCCTATATCTTAGTAGGAACAATTAATCTCCTTTCTAGCTACATTTCTTCAATTTATCTTACTTCCTTTTAATTCTTGATTTAGCAGTATAAGCTACTTTTATATACTATCGCTTCTAATAGTATATTAATTAGTAACAGTGTAAGCCTATTCACTTATTCTGTTATACATTTATACTTAATATACTATGCTTTTTTATACTATTTCTCCTAATAGTATAAACGTAAGTAATAGTATGATGTCAATATGCAAACACTTCTTAATTCTACACTTATATACTAATATATTGATCTGATTGGCTTTTTCTGGGATTTCCCCAATCCTTGCAACAAATGTTGGATCGATTTAAATAAATAAATTTTTCTTATATATTTATTCCCCACATTTAGATTTAAATTTAAATTTGTTTGAATTCATATTTTAATTTTAAAATTTAAATGCATAATTTATTTTAAACTTAATTTCGTAGTCATCTGCCTTTTGTTGACTTAAATAAATAAATAAATAAAATTATTGAATCGCATTATCGTCATTTAAGTCAGATACAACCCCAAAAAGAACACGCATACAGCATTTGTAATTAACTTCGAAGTCAGAAAGAATTCTATCGGTTCTCCAATCCAAGCGAAATATGAATACTATTTCATGACCTGAACCAAGTTTCTTCAGTTCATCGCCAATTCCTGCAATCGGGTACATCCGCGATTTCCGAAGCTGACGTTGCCAAGTACTTATGGGAAATATGCAGAGCACAAAATTTGTACAACCTCACTGAAATATATTTATCACAACGAGCCACAAAAACCCACAGTTGATAAGTTTAACTATCTATGTAGAATGTTTGTGAGGTCCAGAACTAGAGGTGGTGTACCCATTTCAGATAACTAATAAAAACTACGAGAAAGCGGTAGAGAGACTCGATCATGCGTTATGATAATGTTGTTCTGATATTTTATGAGTGTATTTTTTAATCTTTTTGCATTCCCATCAATAAAACAAAGCTCCAGCTTAAAAATGAATAGTCCATCAGCATTACAAGGATCTTTGCATTCGTTAGAGGCTGCTGAGGAAATCATGAACAGCATCATGATGAAGCTGTGCTCAGCAAGGTAGACGTTGAACCGAAAACTCTCGAGAAGCTTTCGACGTGTGTAAATTGCTGCAAGATTATTATGAGACGCTGGTAATTTTAGAATGCTTACGAGATGGTTAATCAAAGCAGCGCCACTCACAACAAAGGTCTAAAGGATCGAGTGCTTAAAATTTCGTCAACATCGCCTAGGTGTGTTTACATTGCAATTCATCTGCGCACTACACCGGGAGTTTCAATGCATAAAATGAGTTGTCATATCAACAGCGCTTCAGCACCATCAAGAACTTTAAGAGGCACAGAATAAAGGATTGCCAAGGCAAGGAGGTTTGTCAGTCGACTCATCATATTTTTCTGCAAAAACGAATCCTTAAAGCAATTTGGAGAATAATCAACCATCTGTCAACACATAATTTTTGCTCATGCTTCGAGCATAGCTGTACTTCCGAGTGCTTAATATACATGTGCACAAGTCTGTTAAATATTTTTTTTCCCATAACAGAGTGCAGACCGGATGATCTTTTCTTCAAGGAAAATATAGACGTAGAAATCAAACAATGTAGCTTTTACATTTGGAACAATTGGGTTAAAATTTTTATAAGCACCCATATTTCCAACTAGAACTACTTAGGCTATATTATACTGTACATATGAGAGTAATTTGAGTGTAAGCTTATATTTCTAAGATTTAACGTAAGTTTATCAATTCTATCTGTTGCGAGCTTACCTTCAGCGTTTTGATGTAGCTCTAGCGTGGACAAATACATTTTATTCGCTATACTCAGGCGATAGTTCCTACTAATACAGGGATATAGTCTGCGCGTTAATAAATTTATTTTTTCGTTGTTAAATTGGATGTGGTTCTTAAATGTAAGTTCTGTATCAAGCACTTAGCCTAAGTTCTTCAATTTGCTTTCCCATATGACATCGACAAGATTTAGCCTAATATGGCTGGAAGGTAAATATTCTTACGCTTCATAGAAAAATATATTACTTGGAGCGTTTAAAAATTTTTAAATTTAAAATTTTCCATTTCAAAAAATAAGAAGCTAGTTTTTCAAAGGATACCTTAAGCTTCTCAGTAATGTCTCGAACCTAGTTTACCAGAGAAAATGACAACGGTATCGTCTGCAAATATAGATGCAGTACGGCGAAAGACAGGAACTCGGGAGACATCCTGCTTTAATCTTAAACTCTTCTTATTTGGCTTTCCCAATATGGACTTCAAATGACCGATTCATAAGAAAACTGTGAGTTACTTTTTTAAGCTTTTACTTTTAAAATCCTTAATCAATGAAGAAATAACGGATACGTTTGTATAGTACGAATCTTCCGAACTTGGAGATGATGAGTCTAAATAATTCATAAATATATTAACCTCTGTATTTGTGATTGGATTACCAAGATTGCTGGTAAGCGTATGGTTTTAACTAAACATTCGAGCAATTATATCGGATTTCTGCTCCAGAGTGAAAATGCACGTTGAATTAAATTTAAGTATGGAAATGTCTGTTTGTTTCTTCTTTATGACTTTTGCTAACTTCCAAAAGGGAGAAGATCCTTTGTTCAATGATGAGAGAAGATTGCTCCAAGATTTATTTCTAAATTTGAAAATTTTATGCGAGATGAGTTGACTTATCCATTTGAAATAGAAACGATCAGGTCGATTTCTATGCATCTGTCAGTTCCTACTAGGAGCAAAGCTTATTATTTTTTTTTTGGGAAACTGCTTTCCTTCGCTTTACCAATAATTTCATTGAAGTGTATTATAAAGATTTCAATATCGTCTGCAGTAGAAGCTGTAATGGAATCAGAGTTTGGTAACAGCGCGTCGATAATTTCCCAAATATGACCCAATTCGCATTCACGGTACTGTGCTGGATGATGAGGATGGAATAAACTTATATTATCTGAGCCTAGTTCATTTATTGTAATGGTATTGAATAACATGTGGAATCGGTTTGTGACAAATAAATCAAGCGTAGAGCCCTGACTCGGACTATTACCAGGAATGTATGAGTGACTAGTAGGATAAGACAGGTAGATACCTTTCAATACAGTGAAATCGTTTAAAATATTTCCCCAGGCGTTTGCTCTGGAGCAGCCCCATAGTCGATGATGACAGTTAGGGTCGCCTCCAATGATATAGTTGCTGCTAGTGCCTGTCAAACTTCCAAGATCAGCTTAAAATTTTTGTTTTTGTCAGGATCTGCATAACCTCCTGGAAAATAACAACAATAAATTGTAGTTTTGGTTCCCGCGATATTATTGAGATAAATGCCAATAGATTCTGTGATTTTTGTATTAAGGAGGGGTAGCAGGTAACGGCTAATAGATTTTTTGTATAATAGTGGCTACTCCTCCCCGCTGTTGCAGGTTTGATCGAGTCTATAGCAATGAAAAGGAGATGTCAATTTTTTTTTTGGATAAGAAAGTTAATTAATTAATCTTTTTAATACCTCTGGCATTCCATGTTACAATATAAAGTTTGTTATGCATTATGTCAGAAATTTACATACTAATGAGGTAATAAAATGAATCTACCTTAAATGTGCAATTTTTTAAATTACGAATTATTGTTCCAATAATAGTTCCAACGTCGCTACTGTTTGGGATATTAACATGTACGGCCATGGTCAAGGTTGGATTTATAGGCGCTCTTAAATTTTTATAAAGATAAGAAAAGTCCTTTGTATTACTAATCTGAGGAGGCCTAGGAGCTAAAGATAGAGGCTTTCCATGAGTTGGTTTAACTTGGGATTGTTAACATAGATAGCTTAATCTGGTTGGGCAGTCGGCGAAGTTTGACTTGTGGATGCTATTGCAATTCGCACATTTAACGGTTGAGTTCACCAGGCAGGCAATTGTTTTGTGAGCTCCCGCACATATTGAACAATTGGCTTGAACCATAACCACGCATTTGGAAATTGTACCATTGTGTAATTTTATTGCTTTTCCGCATTTGATAATCCCATTTAACTCTTACGTATTTAATAGCAGGGAGATTTCTCCTTAGCTCATTCACGATAAATGATTTTCTGACAAAATTCACCACATAGATGACCAGAGTAGTGTTGTTGGTTCCCTTCTTTTCGACAAACTTAACGTCCAGGCATTCCCAAGCAAAACAAGTATTTTTTGAGCAAAAGAATGTCAGTGCTGTCCAGTGCAAAAATCAAGACATTGAATGTATGAATTTTTTTGTGGCGTAGAAAAAAAAACTCAAATTTTCTAGACATGTAGAGACAGGCTATTTCAAAGTCATGCTTTTCCACGCAGTGAAACTTGATTCGGATTAATTTAATTTAATTTCCATTCAAATATTGTGTTGTTTCTCCACTGTACACTTAAGCATCGTTATTAATGGGATGATTTTTGGTGACGATTTGCTCGTTTTTATCGTTATTTTTCACAGTTACGTTTGGAGCTTCGACAGTTTGCAGAGGCGCGCAGTAATTGGAAACATATCATGAGCACTGTCCAGTGTCTAATATTTGCCGTTGATTTTTTTTAATGGGCGCTGCAATTTTGTTTGTTAAGCTGTTGATTTAAATCACGATATTTCGGTCGTATGCCCGTACCGACCAAGCGCTCGCATCTTTTATTCGCGATGTGTTCCAACGGAAAATGAAAGCTGGCGTCATTTACAATGACTTCAGTAAGGCATTTATTCTGTACACCATAATCTATTGATTTTTAAGCTTCGTTATATTGGGTTCTCTCCCTCTTTTCAACATTGGATTTATTCTTATCTAAAAGGTCGAACACAAAAAGTTTAACACTGATAAACAATTTCCAGACTAGTCTATGTTCTTCTACTTCTTGTGTGCTGCAAAGAAGCCACCTTGGTCCTTTATTTTTTATACTTTTCATTAATGTTCTTCCGTCCACTGTATAACATTCGCGTAAACTAATGTACGCTAACGATGTTATACTTATATTACCATATAAAGAGACTTCTCAACTTGGTTTTCTCCTATATGATTTTAACTCCATGCAACTTTGGTGCGCAATGTCCTTTTGTGTCCTTTTCGATTTTATGCTCAATTTTAACTCTACGTTTGCCACCCTACTCTATTGGACTTCTACTACTTAATCTTCCCTCTTTTACTAACCGTGGAAAAACTTTAGCTGTTTAATTTATTCAAAAAATTAATAAACGGCAACATATTTTTTTATTTTATTTTATTCTATTTATTATAGACCTACTAGAAACTATCTTCCTCTATATCTTCCAGTGTGCGTCTCTGATTATGCCCTGCACAATCCTTTACGCATTTTATGTTTTATTTATAACTCTCATTTCCATGTTTTTTCTTCTGAACATTCTGTTCATTCAATCAATCTTTCACTTTGCAGCATTTGACAGCAGTTCAAAAGTCGCACTACCTAAAAAACGTACATTACTATAGAAGCAGCTGATCTAATTCGCCATATGCCAGTAACAGATGCACCTTATAGTTGTGATTGGATGTGTCTAATGGAGCGTAGCAACCGCCTACGGCACGTTGTCAATACTCTGCTCGATACATTTATGAAGTTACCGTCGACATCCAGAGCGGATGCTTCAATTTTGCGCAAGGTGACAGATTGAGCCACAGAGATTATACGCGGGCTAGATGCTGCAGGGCAAATTACGAGAGACTGCTTGATTGTAGACTTCGTTTTAGCAAAGATTGATGATGTAACACGACGCAAATGGATTGAAGGAAGTCGCGAATTGGAATCGCCAACTATGAATGATTTACTATAATTTTTGACCGACGCTGTGAGGAATATGAGCTAAGCAAAACTGAGATGGATACAGACATAAAAGGTCGTCAGCAACAAAACAAAGCCAAGCGACACTCACACGCTTTGGTATCGCTGGCAGAATGTGCTTGTGAAAATGTAACCCCAAGGAACACAAAACCTACATATGTCCGAAGTTTGCTGAATTATCAATCGACCAGAGACGCACATTCGTTAAAACTAAATCCTTGTGCTTTTACTGCCTCAAGCTTGACATGTGTCATTAAAGTGTGAATCAAAATTCACATGCTAATTTTTCCATAGTCGTCCCCACTCTCTACTACACATAGAAAAGTCTACTTCTCAAGCCGGTGCAACCAGGGCGCAGCTAAGAATTGACGAGCAGCGCATTCTCAGCGCTCTCAAAGAGGCAACAGGGACCATCAGCCACATCATAAGTGCGCATGTCACTCCAAGAGCTGAACCTTCGTACAACGGATCGTCAACTGATAAACAGCCACAAGGGCTTCGGAAAAGCGCATTGCCAACAGCTCGAGTGTTCGTTCGAAACGCAAAAGGATCGCACACTATATGTCGGGTGCTGTTGGACAGTGGTTTGGAACTTTCATACATCTCCGAACGGTGCATAAAGGCACTTGGACTTGCACGTTTTCCGTCACGTATCCTGGAGTCGGGAATTTCATCAATAAATGCTGAGACAACTAGAGGCTGTAGCACACTGGATATACAGTCAAGTCAGTACGAGCTCACGTACTCACGTCTACGTTCGCAAGACATGATATCGACGCCGTAGCACTAAAGACGTTCGATGGCTTCGATCGAACGACCTCATTATACTCCAGGAACTTCGTCTTCCACGATTTGTCAACAACAGGGGAATTACATCGAACTGCATGGATTTTTAAATGCTTTCATCAAGGCAAACTCCGCAGTCATTTACAGCAGATTGGTAAAATCAAATGGCACCATATCTGTTTAACTCATCGCAGGAAAAACCAGAGTTGCTCCGCTGAAGCAGCAATCGCTACCGCGCCTTGAACTGTGTGGCGCTCTGCTATTCAGCCGACCCATCTTATCTATCAAGGCACCATGCATGGTGCGATTCAACCATAGTTCGGACTTGGCTTTCACAGCAATCATCGAAGCTAAGAACATTTGTTGCAAATAGAACGTCAGAAATACTCAATGTTATACCTCGCAATGCATGGCATCATGTGAATACAAAGGAAAATCCCGCAGACTGCGCCACTCGTGGTATTCTTGCTACAGAACAAGAACAACAATTTCGACCGGTGGTGGATGGGACCCTTATGGCTGCAAGATCCAGAGAAACTCGCGGTAAAGTTGAGCTCTCACCGATTGTATGCAAGAATGGCCTTCTATGAGCTGGTGGACGGCTGAGCAATTCTCAATTAGCTGCTGCTGTTAAACATCCTATACTGCTTCCAAAAGCGCACCGCATCACAAGAACATGTATAAAACCTTCACCCAGGCGTTTCTGCTTTCTTTGTCATTATGCGTAAAAAATATTGGATTTTTGGGGCACGTAACCTTATAAAAAATCTGGTTCACAGCTTCATAAGATGTTTTCGCCAACGAAACCACACCAATTCATGGTCAACCTACCAGGCATTCTTATTACAGACTTCCGTTCCACCAATCAGACTACACTGGACCTTCTACACTAAAGGAGAGGAGAAGACGCAATCTACGAAAAAGTAAGGGTTACATAAATTTGTTTGTATGCCTTGTAACATCAGCCATACACCTAGAATTGGCCACCGACCTCAGCACAGACACATTTCTGGCATGCCTTCGTCGATTAATGTCCCTCAGAGGAAAATGTTCCCAGATCTTCAGCGATAAAGGAACAAATTAAGTTGGTGCAAAACGGGCACTAGATGAGATGCAGCAATTTCTATCTTCGCCAGACCATCAACACACTGTAGCGCAAACGCTGGGCAACGATGGAATTAGATGGAGTTTCATACCTTCAATTCGCCACACTAGGGAGGAAAGTGGGAATCATCGGTGCGTTCCGTCAAGCTGCGCCTTCGTCGCATTGTTGGAAAGGCGACGTTAACCTTCGAACAAATGCAAACTGTGATTGTTCAGTGAAGTGCGGCGACCACCATGCTATACACCAGAGACAGATCTCACATACTTGTCTCCAGCCCACTTTCTAATGGGACGTCCATTAACAACCATTCCGGAAGGTGATCTATCCAATTTGCCAATCAATCGCTTGGACTATTGACAACACTTGCAAGCAATGTACCAAGGATTTATAGGAATAAATCCGGTGGCATAAGGAATATTTAACATCCTTGCAGCAACGTCCCAAGTGGAATAACAAGTCTAGATTGAATAACAATGTGGTACATGTCAAGGACTCAAATCTTCCACCAGCAGCTTGGATTCTAGCCCGCGTATTGGAAGCTCATCCTGGACCGGATGGACTTGTTATTGCCGTGAAGCTTTAGACGTCCACTGGAGAGATGACTCGACCCATCACCAAGCTAGCAGTATGCCCTTATTCAGAAACTATGTTTCATGGCGGCCTGGGATGTTGATAAGCAGCCGTTATACATTTTAATAATTGACTTATTTTGGTGTTTTTAAACACTAATTTTTTTGTATTTATGTCGTGCTGCGTCGCATTTTTGGGAATTTTTTAGATTGTGTTAGATTCTAAGAAAACAGCAGGACGGATGAAAAAACTGCAAGAATTACAAAGAAAAGTACAATCCACACATAGAAAATTGGGAAATAATACAATTCAGTGTTCCATGAACATTAAGGCATATAATTCAGCATCAGTCAGTGTAAATTAAGATGGCTCCCTTGAGGTACACCAGAAATATCAAAGACTAGTATAGAAATTGTTAATCTGTGTTCAACTTTTTGGGTTCATTTGGTTTAGGTAAGTGGAAATCCAAGGTAGAAAAGAGGGAGGAAACCCAATACAACGGAGCTTAAAAAGTAATAGATCATGGTGTACAGCGACAAAACCTTTACTATATCAGTGTTAATGATGTCAGTTAGCATTTTCTCTTGGAACGTATCGTGAATAAGTGATGAGAATTCCAGCAAGTTGGTTGTAGTGGACCGAGTCTTAACAAAGCCATGTTGGGAAGAGGAAATAACAGATTTACAGAGATGTTGCAAGGTAATAATACAATATTTTCAAACAATTTTGAAATAGCAAACGCTAAATTGTTTTGTAATTATCTGTGTAATTAAAGATGTCAGACTTACCGCAATTTTTATGGAGTTGTATGATAAATGAGTTTTCATTTGGGACCCCTATTATTCACTCTATTTATTAATGATTTACCTACCATTCTGTCTCATCCCTATTGTCTCACTTATACAGATGATGTTAGGCTTATCTGTTCATGCACTGATTTTACTCAAAACTTTTTGTAAGAAAATTTGTGTGCTTTGGAACGCTGGTGCTTGCCCCATCTTAACTGTGCACAATGTATGTTTATGACATTTAGTCGCACTAGAATCAATTTAGGCTCCTATGCAATCGACAATATTCCATTGCAACGTATACCCACGGTTAATGACTTGGGTGTCCTATTTGACTGCACATTAAATTTTCATTTGCATATATCTACTATCACTAATGAATTAATAGACTTATTAAGCCGTGGTCAAAGGAATTCAATGATCGTTTCACTACAAAAATCCTTTACATTTTTCTTGTTCGGCCTATTCTGGAATACTGTTTGTGAATCAGGTGCCCACAGTTTAGTGCCACCCATTATCGAATTGAATCCGTTCAGAAACAATTTGTACTGTTCGCTTTACGAGGACTAAACTGGGACCCCAATCTTCGTCTACCGTCAAACTCCAGAAGGCTTCTTTTTCTAAATCTTCATTCACTGATAATTCGTAGAAAAACTCTTGGTGCTGCTTTTCTATATAAATTGATAATTGGCAATATGGACTGTTCTTTCCTTTTAAGTAGTCTTAATTGTGCTATTCCTCGTCGATGTGCTAGGAATTATATCCCGTTGTCCCTTTCTACATGCACAACTGATTATGATTTACACATCTCTTTCTACGCTTACTACGATGTTATCGCAAAGGTAACTTTACTTTGCTCCGTCTGCGATGCACTTAACTCTCTATTAGATATCTGCATTCCTAACTCTTACCATAAACCTAGTTCCTCTAAGCCTCATTGGTTTACAGCCAGACTCTCAAACTTGAAAATGTTTGAAAAATTTAAATATATCTGCTTCTAATCTAGACTTATCTTATCTTTGTAAATTTTACCAATCTATACAACGTGTTCTCAAATGAATCTTCTCTTTCTTCTTTAAAATCTTCTCTCTTCCTATATCTCAGTAGAATCTCTTAATCTCCTTTTTAGCTACATTACTTCAATTTATCTTAACTCCCTTTTTAACCATATAATTCTCCTTATACATACACGTCGTTGCTTTCGTTGGGGTTGCGTTTTTAAAAAAAAGTCAATCCGATGTTATTTACACGGATTTTAGTAAAGCTTTTAACTCTGTCAGTCATAATCTTCTTATCTTTAAGCTCGATTGCATAGGTTTACCAACCTGCTTATTATATTGGATTTCGTCGTATTTGAAAGATACAACCCAAAAAGTGTTACTGAGGTCTTCTACTTTTTTATTTATTTATTTATTTATTTATTTAATGTCAACTATTAGCAGTCGACCAGAAAATTACAATTTTTAATAAAAATTAAAATTTAAAATATATTTTAAATTTAGAATGAAATAATTAAGTAAAAAATTAAATTTAATATCTGGGGTGTTCAAAATAAGAATATTAAATGATCCAACATTTGTTGCGAGGATTGGGAAAAACCCAGAAAAACTCAATCAGATCACTGTTATTAGTAATGAAAATTAGTGCAAGTTACTACGTGCTAAAAAGTTAAGAATATGGTTCTTAATCGTATCAAAAGAGGACTCTGAGTTGAAGACTCGGAAAAGTCTGTTATAGTCAACACAGAGAACTCGAAAAGGTTCATGCAGAGAATAGTTAGTATTACGAGTATTTAGAGAGATCGGTGTAAAGTTACGGGTACGTCTCAAAGGTACAGAAAAGTTAATTTGGCTCAATAGTAGAGATGAGTCAATTTTGCCAATTATTAATTTATGTAAAAATAGAACTCCCAACATCATGCGACGGTTAGTAAGAGATGGGAGGTTAATTAATTGCAATCTACTGTGGTATGGAGGCAAATCAGTACCTGGAGCCCAGTTAAAGCCGCGAAGAGCAAAAAGAAGAAACTTCTTTTGAACAGACTCAATTCTGTCTTGGTGTACCGAATATTGAGGGGACCACACACAAGATCCGTATTCCAGAATAGGCCGAACAAGTGAAGTATATAGCAGCTTAGTCGTATAAGGGTCGTCGAATTCCTTAGACCATCGTTTGATAAATCCAAGAGATTGAGTCGCCTTGTTGACTGTAAGCGCGATATGTTTGTCAAATTTTAATCTATGATCGAGAAGAATTCCCAAATCGGTGACACAGTCTAATCTCTCAAGAGAAATCCGGTCGAGCATGTAATTAAATGTGTGAGGCGTGCTTCTATAGAATGACATAACCTTACATTTAGAGCAATTCAGAAACAACAAGTTGCATTTACACCAAGCAAAAAACAAATCCAGGTCCGATTGCAATAAATAAGGAGAGTTTATGTCATTATAAGATAAGCACAGCTTCACATCATCGGCGTACATTAGTACATAGGAGTGAAGGAAAATAGACGGGAGATCATTAATAAATAAATTAAAAAGTAAAGGCCCAAGGTGGCTACCCTGGGGTACACCAGAGGTAACAAAAACAGGTTTAGACAGTGAGGATTTAAAGAGAACTTTTTGGGTTCTACAAGAAAGATATTCGGAAATCCACATAAGAAGGCTGTGTGGAAATCCGATAGTACTAAGTTTTTTAAGCAAGAGATAGTGGTTAACGGAATCGAAAGCCTTGCTGA
The DNA here is from genome assembly GCA_035045065.1 of Hirtodrosophila trivittata. Taxonomy (NCBI): domain Eukaryota; kingdom Metazoa; phylum Arthropoda; class Insecta; order Diptera; family Drosophilidae; genus Hirtodrosophila; species Hirtodrosophila trivittata. The sequence continues at coordinate 201,834 of JAWNNK010000504.1, forward strand.
AATCTGTGTAAATTACATCAGTCTGCTTTTTGTTCTGAAAACCTTTAATAACAAGGGAGGTAAGCTCAAGTAAGTTAGTGGTAGTAGATTTCGATTTCACAAAACCATGTTGGCAGGGTGAAATGATAGAGCTACATGAGTGTTGTAGTTGAGATGTTATTAGCTTCTCAAACACTTTAGGCATCGCGGATAATTTGGAAATACCCCTATAGTTTTTAACATCAGACTTTGAACCATTTTTGTGAAGAGGAATTATAAATGATTCCTTCCAAATGGTTGGGAAAGAGCACGAGTTAACAGACAATTCAAATAATTTAAGCAAGGGCTTACATAGAGAATCAGCACAGTACCTAAGTACACATCCTGGTACTCCATCTGGGCCTGGTGAATAACTTGGCTTGATTAAGTTAAGTTCGTTAAGTAACGAACTTTCCAGGATCACAGGACTAAAAATGCAGTTAGATTTCGGCAAGGTATACGGATAAGGGGAATTAGGCAGAAAGTTAGAAGATGAATAAGTAGTTTGGAAGAATTCTGCAAAAAGATCGGCTGAAGCCTGATCAGTATTTGCTTTCATGTCTTCATAAGAAACAGATGAGGGCAGTAAGGAAGTTTTTCGTTTAGTATTGACAAAGTTGTAGAACTGCCTAGGATTCTGAGCAAATTGCAAACGACAACGAATAAGGTAGTTATTGTAACAACGCGAATTACAAACAACAAAATTTGTTCTGGCTATAACATAACGAGAAAAATCTGAAGGATTATTCGAACTCCTAAATCTTTTATAATATTTAGTCTTCACATTTTTAAGCATTGCCAATTCCTTAGAGAACCAAGGAGGTCTATTAGTTCTCAAGGACAATTTCTGTCACTTCTGGTGTACCTCAAGGTAATCATTTAGGACCCCTTTTATTCAATCTTTTTATTATTAATGATGTTAAATGTTCATACACTGATCCCACTCAAAACTATTTACAAGAGGATTTGAGTGCTTTGCAGCGCTGGTGTTTGACCAATCAGTTGCATCTTAATTGTGCAAAATGCATGTTTATGACATTCAGTCACGTTAGACATTCTTTAGGCTACTATACGATTGACAATATTCCATGGGGTGTCTTATTTAACTGCAAATTAAATTTTAATTTGCATATCTCTACTATCACGAATGAAGCCAAAGAAGTACTTGGATTTTTTAAACGTTGGTCAAAGGAATTCAATGATCCTTTTACTACAAAAATCCTTTACATTTCTCTTGTTCGGCCGATTCTGGAATACTGTTCGTACGTCTGGTGCCCTCAGTATAGAGCCACCCAGGATCGAATTGAATCCGTTCAAAAGCAATTCGTGCTGTTCGCTTTACGTGGACTAAACTGGGACTCGAATCTTTGTCTACCGTCACACTCCAGTAGGCTTCTTCTTCTTAATCTTCCTTCACTAGGTAATCGTAGAAAAAGTCTTAATGCTGTTTTTCTACATAAACTGATTATAGGCAAGATAGAGTCTACCTTCCTTTTAGGTGGTTTTAGTTTTTCTGTTCCTCGTCGTTGTACTAGGAACTATATCCCAATATCCCTTCCTACATGCACAACAGATTACGCATTAAACAGCTCTTTCCACGCTTAATGTGTTAATTACAATAATCTGCACAACGTTATCTCAAATGCATCTTCTATTTCTTCTTTATAATCTTCTCTTTTCCTATATTAATCTCCTTTCTAGCTACATTTCTTCAATTTATCTTACTTCCTTTTAATTCTTGATTTAGCAGTATAAGCTTCTTTTTTATACTATCACTTCTAATAGTATATTAATTAGTAACAGTGTAATCCCTATTTAATTTCTAATACATTTATACTTCAATATACTAAGCTTCTGCATACTATTGCCCCCAATAGTATACTCGTAAGAAATAGTTTAACGTCAATATTCTAATACTTATATATTCTATACTAATATTTACCAATCTGATTGGGGTTTTTCTGGGTTTTCACCCAATCCGTGCAACAAATGTTGGACCGATTAATTTAAATCAATATTTCTTATATTTTTGTTCCCCGGATTTAAAATTAGATGTTACATTTTTTTATATATTCTTTTAATTTTAATTATTCCTATTTTAATTTTTTAATTTAAATTTTTATTATTATTCTCTTATGTATTTTTATTATTTCTCAATACTTTCTTTTGTTTTAAATTTAATTCGTAGTCAGCTGCTCCTATTTGACTTAAATAAATAAATAAAATATGAAAGGACCTAGTAATCTCCAGAAAGGGAGAGATTAAAGATTTTAAGTAGAGGTTGAAGTAAAGAAGTGATACACTCTTTTAAGACACAACTATGAATTTAATCAGCCCTGGTCAGTAAGAACATTTAACAGCAGACAGTCGGGAAGACCTGCAGATTGTCTGTGCGAAAATAGAGTTTCATGAAGGTAATCAATAGGGATAGAGATTATTAAAAAATTTGACATTGCCAAGAAAGAACGAAAATGGGAGGCGTGTAGATTTTCGCTCAGAGTTTACGAAGGATTATACGAGTTTGGTATTACTAGCAAAATGTTTGTTACATCAAGCGATATATTCTGTGTTATATTGAGAGTTAAGCAGAAAGAAGTTAGACTTAGCGATAGAATATTTAGATAAGTCTAAATTAGAAGCAGACATTAAAATTTTTCAAACATATTCAAGTTTGAGAGTCTGGCTGTAAACCAATGAAGCTTAGAGGAACTAGGGTTATGGTAAGAGTTAGGAATGCAGCTATCTACTAGAGAGTTAAGTGTATCGCAAACGCAGAAAAGTAAAGTTACCTTTGCGATAACATCATAGTTCCTCAGTAGGAATAGGAGAAGGTAAGATAGATTGGAAAGATACATAGAGAGTGATTTATATAATAGGATGATAACGATCTTCACACAGAGATAGAGGATTTGACCTGGAGAAAGAAACGTTACAGTAATAATTTATAAAAGCAAGATCTATATTTCTATTTAGGTTGTTAGGAATTGAATTTTTTTGGTAAGGAGGAAGATCAAATATACAATCTAAAAAGTCGTGCTGAGAGGTGGAAATTAAATATTTTGCGCTGTTGAAAAACAACCAAGCTATGGCTATGCAGGGAAAGTTAAAATCACCAAACACATTAAATTGGTCATTGTCACGCTCTGGAGAAAATACTTTGTTAATACACTTAAATGTTGCATGTTAACTTGTATATCAAAAGCAGGAGAAATACAGATACAGACGATAAAGAAAGCAGATGATGGTAGAGTTACTTTTACACTAACTATATTAACATGAGAGGAAATCTGCAACGCTACCAACTCTGATTGTAGTGTGGTTTTAACGGCAATTAATACACTACCACCACGGCGAGGTAACCGGTTGCGTCTTAATATTGTAAAATTATTTGACATAATTTCACAATCAGAAAGTGTAATGTCTCAAGTCTCAAAAAAAGCGATAATATCGGACTCAAATGTCATAGTTGTTGAAGTTTTTTGAGACATTGGTTGCAGGTATAATAAAAGGAAGTGCCAGTAGATGGTAGTGGATCAACTACTGGAGTTTTGGGTGCCCCTATTTAGCGTAAGTGACGGAGAGAAATTGGGAAAATTACTAGGAGAAGGATATAGAGAAAATTTAGCGGAATCACAATCACAATCCCGCCTAGATAAACCGGCGCACTCAGATTGCATCATATTTCGCACAATAAATAATTATGAAAGAAACTTTTAGAAAAATGATTTCCAACATATTAAATAAGGAAAAAGATTTCGTATTCTCCATCAATTGAGGAACATTCATGCAAGTACAAATAACAAACATGCGAATAGTTTAGTTGAATGAATAATGAAGCACTACAACTAATCTTTGACTATAAGGAAGGAACTGTTTACTAATGATCATGGGTCACTAGTACCTAAACAGATTACGAGACAGTTTAAATATCACTATAGATAAGTAATATTTGAGTTATAAAAGTTATAAAATCTTAAATATTAGGTTCTGCAACTTACACAGTGAAAAATGAAACCACAATCGATGACAATATAAATAAATTGCAAGCTACAATACAATTGTCGGTGAAACATCTGATGTAGTGAAAGCTTAAATGGAAAATGTTTATTGAAAAGGAAAAACTGGGACTTAATTTACTAACGAAATGAGGATTTGCGAAAATTACTTAAATAGTCGTATATTGATGAAGAGCGCAGCGCAGAGCATGCTGATACATTCAGCTTTAAAGAAGCTTTGAAGCATGACAAGGAACTTTGAGCATTAAAAGCTGAAAACAGAGGGTGACACATTCAACAATGAATGAAGCCATCACTAACTACATCCAGTACAATACAGAAAGGACTGTGAATGCGAACTCTATATTTTAAACCCATAGAGTACATTCCAACCGAGAAAATTACTTGGGGAGACGAAATGGACACAGTTGAAATTATAATAATTTATTTATTTATTAAATATAATTTAGAGACGACTATAAACAGTCTACTAAAAGATAAAAGTTTAATATAAATTGTATAAAACTAAATTTGAAGAGTAATCTGTAAATTAAAACATTAACAGTATAAAAGAAAAATAAATCTGGGGGTATTAATATAAATGATTTTAAATTTAAATTGTTCCATCATATGTTGCAAAGATTGGAAAAACCTAATCAGAACAATACGTAGTGTTAGTATGTAGTTATTACCGAAGGTTGTAGAAAAACGATAGTTTGATTGAACGAATAGAATGTTCAGAAGAAAATGCATAGAAATGCGAGTTATAAAGTGAACATAAAATGCGAAAAGGATTGTACAAGGCATAATCGGTGGTACATATAGAATGATAGTTCCTAGTAGGTCAAAAAGGAATAGAAAATTAAGGCAGCTTAAAAGACTAGAAGAATCTATGTTGCCGTTTATTAATTTTTTAATAAATAAAACAGCTAAAGTTGTTCTACGGTTAGCTAAAGAGGGAAGATTTAATAGTAAGAACCTACTAGAGTAGGGTGGCAAACGAAGATTAGGATCCCAATTGAAACCGCGAAGGACAAAGAGAAGGAATTGCTTCTGGCTTGACTCTATGCAGGCCTCAATACTTTTATAATGACGGAACTATATACATGAGCAGTATTCGACAAAAGGCCGTACTAGTGATATGAAATGTAATTTCGTGGTAAAAGGATCATTAAATTCTTTCGACAAATGCTTCATGAAGCCTAGAACGCCTTTGGCAACATTTACAATAGATGCAATATATAAGTTAAAATTGAGCTTAGGCTCGAAACAAACACCTAAATCTTTAACAGTAAATATTCGATCTGAAGGAGGGTTACCAATGATACATATAATATATATATTTAGCATCGACAGCATACATGAGTTTACGCGAATGTGATAAAGTGGAAAAAAGTTCATTAATGAAAACCATAAAAAATAATGGACTAAGGCTCCCTTGAGGCACGCCAGAAGTAACATAGACTGGTCTGGAAATTGTTGATCTGAGTACAACTTTTTGTGTTCTACCCAAGGTTGAAGAGAGGGATGGAAGCCAATACAACGGAGTTTAAAATGTCAGTTTGCATTTTCTGTTGGAACGTATCCTAAATAAGTGATATGAGTTCCAGCAAGTTGGACGTAGTGGACCGACTCTTAACAAAGCCGTGTTGAGAAGAGGAAATAACAGATTTACAGAGATTTTGCAAAGCTGTCATAATAATATTTTCTTCCAATAGCAGAAAATTTTCTGTAATAGATATCAGACTTACCACCATTTTATGATGTGGTATGATAAATGACTCTTTCGAAAGATATGGAAAGACTCTGGTGGTAAGTGATAGATTAAAAAGTTTAAGTAGAGGTTGAAGTAATGAAGTGCTACACTCTTTTAAGACACAAATAGAAAAATAATCATTCCCTGGTGAGTAAGAAAGACTCACATAATTATATATATTATGGGAGTGAAAATAGACTTTGTTGAAAGTAAACTATAGTAAGTAATAGTTTTCAAGTTTGAACGTCTGACTGTAAGCCTATGTGGCTTAGAGGAACTAGGTTTACGGTAAGAGTTAGGAATGCAGATATCTAATAGAGAGTTAGATTTATCGTAGAATAAGTTTAGAACGATATTAATGTCGACTGTGTTAACAAGCAAGGACCAATTAGTTGCGAAGATTAGTTTATTAAACAAGGAGATCGACGCGTTAGTGTAATAACTATAAACACAACCAATATAATAATAATAGAAATAAAAACTATGGCAGAGGCTGTGGAAATTTAAGAGGTGACAACCACCAAAATGAAAACTACAAGAACAATAACAACCCGACAAAACGGCAACGTTAGACGCATGTTGAAAAACTAGCAAACTCCCTTAAGTATTCCAAACCTATATATATAAAAATTCATACTATAAATACATCTGTTCGTATAAATGATTTCCCGTGTGTTTTTTACAGGTAAAGCACTCATATTTCTTATACTCTTATTACTATAAAAGAAGGCTGATCAAATCCTAATGAGATTTCATTACACAAAATGATCAACTCATTTTAATTCTAAATAATTTAGAACAGCCAAAACAAATTCTTTTTTTCATCATGTAAATAATAACGAAATAGTTGTTTTTCCCGCTGTCAGGTAATAAGACAAAAAAATATTGGGTTGCCCCAAAAGAAAAGAAACAAATCTGACTTACTCCGATAGTAAAATGAACTAAATTCTAATACCTAGTCAGATAATAGAAGATGGTATATTTGTTGAAAATTCAATTTCAAATACACAAAGTCCGAATATTAAACACAACCAATAACACAAAAATTATATGTATCATATAAGCCAAATTCAATTTGAACCATTGACTACTTATCAAATAGTATCAAGGTACAGAATTAATATTTTCCAAATTAAAAAAAAAGTTTCCCTCCGATCATAAAGGGAAAACGACAGAATTGTGTTCAAAATAAACAGATATTTTTGGATTGAAACCTGAACCAATCACAACTTATAATTTCTAGAAACAAAAATTTTATTTGAGTTGTGATGAACCAGTATACATTAAAAACTTTACTTCTTGTTCCAAAAAAACCTTACCTGATTCGAAAATCGAATTAGACAATAAGCGCCTAGTAATTGATTATCGCCAAATTAATAAAAAAAAAATTTTAAACGGATAAATTTCCTTTGCCAAGAATACATGTAGATGACATTCATCAATCATCAACTTGGCAGTTCAAAATATTTTTGATGTTTGAATTTAATGTCTGGATTTGACGAGATTCAATTGGAAGAGGCTCATGAAATATAACTTAATTTTCAACAAACAATGGTTTTAATCGCTTCACGCGATTACCATATATCTTAAAAATAGCCCTTAATTCCTTTTAAACGAATTTTCAGAACTGAATCCAGCTCATGCGTTCCATTACATCGACGATCTAATAGTCATAGATCGTTCTGAAAAACACATGGTCAATAATTTTATTGATGTATTTGAATTGTGTAGAATGAACAACCTAAATCGGCCTACAGAGAATTGCATCTTCATACATGATGTGACTTAATATGAATTTTAGTTTTTTTTTTTTTTTTACAAAAAAAATATTCGTGATTTTTAATCAACCTTAATCCTAATAATATACATATTTCTGTTGCTATCTAGCAACTTATGTTGCAGTGAAAAATTAATTAATTAAAGTTAAAAATTACTGTACAGTTAAATCTATTTACATATGCAAATTTATTATATTGAGTAGCTATTTAAAAGGCTTTTATTAGATAGCTTATAGTTATTTGGAAGATAAGTGTATTTATGATGTTATGTGTTTTATTGCTACTATGTGTTTTATTTTTGCTTTAGTGATAATTGTTTTATACATGTATCCTACGAGTAGGAATATCAGTTGGGTGGGTACGGAGGAGACGTCTTCTTGCTCTACTCTTGTTGCTTCTTTCATTGAGAAGATCCCTGGCTAGCTTGTTAGGGTGGCACGCAACTTTGTCCAGGTACTGAGCAGCCTGCTTGTTGCCACCAATCATGGCGACTCCACATTCGCGCTCAATGTATCTGGTGCGAATGAACCATTCGGCTCCAGTCATGTGTGTTAGGAGCTTGGCCTGCAGTATTCGGATTTTATTCACGTGTGTTTTGGCTGCCACACCATACACTTGAAACCCGTAACGCCAGATTGGTGCCAATATTGTTTTATATATACTGATTTTGTTTTTCAGGTATAGCTTATACCTCGAGTTTAAAAGCCAGCTCATCCTCCGTGTCTTGATTCGCATTCTGACAACTACATCTGTGACATGTTGGCCAAAGGTTAACCTCTTGTCCAGGGTGACACCAAGGAACTTGTGTGTTGATTTATGTGGAAGTAGGTTCCATGTAGAAACACTCCTGGACTAGTGTCTTTTTTGAGCCTGTATGTCACAGTAGCACATTTTGCGGGGTTTACGCAGATATTCCATCTACACGACCAGTTTTCAAACCTTTTAAGGTATTTTTGCAAAGTGTCTGTGGCCAAAAAAACACACCAGTTCCTGGCCAAAAAGGCAGTGTCATCCGCAAATGTAGCTAAAAGTAGATCCTCCGGGTTTTCTATTTGAGCGTTTTGTTTTGTTGGCAAATCGCAGGTAAATAGGCTGTATTGTGTAGGACCAAGCACGCTACACTGTGCTACTCCTGCTTGAATTCTCGAATTTTAGTAAAAAAAATTATATTTCATTTTTGGTTGAGGTGTTAGATAAAAAAACTAAAAAAGGCACGATTTTCGCGCCAAAAAAGTAATGGCACACATGTTCAAAACTAATAGTATTTAGCCGATAATTAATGTTTAATATTTTGTTGAGCCTCCTTTTGCTTTAATAATCGCTTTAAAGCGCCTGGGCATACTTTTTATTAACCTTGCCGTTCTTCTTTGCGTTTATTTTTTTTCCCATTCTGTGCGTAATGCTACCTTAAACGAATCTTTTGATGAAATATGGTACTTTCGAATTGTTTCTCTAGCAGATACCAAATATACTCAATGGGATTTATGTCTGGTGATTGTGATGGTGATTTATTTGTTTGCAGTTGTAAATAAGCCATTCCTGGACAAGATACGATGAGTGTTTAGGATCGTTATCCTGTTGAAACTGCCACTCAATTAATTCCAATTTACGCGCACTTGGAGCCAAGTTTTCTTTTAGAATGTTCATGTACGCTCTTTTATCCATTCTGTCATCAATGAACACAAGATTACCAACTCCAGATGCCGCGATATACCCCCATACCATTACTGCCGCCGTGTTTTACTGTCTGTATAATATTATTATGTTGCAGCTGTTTGTTTGGTTTTCACAAAATTTTTTGGGACCCATCTGAGCCAAAAAGATTATGTTTTGACTCGTAACTAAATATAATCTTATTCCAAAAAGATTCCGGCTTATTTACGTGGCGTTTAGCAAATTCCAATCACTGTTTGTGGGTGAAATTTTTGGCGGTAGCTTTTCTGCATTTTATTACACAACTGGACAGCAGAAATTTTGGGATTTTGAGCTACTGCAGCAACTACAATTCGCTCCTGGCGTGGTGTAAATATTTTCGGTCTTCCAGATCTGCTCTCTTTTTCAAGTTTTCCGGTGTTTATATAGTGCTTAATAATGTTTCGGACACTGGAATAGAACTTCTGTACCATACTGTCAATTTCTCGATAAGATTTTTGCTGGACATGAAGGCTAATAATCAATTTTCGGACATCTAGCGAGATTTCTGCTCCTTTACCCATTTTGCTCATCATGTCACAAAGCGAAGATTAATACTAACTTGAAATGCACTATTACGCAATAGCTATACATATAGCAACGGTATAAACAACAGAAAATTCAAAGATTACCTTTAGGTTAGCGAAAATCTGGCATACACATTAAGTGTGCCAATACTTACTTTTTTGATGTGTTTTAGGCACATTTATTTTTCTTTACATTGTATTTCCTTTTCGCTTGCAGGAAATTTGTTGATAAGCTAACAATACTTACTTCACCAACATTTTGTTTTGAAATAGCAGTTAATTGGTACTAAAAGTACACATTTCATCAAAAATAGTGAGTGTGCCAATACTTTTTTGAATCACTGTATAAGGTGCGTTCAAAAGTAAACTGGACTTATTGAATCTAGCGCCCTCTGGCTGGGTATCTATATGTCGACTGGTGCGTTAGAATCTGCTATCTTTATCGATTGTCCAGTGAGAATTTCATGACATTTCATAGATTGGAAGTGAAGTTATTGTGTATGTATGTTTGTGTTATCGGTGCGAAAATGAGCTTCGAACAAAGAGCCAACATTAAATTTTGTTTTAAAATTGGTAAATTGGAATTCATCAAAAATCAGCCGAAATCATCATTGAAATTGATGGACGTGGAATTGAACATCTCCAAAACATCGATTTATCGCATTTTGACCGAACATTTGGGCTTACGAGAGGTGTGTGCTCGGTTTGTTCCGCACAAATTGACTGACGACCAAAAATTGCTCAGAATCCAACATTCGAAGGACATCATTAAAGCGGTCAAAAAGGACTAAAACTTCCTTAACAATATTGTGACTGGTGACGAAACGTGGTGTTTCCAATATGATCCCGAAACGAAACGCCAGAGTGCTGAATGGAAGGCACCGGGCGAGCCGAAACCCAAGAAATCGCGCATGGAGAAATCAAAATTGAAGACAATGATGATTTGTTTTTATGATTCCAACGGTATTGTTCACAAACAATTCCACTTGGCCAAAACGTTAATTCGGTATTCTACCTTGATTTTTCAGAAAAAAACGATTTGTTCTGTTTTTTTTTTTAAAGTCCTGTTTCCTTTGGAAATTCCTTGTTTATCAGCATACTATCTCGATCAATATTACTTAATGTCTTTATTTATTCGCTATCGAGTTCTTCTTATCAACTAACATGGTTTAGATTACATTCAAAACTAACATATTCTGTTAAATAAATCCTGGCGTTTATGCGTTCTAGCGTGCTGTTTGATTCGTTACTAATCAACTTAACGGTCAACTTTTCAACTTTTGGTCTGAACTAAATATTATTTTTCATTATAAAATTTTTTTAAAATTTTTTTTTACTTGCATTATTTATTGGATTTTCTAACGAGACTAACAATAATTTTACAATTCTTACAAAACTATATTAATTAACAATTACATTCGCAACTGCTTTAAGTCTACTGGTCCCTAAGTACATATTTATCGTTGGGCTGGAAAGTCGTTGCGGCGAAGACTAGATCGGCTAGAAAACCGTGTTAGATGATCATGAATCATGCAAGATGATTTGGGCAGAGAGCTTTATGTGGTACTTTTCTTTTATCTGGACTACGACGTCTCTGACTGGAGGGATGTTCAGGTCTCTATGGATGTATTCGTTCCGGACGTACCACGGTGCCCCAGTGATCGTTCTCAGAATTTTTATTGATAAGCCAATGGAGGCTGTTGGCCCTCAGCTTTAGTTGCATCCTGCTAGCTTCAATGTGCCTGCGCCAGGTGAGGAGTCTGTCAAGGTGTACGTCAAGATACGTTACTTCGTTTGCTTTTGGGATTACAGTATTATATAGTGTAACTGAAGGGCAGTCTTGTTTGTTTAAAGTAAACGTAACATGCTTGCATTTTTGCTTATTCATTTTTATTCGCCAGTCAGAAAGCCATTTCTCAACAGTCGTCAGATGTCCAGCAAGTTGTGCTGTTGCTCGCAGTGGGCATTTCGAACGACTTAGTATCGCGGTATCATCAGCAAATGTGGATATTAACATTTATTCGGTTGACCTGCTCGATGGTTCCATGCTCTCCGCGGCAACCAAATTGATGTGCGGGGATTATATTGTGGTTATTCAGATATGGGATAATGTATGTTAGGAGACATTTTTCGAGAAGTTTTGATAAGCATGATAGTAGGCTTATGGGCCTATATGATGCGGGGACCGTGTGAGAGCAGCGACGCTGGCGTTGACAATTTCGTGAGAAGCGACGCTTGACAAATGATTTTCATTTCTTATCCTAGCTATGGTTGATGGCAGCGACGCTGGCTTTGAGAGCAGCGACGCTGGCGTTGGTGGTCGATTTTGCTGAATTGACAATTTCGTGAGAAGTGACGCTAGCGTTATTTATTTCGCAACATTGTTGTGTGGCTAATGTTTACGACAATTGTTGCACAGATCAGCAATAGTGTTGCTGTGGTTAACTTATATAGTGGTCTTATGGGTGAGTGATAGTTTGCTGCTTGACTTGAGTAGCCAGAAGTGCTTGGCTAGTGCGTCTCGTGTGCAAGTCCGTGACGGTGTCATGTGTTTATTTTGCAGAGTTTAATTACTGTACAGGTACCTCCTCAATGATCACAGTAGATGGAGTTCTGCGTCGTAGCGTGACTTAATACTATACAACTCAGTACAGTACAACATGCGGGCAGGATGATCCACATGTGACGCATATGTCATATGCGAATGTGGCTAGCATTGTAGTTTCGGTCCTGCTGATATCAGGCTGCGGTATGTCGTAAGTGTAGAGGCAGTGCAGCAAAAGGCTTAGGACAGTACCCAGAGGTACACCATGAAAAATATATTCCAGGAATGCAAGCAATATTTAATCGACGACCTGCTGTTTTTGTTCGACAGTGCATGGCCAGCTCAGAACCCGAACTTGTGCTTAAGAATATATCCCCGAAAATCTACAATCCTATCAATCCTGTCGGCAACAAGTCTTTCAAACACCTTCGGTAAGGAAGGGAGAAGACTGAAAGGCCAATAGGACGAGGGATCCCGTTCCGGCTTGCCACGTTTGTGTATTATGGAGACAATACCAAGTTTCTACTGTGTAGTGAAGCATTGCAACCTCACAACTTTTTAATAGTGCGCGTTGACTTCCACGGCAAGTGTGTTGCATCTGAGTCTTCTAGTCTTCTCTTTACACAAATATCTTTCGGTAATTCCCGTGTTAGCAGAATTTCTGCTGGTGCTAGCCTCCTGGGTGGCATACGAGTAGCTATGGTACACTCTCTCTCTCAGCGGCACTCTCAGCGCTGTATAAACAGACAAATACATAATGTGACTGCTCCGCTGGCGGCGTTTTTGGCAACACAGTTGCGCAGCCTCAGTAAACTTAAGCACAACTATAACTGTATTCAGTGTATTTAAAATATATTTAACATCAACACTTTGTTGTTGCATAAACATAATTCGACATAACGACACATTTTCGTTACGTAAACAAACCTATAGTAACCAGGGCACATTCAAAGCCGCGTCAGCATTCCCATGCGTTGACCGCTAAAGATATATGCATATGTGCATAATGCTCTCTCCCTAATACATATTCATTTTATATGTTATATACAAGTATAAGTATGTATACACAAGTCTGCTCAGCGGCTGTCATCTTTGCTGAAGCAGCACGCAGTCTTAGCTAAGTTAGCGCCTAAGAACATTTGTATGAAACAGGCAATAAAGTGAACTCAAAGCTGCCTGAAGGTGTTACCTCATTTTCCCTTACATGGTGACCGTGACAGGACTGCAATAAATACACAGGACTGAACCCCTCGGGAAGGAACGAAGAGCCAGCCTCAGCTATTTAAAATATAATTACTTAAAATCAACGTCCACTTCCCAGTGAAATCACCAAGCACCTGCAACATTGTCCACAAGATTGTGAAGAGCCTTTGAACAGCCCCAATTGCTTGGTCACACGTCAAGCACTTAATTAATATTTTTGTAATGCCCGACGACAATTGAGGCGAGCGGCAATAAGTGTTTCAAGTAAAGCCAAATTAAAATTAAGGTAGGCATCTTCATGTATATTCACACCGGAAAATTAATTTAAATTGTTCCTTAAACAAAAAACTTATGAATGATAACCGAATAAGAAAATCTATTGAAAACTTTTCTGATAAAAATACGCCAAACTAACCTGCTCTAATTGTTTTTAAAAATACAGTTAAATCTTTTTTTACACGATCTTGAAATAACACGGTTCGTCAAGAAGAGATTTAAACATTTTTTTACACGTAATTTTTGATTTAACACGAATTCCAAATTTTTTTTTTAATTTTTTACATGATTTTCTGCAGTATTAGATATCATCCAATTGGCAACTCTACTTTATATAAGATATATAATTTCAATAATGTTTTTAATGTTAATGTTTAAGTTAGCTAGTTTGGAAAATTGCAATAGGCAATTTTATTTTATTTCGTTTTTACAGTGGCCTTATTATTACAATGTCTAAACAACAGCAAATTCTGAAGAGACAAACAATTTCATTCGAAACGAAAATAAAAATTCTAGACTGTCTAAGAAGTGGCGAAGGTTCAACATCTATTGGCAAAACTTTTGGTTTACACGAAGCGACAATAAGAACAATTTAAAAAAATGAGAGTTCCATTCGTAAATCAGTAATTTCTGGATCAGCACTTAGTTCAAAGACAACTTCTTATAGTCGAATTTCTACTTTGGAGAAAACTGAAAAACATATGGTGTTATGGACCTATAGAGGCCGCTAATAATGAAGATAAATCTGCATTAGATCAAAACCCAACAGTGTTAGACATATCTTATTTTTTGTACTTATGAATTGAATTTAAACTGTAAACTAAATTTATTTTCTTGTAATAAATATAAATTGTTTTGTTTTATTATTACTTAATGAAGTTTAATATTACTTTTTTTTATCTCTGCCAAAAATGAGTATAATAGAAAAAAAAACAGTGGACTCCACTGCTAACATTATAATTAAAGTAGAAATTGAAACACAGGATTTAAGTTTATTAAGCACACTATTCATTATCATTCATATATTAAAATCAGCTAAATGTACGAAGTTTTAAAATAAATGTACAAGCTGCACAATTCCTTTTTATTAAATGATAATTGATGGTGATGCACGATAATTAAATTGTTAAATAAATAAATAAATAAAAAATAATACAAAAAATACTTAAATATATTTTTGCGTAATGAGGTCTGGAAGAGAAAAAAAATTTTTACAAGGAAATATTAAGAAAAGAACCCGACTTTATAAAATTGTAGCGAATTGGATCTTTTAGCGCAGAGGGTGCCTCGCTAAGTCAGCCGAGCGGTTGTAGACTTTTGTAGGTGGCTAGGTGTAGGAACAATGCTACCCTCTTCTCTAGGGTCACTAATAAAAGCGGAGGCGTAGCGTATATTTCCGTTAACGAATTCCGTCGAGTTTTATTTTTTACTTGTTGCATACAATAGACACAAGGCAAAAAATGCAGTGTGAAGAGGAAGATTGAATGCCCATTTTTTTGCATTGCGCGGGGGTAGAGGTGCCTGCCGACACGCAAGGTTGCTCGCGATCGTATCAACAGTATGGACATATATGATTGTGAATATATATGTATATTATCATGTATCAAATTTTTCTCCATTATTAGCTTGTACCAAAGAAGAGAAATCTAAAAAACTTTTTTTGATACCGGAATTAGAGGTTATAATAATATTAATATATACAGAATAGAATATACAAAAAAAAATGTCTTTTAATGAAATTATAACGGAAATAACGGAAATTAAAGAAAAATTTGATAAATCGTATACATGTTTATGTCAAAACAGACTCTCTCACGAGGTAACTGTAGATAAACTTGCCACGATTTTAGTGTAGTGTTTTAATCATGCACGCGCAATAATACATGACCAGAGAGCAAATTTAAACTCACATCACTGGTCATACGTATCGTAACTTTTATCAAACTTATATCAAATTTGATCATAGTTAGAAAATGATATAATTTGGATATAACAATCCCGTTAATATTAATTACCTCTTTGACTATCGAAACTGGTGAACAACCAGAATCGACAGTGCCATCAGAGAAAGAAGAGTACGAGTCGGAAAATAGCTCAAATACTACAATAAACGAAGTAGACTTGCATGATCTGATAGTTGCAGCCGTAATCACAGTACATGAATTCTCAGAACAAGAGTGTTTTGAGTCTGTTATTATGGCAGTCGGAGAAACATCCAATAATGTAATAGTCGAAATAGAAACTGTTCAGCAGAAGGGCAAAACAGCCACCCAATTTAATACCGATATTGATAATCTACGAAAATTTCGAGAACCATCGTTTATCGATGAAGAAATAATGGCAGAGCATACCGACACTCTCAGCACAAGAGAAGCAATTGATGCAATGATCAAGAAAGCTCAGCAAGAAATTATAAATACCGTACTAGAAGCTGGAACATACACTTCAATACATGCAGCGATAAGCGCATACATTTGTACGAAAATTACCGGAAATGTGTATACAGTATTGTATTCCAAGAAGAGGTAACAATAATTACAAAGGTTAAGGAAGTAATTATAATAATAATTAATAGAAATAAATATAACAATTTAAATGAAAACAACAATAATAGAGTAAGGGCAATTAAAAACTTCGGGAAACTTGCATTTCAACAGGTCGTACATGGATATGCAGGGTGGATTTTTCAAGATTTAAGGTGCAGGCAAAATCTAATTCAGCTCAAAAGTCTTAATCAATTTTAATTGGGAAAAACTTCTCTCTCCGCTTACTTCTGATTGGCAAAGTTAATAAAGTTCGGAAAGGTATCTATTGATTTGTTTCTATTAATTTGTTTGTTTTGCGATATAATTTAAATATAAAACATATGAAAGAATCTTCTGTAAATTGAAGCAGCTTTCCTTTAGTTGGACTTCGGCACAGTTTGTTAACCCGTAAATGTCATGCAAATAGCTGACTCTTCATTTGCCGAAATCTCTCATCAAAACGACGTGAGAGCTACATCCAGTACTGAATGGAAGAAATTTACTTTGAAAGATACTATTCGCGATGGAACTGGTATATCTTGCTGTTCGTAATCAAATTGCGTTTTGATATCTCTTGGCCGAATGCGTGTCTGTTTCAAACAATTTCAACAATTTCAGCAAGTTCTTTTGCATCAATTATTGTACTATTCAAGCCTTCTGATGTTCTAGTGTTTTTCAGGAACTTTTTAACACTGTCAATCAGCTCCATGACAATTGCAGGTGCTTACTGACGAGGATGATTTTGGACAACATAGAATGATAGGCTACTAAGCCGCACAAGCAACAAGCATTGTTGTGTTTTTTTGCATTCTTTTTTGCAGTGTTTCTTGCAAACGCATTCTGATTTTGATCCTCGCTTGCCTCATATAAGGCATCATTAACGTCTGCAATATTAAATCTTAGGGGAGTGACTGCATCAATTCGACTTTCCCAACGCGTTGTACTGAGAGGTTTGACTATGAGAGAAGTTATGTGTTTTTTCAGGACATGACTTTGCTCCATCGTTAACCACGAGCTTAAGATAATGGTTGCTACATGGAACGAAAAATGCTCGTGGGTTGAGTTTTTTGCGTTATTCCTTTCGAAATCAAAGTAATGAAGTCATTTTGATTCGTCTTACTTAGATAATGAGTACGACCTTCTCCAGATGATTTTCTCCGTGAATGCTCGGCTAATACAATATCGAATTTTGCGACGTATTCAACGAGCTTCAGGAAGTTACGATTTTTGTCGTCGTACAGAACATCTGAATTTCCTCGAAATTTCAATCCCCGAGAAGCGAGAAATAGATACAAAGCAGCCTTTTCAAAACATTATGCCAGTGTTTAGTTTCATCAAAGATGAGCCGTTTTCTTGGTCGATGGATTTGTTAAATTGCAGGCGAAGGGATAATTCACGCCAAGACAACGAACGATATGGTTTGAAGATTTTTCATGGCGAGATAGATATACTGACATGTTTATTCAGGCTGAGTAATCGGATGATGAAGATACCTTTATAATTTCTGTGCTAAAGCGGCGACAACAGAAACAGTATATTTTGTCCTTTGCAACAGAGTAAAGTAACCATTTTCTCTTGATATGTTATCCGTTACTCAATTTCCGTAAGACATTTTTCAGTGTGAATCTTCTACCTGACGGATCGACTGGTCTTCATAAAATCATTTTTCGCTTTATGAATCTCTTAATGTTGGTTAAATGCATTCATATCATTTCTGGTCTCTGTCTGCAACTAAATGAAAAAATCCTTAATTCAAATTTATGTATTTTTATTCGGGTAACCTAATTTAACAACTTTTTGGTTTAATCGTGATATTTCAGACTTACTGCTTTTTTTTTTCTCCGATTGCTTCAAAATGTGTTTCTGATTGTGCCACACCAATTTGAGTTACAGGTTTATTTTTTTTTTTTATTTTATTTCCTTTTTTAAATTTTTTCTTTTTCGATAAGATAATCCTGATGGTTTTTTTTTTAGAGTATTTCCCGACACGTTTTTATTTGTAAGCAATAGTCACACTATTCACTATTAATATGCAAGCTGAAGAAGCAACGATTTTTAAAGATTCTAAGAACTGCTCAGAGCATATCAAAGTTAACGCGAATTTACTATCATCAACTAGTCTTCACTCAATACGTGAAAAAAAGTTTGCAATCCTAGGATTTCAGCGCTCGCGGCCTTTTTTTTATACAGTTATTTGGCGCCCTTCACAAAATTACGAGCAGGCTACCGCCTGCTTTGCCTTCGCTTAAATCCGCCCCAGTGGATATGGCCTTATTTGATACCATTTATGATATAAAGAATTTGAGTTCTTTCCCAACAATGAATGTAGTGTAAAGTTGTTTTCTGGGGTATGCTCAGTAGCGCCCAGAGAACACCCACAAGAAGAGGGGTGAAGCGCCGAGACTCGGGTAATGGGACAGGCAAGGGAGGAAGAGAAGGGTGGTCTGATCTGTGGGAGGGGAGAATCTCAATGGATGCCGGGTTGGGTACATCTCTGCACATCCACTTTTATCCACCCGTCTCTAAATCGGGACGGATGGGTAAGGAAGGAGGGAAAGGGGAAAAGGGGTCAGATTTGGGGAACAGGTGAAAATCTTAATTGATGCCGGGTTGAGTACATCTCTGCGCATCCACTTCGATCCACCTGTCTCTAACCGTGACGAGAGGGAGGAGAAGAGCAGTCAGTATCGATATAGTACAAACGAACATAGAAAACAGGGAAAAATATCTCAAATATTAAAAAAATGTTCGTCACAAGTGAAACAGAATTATTAAATTTGTGCTCCCAATATAGCGATGTATGCGGAATTAAAATCGAATCTATATCGACAAATATTTTTTACAAACACAAGCTAAGATTGAAAAATGATGAGCACGCTTACATAAAAAAATTATAGAAATCCACATAGCCATATACTTCTACAAGAAATTCAAGCACAGGTTTTAAAATTAATTGTCGACAAAATAGTCGCACAGTCTGTATCAGAATATAATAGCCCTCTTTTGTTTGTACCAACAAAAATCTTTTCTAGATTCTGACAAAGGAATTGCGATTAGTAATTGATTCTCGTCAAATTAATAAAAAAAAATTTTTGTCTGATAAATTTCCACTCCCTAGAATTGATGATATCTTAGATCAACTAGTTCGAGCAAAAGTATTGTTGAGTTATTTTATTGAGGCGATAACCTATATCCTATATATACATGTATATATATTAACAATAATTACAGACTTAATGTCATGTAAGTCATGTAAGCTTATATTACAGTTGCAAATAAAAATACTATCGCTGAAGCTATATTCGAATGCTTTATTTAAAAATACGGTGTAATGAAGAAGTTCATTACGGACATTGGAACAGAAAACAAAACTGTAATAATTAATGACTTGTGCAAATATTTAAAAAATTAAGAATGCATCTACTGCATACTTGTGACTTGTAAAAATATTTAAAAAAATAGAATGCATCTACTGCATACCACCACCAAACAATAGGAATAGTAAAAATATATATAATATACGAGGGGTATTTTAAAGTTTCCTGTGTTTCCCTGTGTTGGGGAAAAAATAAAAAACAAGTTTTAGTCTGTAAAAATAAATTTATTTTATTCCTTACCTCTTAAACTATTTTTCTACATAGTCGCCCTGGACATCAATACATTTTTTGTATCTATTTGAAAGCTTAAGTAAGCCTTCCTTAAAAATTCCGTGCCCTGTTTTTTGAGCCACGATTTGTCGACTTGTTTGATTTCGCCATTTGAAACGAAGTGCTGGCCACCCAATCTTTCCTTTAACATCGGGAAAAGAAAATAGTCACTTAGTGCGAGGTGTGGAGAGTAAGGTGGATGGTCAAAAAAAACTTTTGGGCGCCGTAAAGTCGTTGTTGTTTGTGATTATCGGAAAGCAGGCGTGGGACCCATCTTGCGCAAACTTTACTGTAACCAAGCTTCTCCGACACTATTGTATGGACTGTAGTTCGGTAAATTTGACATTCAGGAGGCATCATTTCCAAAATATCGTCAATAGTCAATCGTTTGCCCTCCTGAATTATTTTTCAACCGCCGCAATCGCATCGTCCGTAATGACGCTTTTTGGGCATCCAGCACCCTGCTCATAGTGCACTTCTGCGCGTCCATTGAAAAAATCTGTGAGCCATATTTGCACCATTTGGACACTCATACAGTTTTCACCATAAAAAGACACCAATTCACTGTGAATCTCATTACCGTTTAACCCTTTTGCAGTTAAAAAACGAATAACGAGCTCGTATTACTGAAAACAGTATTCTTGGTCACCAAAACTAACTCCGTTGTTTTCGGTATAACCTACACTGGAACTAAGTTCAGCTAGAGTCCGCTAGATGGCGTCTGAGTGAAACGCCTGTGGTGGTTCTGGTGTCGCGCTCTATCGACCACAGTTAGTACTAAAAGCCATTCGTTGGCAAGGCCCACTTAACGATAAACGGATTCCAACACTGGTCAGTTTAATCGAAAAACTGCCAACGATCACGAACGAGCAACGGCTCTTAGAAAGTTACATTATAATTATAATTCAAAAACATTAAGAATAAAGAGTTTCACTGAAACTAAAGTGGTGACCCCGACGAACGAATACGACATGTTCGCTGCGGACAGGATACAATTCTATCTGGCAGAAAAGCACGCGACCAGTTTCGCAATCTGGTGAAATACCGCCATTATTCTTTATGCACACGCCACGCTACAATTTGCGGTCATTAAGAAAAAGGGAACTTACATTTTTGGAAGACGACGATCGAAGTGTCAAAATGGAAACGCAAAAAGATTTGACCCATCAACTAATTGACCTGGAACAGCAGATGGAAGCGCATCGCGAAATTCGGCATCTCGGCAAGACACACCACGCCTGTCTACACCACGAGCCACAATTAATTTGCCAAAGTTTACACGAAACAGCCCCCAATTATGGTTCGCGCAAGTAGAACGTTCCTTTCGTCTACATAATGTCACCGAGGATGTTGACAAATTCGACTTTGTCGCGGTACATTTAGAGGACGAAGTAGTTTTGGCTGTGGAAGATCTCATAATCCAGCCACCGACTTTGAACAAATATGGCATATTGAAGGCACGACTTCTACAAAAATTCGACGAGTCTACAGAGTCAAAATTACGCCGCTTGCTACAAGGAGGAGGAACCACAGGACTGAAGCCAACGGAAATCCTAACACACATGCGTCGCCTCGCTCCAAGCCCTGGCTGTGAAAGCATTCTACACACTCTTTTTCTGGCGGAAATGCCGCAGTCGATTCGACCACTGCTTACAGTGTGGGAAGATGCTGACTTGGACAAGTTAGCAAATATCGCTGACAGAATGATTGACAATTCTGGAACCAACACCACGTTTGCAATTACGTCTTCGTCACAAGGCGTGCCAGCAGCACGTAACTGTAAACGCAGTTAGCGCCTCTAGTACTTTAAAAGAGGTGTCTGAGTCATTATGGTCTTTTTCACAGAAATTCGATAGTCTACAAAAGGATGTCAAACGCTTGCAGTCGGTCAGTCAACCAAATTATTCTCAGAATCGATCCCGTAGTCAAACACGCAATCTCCCACGTGGCCAGCAGTCCACCGATTCCGGAAACTCAAGTCGTCAAGTGGACGAGCAACAAACTACGCTTTGCTTCTACCACCACAAATTTGGGGATAATGCACAAAAATGCCGCTCGCCTTGCTCTCGCAGTCAAGATTTAAACTAAAAACGCTGTCGTCTGCTGTGCTAGACGACGACAGCGACACATCAACTAGCGATTTTGTTGCACAAAATAAATGTATTTCTGAACGCCGACTCCACATCTACGACCTGACTTCACGCATCAAATACCTCATCGATTCCGGATCGGTGGTGTCTGTAATACCACGGGCATTGATGAAACATAAGACCAAGCAAGGAGATCTTCTTTTATACGCTGCGAATCAAACACCAATCCACACGTACGGATGTCAAATACGACAGCTAAACTTGGGTCTCCGTCGCAACATTGCTTGGCCGTTCATCATCGCTGACGTGCAGACGGCAATCATCGGAGCAGATTTGTTAACCAAATTCCAACTTTTAATAGATCTCACAAATAGACGTTTAATCGATTGTTTGACAGGCCTTTCGACACCCGCATGTTTGGCAGATGCGAATCAACTATCTGTTTCAACAGTTCAACCTATGCTCAATCTACAAGATCTATTGCGAGAGTTTGTAGATGTCACAAATCCGTCCGTAAAAACCACCAGCCAGCACGACACTCAACACTATATTGACACTATCGGATGCCCAGTGTCAGACCGTTCCCGCCGACTCTCTGGTGACAAGCTAGCAACAGCTAAAAAAGAGTTCAATTTGTTAATTGAACAAGGCATATGTCGACCCTCAAAAAGTCCATGGAGCAGCCCATTACATATGGTGTCCAAAAAATATGGCAGTTGGCGTGCATGCGGCGACTACCGCAAACTGAATGCTGTCACTACACCGGATCGCTATCCCATCGCTCACATCCATGATTTCGCCGAGAATTTACACCAAAAAACGATATTCTCCACGCTGGATCTTGTAAAGGCGTACTACCAGATACCTATGGCGGACAATGATTTTCAAAAGACTGCAGTATGTACACCATTTGGTCTTTTCGAGTTCCTATACATGCCATTTGGGTTGAAAAATGCGACTCAAACCTTTCAACGCATTATGGATGACATTTTTCGTGGAATAGACTTTGTATTCTGCTACATAGATGAACACGGCAAACACGGCTTGTGCATGAATCTTAGCAAATGCAACATTGCAAAAAGAGGTTCGATTTCTCAGTTACACCATCAACAAGCACGGAATTAAGCCGCCAACCGATCGAATTGATGCCATTATCAACTACACACGTCCAAACAACATCAAGCAACTTGGTCGTTTTCTTGGTATAGTAAACTACTACCGTAGATGCTTACCACATACCTCGCACGTGCAGGCACCTCTTTCAGAACTTCTGAAAAACGTTAAGAAAAATGATCAACGCAAAATCGACTGGACGCCGGAGTTGTGTAAAGTATTTGAAGAATGCAAACAAAGTGTAGCTTGTGCAGCACTTCTAGCATTTCCATCTCCAAATGCACATCTTGCACTAGTGTGTGACGCATCTGATGTTGCCATTGGCGCGGTTCTGGAGCAACAGTAAGACGACGACTGGAAACCAATTGGATTTTTTTCCAAAAAGCTCAACAGCACAGAGAAGAACTACAGCACTAACGACAGAGAACTTCTCGCGATTTTCGAAGCTGTGAAATACTTCAGGCACGTAGTCGAAGCCCGCACCTTCATCATTAAAACCGACCACAAGCCGTTACTGTACGCATTTCAGCAACGAACCGAGAAGATGTCACCATGGCAGATCCGACAGCTTGGTTTCATCTCACAGTTCACCACGACGATTATACACATAAAAGGCACAGAAAACTCTATTGCAAATGCATTCTCACGTCTCTGCTCAATTGCATCACCGACAGCTGTAGCTCTGGCGCAGTTCGAACAGGCCCAGGAGGTAGATCCTGAATTGACAGAATTACTTCAAGGTAACACATCTCTCAAGCTACAACGTGTACGCTACGACGAGAATATAGAAATTTACTGTGATGTATCGACTGGGTATGTTCGACCATACGTTCCAAAAGTTCTTCGACATCAAGTTTTCGCTTTTGTTCACAACCTGTCCCATCCGAGTGGAAGATCAACATTACACCAAATTCGTCAGAAATACGTGTGGCCATCAATGAACCGTGAAGTTATAAGTTGGTGTAGAAACTGTATCGCATGTCAACGAGCAAAAATACACAAACATAATCATCTAACACCCAACAAAATCAACGGTCCTGGTGAAAGATTCGATCATGTGCACTTAGACATTGTGATTATGCCGTTGGAGCAAGGCTATCGCTACTGTTTAACGATGATTGATCGTTTCTCTCGCTGGCCTGAGGCCGTGCCACTAAGGGACATCACAGCAGGAACGGTAACAGCCGCGTTCTGGACAAACTGGGTAGCACGATTTGGAACTCCCAAGACGATAACCACCGACCGAGGGACGCAGTTTGAGTCTGAGATTTTCAAGGAATTAGCTCAACTAGTCGGCAGCAAGCACATTCATACGACTGCATACCATCCTCAATCCAACGGCATGATAGAGAGATGGCACAGGTCATTCAAAGCAGCTTTAATGTGCAACGGAAGTACGCCATGGTTACAATTACTACCAACCGTGTTACTGGGACTTCATACGTGCTACAAACAAGATCTGCAAGCGTCTGCTGCAGAAATGCTGTATGGAGCACCGCTTCGTTCACCAAACGAATTCTTTGACGATCTGGATACGAAGACGAACCCTGTAACATTTTTGTAAGGATTTCGAGAGAATATGCGTCAAATACGGCCAACGCAGACAGCGCATCATATCAAGGCCAACGCCAAGATGTTCTTGATGAAAGGAATTGAGAAGTGTTCTCACGTGTTTATTCGGAACGATGCCGTTAAACAACCACTTGAACCACCTTATTCTGGCCCTTATGAGATTGTCCGACGTCAAACCGACAGAGTTTACGTACTGAAAATCAACAACAAAGAAACTTCAGTATCAATTGACCGTCTTAAGCCCGCTTTCATCATCAGGGATGACGAAAACATGCAGCAGCAGCGAACCAATTCCACGCCTTGTACATACAAGAAACAATCTCGTGTACAATTTTCCAATCCGTGACACAGTCACTGGAGAGGGAGTACTGTGGCGGTTCTGGTATCGCACTCTGGCGACAACAGTTGGTACTAAAAGCCATTCGTTGGCAAGGCCAACTTATTGATAAACGGATTCCAACACTGGTCAGTTTAATCGAAAAACTGCCAACGATCACGAACGAGCAACGGTTCTTAGAAAGTTACATTATAATTATAATTCAAAAACATTAAGAATACAGAGTTTCACTGAAACTAAACGCCAGACTAGGGAAACTTACTTTTTGAATACCCCTCGTATATATATCACTATTATTATTTTTGCTTAAAAATTTTATTTGTTTATTTTATTGTTATATCACTTCTTTTATTATATTTATTTTTAATATATATATTATTTATTTTTCGATATATTTTGTAAGTTAACAGAGACAGAGTTGCCTCATTTCCCTTAGAATTCAATAAACAACCATTGATCAAGCTACACGTATTTTCTCTAAAGCTCTCGTTCACATATTTTCTTCTTAATGTACGTGCACTTATGTTTTTCTAAGCGCAAGCTGCACTATTTCACTGGGGTGCTCCAATAAACGTATTAAATGATCCAACATTTGTTGCGAAGAAAAACCCAGAAAAACTCAATCAGATCATTAGTAAAGCAGATTAGTAAAGCTTTTAGTTTTAGTAACAACGTGCTGACGAATTAAGAATTTGGGTTAGAGAGGACCTTGAATTAAAAACTTGAAAGAGTCTGTTGGCTATACAGAGCACTCGAAAAAGTACATGCAGTGTGTAGTTAGTAGTGGAAGTATTTACAGACGAAATATTTCATAGTAAGATTCTATTAGAGTAAAGTAGCAATAGAATATTGATTCCCGTAAGGCAAATTGAAGATATTGCTTCTGGTTTGACTTTTTATAATGAGGAGACTCAGTTCTCGGCTATCAATTCACCAGTGCAGACGTGTACTCCGCAACATTTTATCGCTAAATCTCAGTCTCTGGCTTTTGCACGTTTTTTTGTTCTTATCTGTGCTATTTTTTTTCGAACGGCCCTTTTTGATAGTGCTTTATTTTGCCAGGGAAGCCCAATCTTGGGGATAATGAGTTTGCTCTGCTAACTGATAGTCCCCAAAACAAAAAACAAAAAACTTTCCATAAACCAATTGTGTCCTTTCTTGGGCTACCAGTACTACAACTTCATAGCCCAAGATTAGTTGTTCTCTCCTCTGCCAGCGAGGGCAAAGCAATGAAAAACTTTTCAAGCTTCGCAATTCACCGCGCCATTCAACTCATAATCAAAGGTATGGTATCTATCTCCGAGCTACGAGATTCTTCTTCCTCCTTCCTTTGAATAAGGATTCTATTGCTACCAATAAACTCCTTGCCACGACAAATCTTCTGGAGATATGCAAAATTAAGTGCAGTTTACACGAGTCTCTTAACTCGACGAAAGGAACACTCTTCGCCCCTTGTCTTATAAATATTTCGGAAGAAGAAATAGTTAATAGTTACTCTCTTCACAAGGAGTAACAAGCGTCTAAAAATTTTCCAAAATTATCGACGGCATGGCAAAACACATTGGAGTAATCCTTTTTACCTTTAATCTAAGCCACTTTCCGGACTCGCAAGACAGTTCTTGGTACAAAGCAAAGGTAAAGCCATACACACAAAATTCTATGCGTTGTAAAAACTGCCAAGTACTGGGACCCACCATAAAACGTTGTACAAAGCCAGCGATGTGTGCAAATTGCAACCTTACTCCACACGAAGCCCCATGACAGGCATGCAATGTGCAAATTGCTCTGAGGAACACCCAGCTACGAGCAAAAAATGTCCAGAATTCATTGAACAAAAATAAATTCTTAAAATACAATGTCAAACTAAATGCTCATTAAAGGAAGAAAAAAAAATTATATGTCCATTAACCGTTCTTTTAATCTCTCAAACAATCGTTTGCTGATGTGGTAAACGCGAATATAGACCAAAGTGACAATAACTCCACACAAAAATCAAACAGTAAAATCACATCACCTCTCCTATCCCCGGTACTTCCACTAAAACAACAAAAACCAGTACAAGAAACACTAATAACAACAATAAAAATAACAATAACAAAGACAACAAAGCAACAACAGGTATTCACACACAATCTTACTCTATCGGGCCCGCTAATAACACAGACTCTACTACGAACAATAAATCGCAAACATACAAAACAGACGCAGAAATCGTCGAAATTAAAAACAACAACTTTATCACACATTCAAACTTAAACAACTCCACAAACATATCTTCACCTAGACCCAACCCCTCTCACCACTCCTTTACCGATCTCTCCTTCACTGATATGGATATCAGTGAAGCTGACAATTTAAACAATATTTTTTATCTTACTCAATACTTCGATGGAACATAAACGGCATTCGTAATATTTTATTTGATTTGCAAGTGCTTTTGAAAGAACACAAACCAGATACAGACGCCTTACAAGATACTTACATCGAATTCAATTCATCAGAAAACATCTCTAATTGCTACATCCACTACTTGAACTATTTACCTAACGTTTGCGGTCGTAAGCAAAGCATTGCCTTTCTTGTTAAAAAAGACCTGCCCCACAAATACATACCCATAAATTCCAATATTTCGACCCAGGCAATCGAAGTAAACATGGCATTTAAAATAATATTCATTAATATCTACATTCCTCCTAGTCAAAGATTCAACATCAAAGACTTAGGTCTAACTATCAGCAAATCCGTAACACCTCTGGTTATTATGGAAGACTACAACGCGTGGAGCCCACTCTGGGGCTCTCCCCATAGCAATCAAAGGGGCAAAGTAATAGAAAAATTTGTTACTATTAACAATATATCCTGCGTTAACGATGGTCTTCCAACTCATTTCTCTACGCACAAATCGTGTACTCATGTTGACATCTCGTTCTGTTCTTCCAAAATTCTTCCCTACATTTCATTCAAAACTTTTGACAGTTTATGTGGTAGTGACCACTTCCCTTTAAAACTAAGCTTAACACCCATCAAACGCATAAATACCATTTTTTAAGCAAATTTATATCAGACAAAGCAAATTGGCAAAACTTTCGTTAATTTCTAGACTCAACCGTTCAAAATAAAATTTCACAAAACATCAACAAAGAAGTTGCCTACATCCACAAACAAGTCCGCACTGCTGCACACTATTATATTCCTCAATCCAAGCCTCCACACACCAAAAAGCTTACCAAATGGTGGAATAAGGAATTGTCTTAACTTAGCGATTCAAAAAAAAAGCCTGACACACATTCAAAAGTAGGTCAACAACACCAAACTTAGTGACATATAAAAAAGCGCGAGCACTCTTCAGATACAAATGCAGAGAAAGCTAAAACAATAGCCTAATGGGATATTTGTAAACGAAATACGCGGACTTATTACACTTATAAAAAAAAACATAAAACTAATGTAGATTCCGAGACATGTTGGCATATCGGACAACGAAGCAGCAGATAACTAATTTTTAACTATATTAAAAACAAGAACACGACGACATGGAAAAACTTTGTCCATCATTATTTGCAACTAAGCACAGAAGGGACTGTGCCGGTATATCCTAAAAATGCAAATGCCAAAGCCACAACCATCTACACAAGACTTCGCCTAGGACAGACCAGCCTTACACACGGATACCTTCTTAAAGGACAACCCGTCTGAACTGCGGATTTTGCTGCTCGTCCATGCTAACAGTCATACACGTCATATTGGAATGCCGCGCAATAACTACATTCAGAAACGCTATGACTGCAACACTTGAAGAAATGCTCGGAGATCCAACAATAACAAATATAACATATATAATAAATTTCACAGATAAATTAGGTATAACTATTTTAATCCAATGGTCTATAGTAAGCGAGCCAAAAGCTCAGCAGCTAGGCTCTAAAAAATTATAGTAGGCTAAGAATTTATTGAAAATAAATAATGAGGAGACCATATCGTACAATTGATACGTCAAATAATTTCGTGATGAAAGGATTGTTGAATTCTTTCGACCATGCTTAACTAAGCGTGGAACGCATTTTACAACATTTACAATAGATGCAATATGTAAGTTAAAATTGAGCTTAGAATCAAAAAGATAAATATACGTTCCAATGGAGGGCTACCAACGGTGTACATGGACTGTATCAAAAAATTTATATATAGATATATATATATAAACAAATTAAGACAATTGGACAACTACAATCGAAGTTATCGATCAAAAAGTGACAGCACTTTTTGGTCATCGGTCGTAAAATGCATTTTGAACAAAGAGCAAATATTAAATTTTGTTTTAAACTTGGGAAAACGTTCACTGAAACATTTCAAATGATGAAAAAAGTTTATGGTGATCAGGCCGTAGCCGGCCAAAATCAGTGATTACCCAAAACAATATTGAAAAAGTGCAGGAATTTATTACGAATGAGCCGAAATCTTATTTGCGTTACATGGAAATGGAGTTAAATATCACCAAAGACTCCATTCACTGCATTTTGATAGATAAATTGGGTCTACGGAAGGTGTGCTCCAAGCTTGTTCTGCACAAATTGACTGAAGAGCAAAAATTGCTACGAATCCAACATTGTAGGGATTTGATTAAGGAGTCGAGAAAGGACATTAACTACAAATATTCGATTGTGACTGGTGATGAAATGTGGTGCTTTCAATATGATCCTGAAGCATCCAGACGAGCCATCGCCGAAAAAAGTCGTCTTCAGAAGTCAAAAATAAAGACAATGCTGATTTGTTTTTACGATTCCGAGGGTATTGTTCACCGGAAGTTCGTCCCACCTGGCCAAACGATTAATGCTGTGCTTTACCTTGGTGTTATGAACCGTCTTTTGTCACGCACTCATCTTGATCGACCACAATACCGTGAGGCAGGATCCTGGCGCCTGTTGCACGATAATGCGCCGTCTCTTCGGTCGACGCTTGTCACTGATTTCATATTAACCATTAATCACTCACCCTACTCTTCAACTTCATTTGCCCATGAAAGGACACTGGTTTCAGGACATTTCAGCTATCCAAAAGGCGACGACCGATATTCTCAAGAGCATTCCGAAAAATGACCTTAAACACTCATTTGAAATGCTAATTGACTGGGCTAAAGGCTGTATCGAAGCACAAGGAAACTACTTTGAATAAAAATAATATGACTTTTGAAAAATATTAATTTTTTGTTGTTTTTTTTTTAACAGTCCTGTTTCTTTTGCGAAAGACCATGTATGTACCATGGCATTTCTTCGAATGGCTAAACTCAAAAAAATACACTTAGAGTAGCTTAGAGGAATATGATTGGCTGACCACCAAATTTGCATGGAGTTTAGACTATGTTAAAAAAGAGTGTATTGAAAAAAATTTTATTTTTTGTGCAATGAAATTTGTTTTATTAGCATTAAGTTTGTTTTTTTTTGTTTTAACTTACATCAAAATCATCATCCGCGATGGTATTTCTTTTACAGGTAAGCTCATTTAAGCTTCAGTTTTTAAAAACAAAATTTTATACATTATTGTTGCTGTTGTTTGTTGTTTTTTTATAATTAGATAGTACTCAGTATGTGGCTATCAATCAATTATCAATAATAGTCGAAAAACAAACACTGAATTTGTTTGTTTGTTGTTTCTGCTATAAATTACTTTTTCATTGCCACTTAATGTAGTTATATGATGTTTGCCGTTTAAAATAATATTTCAAGTGCTCACATACACACACCGACTTTTTTAGGTAGCGACGCTTAGAAGGAAAGAGCAGCAGGAAGGCCATCATAAGACAGAACAAATCCATAGCTCAGACAGGGCGAAACCCAAGATGGCATAAGAGAACTGCGATGGACTTTTGGCATACCCATTGATGAGGGAACCAAACAGTGTTCCGATTCCAGTACCGGAATAAGCAACACCGACTGATGCAGCACCAGCACCAATACCTTTGGCAGCCGAATCCATATCACGTGTGACTGCAAGACTGTCGACACGAATGTTTTTAGTTGAATTTTTATTGGCTTTCAGCATACATAAGTATGATATACGCGAATGTGATAAAATTTACGGAAGGTCAATAATGCAAAGTACAAAACATAATGGACCAAGGTTTACTTCAGGTACACCATAAGTAACATAGACTGTTCTGAGAAGTGTTGATAAAAGTGCAACTTTTTGGGTTCTACCTTTTAGGTATAAATAAATTCAAGGTAGATAAGAGGGAAGCAAGCCAATAAAACTGATCTTAAAAAGAAATAGATCATGGTGTACAAGTCAGTGTAAAGGACGTCATTTTGCATTTTCTGTTGAAACGCATCGTGAATAAGTAATGAGAAGTTAGTTGTAATGATCTGACTGTTTACAAAGCCATGTTGAGAAGAGGAAAAAACAGATTTACAGAAATGTTGCAAGGTTATCGAAATAATATTTTCAAACAGTTTTGGAAAAGCAGACAATTTTGCAATACCTCTTTAATTAGAGTTATCAGACTTACCACCGTTTTTATAAAGTGGTGTGATAAATAAGTCTTTCCAATGATATGCAGAGACTCCAGTTGTAAGTGAGAGGTTAAAAAGTTTAAGTAGAGATTAAAATAAAGAAATTTTATGCACTTTGATATCAAAACTTGAAATATTATCAGAGCCAGCTTAGTGAATATTTTTAAATTAAATGTTAATAGTAGAGAAGTCTCTGAGATAATTCAAACAAGTATATTATTTGAAAAAGTTATGCCATAGAGATAAAAAGTATTGGTAACAGGAATGAATAAATAGGTGGATTGAACAAAAATTTGGCAAAAAAGGGGACAGCACCTGATGCGTTTTGTCTGACACTTAATCTAAAACTGTGTGACGTGAAGATTTACGCTCAGAGTTAAAAATACAATAGTTAGACTTAGAAAAGTAAGAGTGTTAGAAAAGTTTACGATTATATGCAAATTGATTTTTGCATCGAGCGATTTATTTCGTGTTACATCAAAAGTTCAGCAGATAGAAGCGATATTTGGCGATAAAATATTTTGATAAGTTTGGATTGAAATCAGACATCTTAAACTTTTTAAAACATTTAGACTTAATGTAAACCAAGGTGCTTAGATGAATTCGACTTACAAAAACAGTTAGGAATGCGAATGTCTAATAAACAGTAAAGTATTTCATAGAAGGCGGTTAGATCGTTATCAAGGTTTATTGCGTTGTCAAACAAAGACCATTCAGTTGCAAATATCAGTTGATTAGGAACATTAGAGTTACATATCTAAACAATTAAAGCTCTAGTTGACGCTACTGGCCATAGTAGGAGAGAAATATTGGAAAAATAAGAAGGAGAAGGAGATTAAGACAATATGTGAGATACATCGAATATAATGGGCGTCGAATTAGGAATAAAATACCACACCCAAGTCTTTGACTGTTAATCTACGTCGTAATGGAGTGTTTAGTTTAAGAGGCTAACTAGGGTCTACTGCGACTTAATGTCATAATCATACTATCATTTCTTCATTTCCAATGGTGAAGAAATGCAAGTTGAAGCTTAAGTTGTGACGCTATTTAATCTGTCAAAGGAAATTGGGTTAAGCATGTAATTAAATGCATGAGGTGAATTTGTTAAAAATGACGTAGTCTTACATTTTGAACAGCTTAGAAATAACAAGTGTAAGTAAGTAGTATAAGCAAAAAAAAATGCAGTTGCATTAAAACTGTGAATGCGCTTTACAAGAGAGGCAACACAAAAACAGAAATAAAAGAGAGTAGGAGAGTGTTGAAATAAATGAAGCATCGCAACTTCTGAAAGCAAAACCAAACAGAGTAAGTAACAGTTATCAAGTACACGCTGAATATTACTAGCGACAGCAAAACTATGGTAACCAATAACAAAAACTAAATGTAACCCAATGCAAAAATGACAACCAGAGTAAGCCAACGAAAAGTAAAGATGTTTATGTAATAAACAATCACAAACACAAAAACTATTAAAAATTATACTACTATTAGCATGTTCAACAAAAAAAAATTGTAAATATGGTTATTTTAATACACAAAATAAGTCAGAAAGTCTCTTTCATTCATTGTGGCTAAAATTCGGAGCCAGGAACAACTATCAACTGAATTTTTTACAATTCCTTCTACTGCGCTAAAGATTTTTTAAGAATTACCTGTATTCGTGCGATAAGAAGAAAGTACCACGAATATTGCAGCCGTTGGGATTTTTGCGCTTGCCATTGAATATCTTTTGATAATGATCATAATTGTTTAAATTAACGGCTCCATCAAATGTCAGCATAATAATTTGAGGTACCTGAAACAAAAAGATGTATTGTGAAAAACTGTTCTTTAAATTGATTAAAGCAGCAGAAAATGGTATTTATTGTATTACAAACATGTCGTAAATTTATTCCTGATGGTCTGTACACATTTTTATTATTAAAGAGGTGATATGTTATATGTCATAGGCCGCTGGCTTTTCTTTTTGTGTCACATAATTCCGGAATCAGCCTTTCGGTTTCTATAACAAATTAAGGAGTCAAAAATAATTTAACTAAGTCACTACAAAAAATACATGCCTGTGGCAGCACAATAAAACATTTAATAACTTAAATATAATAAAGGAATTGGACAAACAACTAGTAAAGCTAGGAAACAGTTGTAAGCGTCATATACTATAGTATTTCTATATATCTAAGCCAGTAATAGCCACGTGGTTACTAGGGAGTCTTTT
Organism: Hirtodrosophila trivittata; assembly: GCA_035045065.1. NCBI lineage: Eukaryota > Metazoa > Arthropoda > Insecta > Diptera > Drosophilidae > Hirtodrosophila > Hirtodrosophila trivittata. The sequence goes on from JAWNNK010000504.1 coordinate 235,632, forward strand.
TAGACTCACCGCGTTATTTTTAGCAATTGGCACCAGAAAGTCGGCTTGTGCGAGATCTTCGGGCAAACAACAACAAAATACAAGAAGTTTGGTCGAGCATCGGTTTTAAATCGACAAACTGTTAGGATCCAACATGGATATATATAGCGCACTGAGCCAATAGAAACAAAAAACAAATATGTTCCAATAATTGTGATTTGTTTTTCAGCGACGTTGTATTAAAATATAATTCGTCTATTAATTCTCTTACTGCATACTTTTTGTGAAATTTTTTTAGGTAGCTGACAATTAATTAATAATTGGAGCTAGCCGGCCACCACTCTTCTAGACTAATAACAAAATTAAGTCGTAAGCGAAACCAACTAATTGCACAGGACAGTATTTTTTAGATCTTTTGGCAGATCCTTTATCACGAACGCCGAAGTTCCGTCAAACCTGCTACTTCTTTCCTATCCATTTTAATAACAAATACAAAATATAGTGTAAGGTTGTTCCAATGTTTGCCGTATATAATCAGTTCTAAGCATCAGATGAGAGCAGATGAATTGGCTTTGACATGTTATCGAAAAACTCATTAGAAAGACGGATCCGTACAATGTATCCGCAGCAGAAGTACATAAATATTTCTTTTATCAGTAGTGTCGCAAACAGTTTGTGCACATTTGAGCTGCTTTGAGTGACGATGACGTAGCAGTATGATCATTATTCCCAAGTGTTCGAAGTTAAACCGATTTTTGGTCATTCTGATCATTTCAAGAGTTAGATTATTATGCCGATGGATCTAAGCACGTTGACAGGATAAGCAAAAAAAGCCCATGTAGTAACGAGTGTTTGTCATCGAAAGCCAAACGCAATTACTTAAAATTTATCTTAAAGTCGATCCTGCACTAATATGAGGTAATACGTGAACTGAAGCGAAGACATCATACTGAAGAACTTCGGAAATGTAAGAAATCTTTGGTTCACAAGACTTGTCGCAATAAACCATAATGTCGTTATCAAATTGTATATGATCCACTTGAAGGGATTGTTTTGCAAAACCTGAAGTTCTTTGATGTATTCCTGGAGCTCATGAAAATGATACTTTAGGTGACATTGTTATGCATTAATACAAGATAATCTGCCACTGCATTGACCAGACCAGGCATACGCAATGTGTCGGAGGAGAATTCACATATTTCAAGGTCGTGAAGTTGTCCAGGCAACACATTTAAAAGAATGCATATGTCGGATTGTGGTCCGTTTTAATTACTTAGATTCAACCCTCCAGAATATGATTGTATTCGGCAACGCTACTCATAAGCTCGGGAAGTAATCGGCTGAAATCGATAATCTCAAGCTTGGTGTTGCCATAGACTTGAAGTAAGCTAGAAGGTTAAGTTTAATAATGTATACATAATTCTCTTAGACCAGGGACGGGAGATAGTTAATGAACAGATTAAGAAAACAGGGCCACGACGGCTACCCTGGGGCTCACCAGAAGTAACAAAGACAGGCTCAGAAAGGGATATTTAAAAACAATTTTTTTGAGTTCTTCACGTAACGAATTTCAATTCGCCCGCCTACGATCCCGAGCAATCGTTCGTATCGGCAAACATCTCTGTCCTCTCGCAGTGAATGCCAACAAGTGCATTCCCTCTTCTTTTTCTACCACTGCACTTTTTTTTGCCTAATCATTTTTATAAATCTCTAAGCTGTGTACAAATAATACTTTAAAGAATATAACTTGACGGCTAACGAATATACGCGACACTTGACAACTTGCTGGTGATCTGCTATTGCGGCCGCCGAAGCTTGAAACTAACTGCGACGCTGCTAGACACACAGCAGATATTGGAGACTCGCACTAGCCGCGTACGCGCGCAAGAGTCGGTGGATACGCGCGCCGTTCGTCTGGACAACGGACTGGACCCACATTCCGAACAAAAGTTCGCGCAGATGTAGCTTACAGTATTGAGAGGCGATGGCGGTCCACATGGTGACTGCGAGAGCTTTCGCTACCGCATCTACGCACGCAGCAGTCGGCGGTTACCACGGGATGGCGTATAGTACGACACGGATAGGAGAGTCGACCCGCTTTAAAACCATGGCAGAGCGGAAAGTGCCGCAGATAACGAACGGCCAGCCAAGGCTTACCGAGTGGTCCAACAGGAATACAGAGCCTCAACATCGGATTCAACAAGTAACAACAAGGCCGATCTCTGTTCCCGGGACTCCAAACGAGCCAGCCAGCCATTCGGCCGCGGAGTTGCAGTTCGTTGGGATTCCAGAGCGGGAACCGCCACCTACATACGATGGAACCAATCCCTGGGCGGAATTTTAGCGGATGTTCGATGAAATGTCTGAAGAGTATGGACCAAAAAAAATGTCGATAGTTGTACGCCAGTCTACGCGGCCGGCCGCAGCGACTCTACGTTATACTGCCAGATACCGACCTACGTTCATATGCAGCTCTGACAGCCGCACTGCGTGAAAGTTTTACGCCCAGCCCACACGTAACATACCACGAGTTCCATAATCGTGTCCAAGGCTCGCGAGAATCCTTTGAAGACTGCGCCATTGACTTCTAGTGCTTGAGTCGCGCAGTTTTCAGCGAGTTGCCGAGCTGGACGTAAAACAGCATCCTGGTGCAGCGCTTCATCTACGGCATGCGAGAGTCTTCGTACCACTTGCTGATCCTATCCAGTCAACCTAACACTCTCAAGGATGCGCTTGACATGGCCCGGCGTATAGAAGACCAATGCCACGTCGACCCGCTAGTATGGCTTTAACATTGTCGGAGTCTACAGCCGAGCCAGCAATACCCTTCGAGGAGCAACCGGCGCTGCCAGAGCAGAGGCAATATGCGTCCTCAAAGTTTGTGGAGCACGCGGGAAACTATAAGAAGCCCATCTTCCGGGGTGGAGATCGGCTGCCACTTCCAACGGCCCCAATCCTCATCCAACTTGCCGCCATCCGTACAATATGCTTCCGGACCATAAGCTCCGTCAGACACGGTCAACGCAGCCCGCTACCAGTTGTTACAGTTGTTCGAGGGATCGCCGCCCAGGGAGAGTGCCAGACGCGCCATGCGTCGAGAAGACAGCCCAGCTCGGTGCACCGCCCGTATTGGCGTCAATTGGCCACTTGTTGGAGCTGCCCTCGGTTGATTCAGGGATCGAGGAGACAACGAGCCGCAAGCTGACAGCGGCACTAAGCGTATCTCAGCAAGTTTATCGCCGTCCTTTGTCAGCTGTTCGATGCGACTCTACCTGCACAAGGGAACTTGGCAACACCGACTATCTGTAATGAAACTTTTGACACGGATCCTGGGACGCCGGATACCGAACCAGCCGCAGCTGAGTGCAGCATCACTGTACCGACTGCCAGGAGATAGCACTGCTTCATAATAGTGAACAAAAAGCCAGTTCGGCTTATCGTTGATACTGGTGCTGCCGTTTCACTGTTAAACCGTCGAGACCTTCCGTTACTGAACACGTGTGAATACAGCCGGCCGAGCTCTCAAGCACGAATTCTTACTAGTAAAAGCCAACATTCCAATGCTTTGGGGTACGGATTTTCTTTTACGCCTAAATTTACCTGGGGTTCGATACCCATACAAGTACCGACTTCAAAACCGTTTAGCTTGGTAAACTCCATGACGTCTGTGAGTATTCCACCACGCGGCCATACTGGACCGATTACTGCACTCCCAGAACTCACCCCACTTAATTGTGGAAAGCTCCCTTGTGGACACCAAAAGAGAGTCGGCCATATTACACGTGCTAAATAACGGCACCCAGACATGCGAACAGACAGACTCCGTATCCAGCGTTCTGTGTGGATTATCGGCGTCTCAACGATGTGACCATAAAAGATTCCTACCCACTGCCCCAGATGGACGACATCTTGACGAGACTACATGGGTCGAAATGGTTCTCCACCATGGATCTACAGAGTGGCTACTGGCAAGTGGATGGATGAGGAATCACATGCCAAGACAGCGTTCGTGTGTGATACCGGTCTTACGAATTTAATGGCATGCCATTTGGCCTGACTAATGCGCCCGCTATCTTCGAGCGCCTGAGGGATCACCATTTCACCGACTTGAGCTGCAAAACACCGTTAGTTTAGTTGGACGACATTATCGTCTACTCCAGTGTACCCGAAGAGCACTTGGTCCATCTTCAGGGGGTTTTCGACCGTCTAGCGAGCGTCGGCCTTAAACTCAGCTCACGTAAGTGTCAGTTCTTTCGCACGAAGGTGGCCTATCTGGGTCACATTGTAAACGACCAAGGCTTATGAGCATGTCCGGAAAAAGTTAACCAAGTAATGGATTGGCTTCGTCCTCGCTGCCAGAAAGATGTCCAAACGTTCCTGGCACTATGCTCCTATAATCGCAAATTTATATATGAATTTGCGGACACTGCCCGTTTGCTCCACGAATTGACCGAGGTCCGCCGAGTGTACGACTGGCCACCGGCCACTAAGTGGGCTTTAGATACGCTGGAGTCAAAGCTTACTCAGGAGCCCGTTCTAACGTTACCAGATCCGAACGGCCGTTTTATTTTAGACACGGATGCGTCTAACCACGGAACGGTACTGAGTCAAGAACAGGATGGCCAGGAACGAGGGCTGGAGAACTACAGCAAAATGTTTAGTGCAGCCGAACGGAACTATTGCGTTACCAGGAGGGAACTACGGGCAGTCGTGCTAGCCTGTAAACATTTCCACCACTACCTTTTTGGACAGAGAGTCCTGCTTCAAACTGACCACGCTTCCCTAAAGTGGCTGTACAACTTTCGGGAACCAGAGGGGAAAATTGCGCTATGGATAGAGTGCCTGTAACAATACAACATACAGCACCGTAGCGGAAAGCAGCATGGCAACGCTGACGCTTTATCGAGACGCCCCTGCATAGAATGTCACTGCAAAAAGGCCGAAGCAAGCGATCAGCTAGGTGTCATGTACATGCAAATCGAGGCAATCGATTACGCCTAGTGGCTAATGGACGATCCTAAGCAGGCCCCGATCTTCGAGTGGATTAAAACCGAAGATCGGGCACCCAAAGCCACAATCTGGCACGAGAGTCTCGAGACATAAGCTTATTGGCACGTATTAAAAACAATGAAGTTAGAGTGGTAGCTATGGTGCCGCGCAATCTACAGGAATTAATTACTCGCAGTGTGCATAACACCTTTACCGGTGGACATTTTGGAGTGAAGAATACACTGGGTAAACTGAAACGGCGCTACTATTAGGTGGGTCAGAGCGCGGACGTTGCCCTCTGGTGCGAATTGTGTCAAGACTGTTATGCCCGGAAAGGACCCAATCGCCGCACCATCTGCTGCCTAAAACCAAACTGCATCGGCGCGCTTTTCGAACAGTTGGCCCTCAAATATTCTGGGGCGTCTGCTCACTACATCCCGCGGCAATTGGTACATCTCTATTGTCATATGCTTCTTCACCAAGTAACAAGAATGTATCGCGAAACGGTAGTGAGACTGCTGGTGCATGAGGTCTTCAGCCGTTTTGGTATACCGTCAACACTCTTCTCCGATCAAAGTCGGAATTTTGAATCGAAAGTGTTGCGGACGTGTTTACAAATCCTCGGAGTAGAGAAAACACGTACTATCCCTTTGCATCCCCAGTCGGACGGAATGGTTGAGCGTATTAGCTTTACAAGATTACCTAGCGAAATTCTTTGCTGCGGACCAACGTGACTGGGATCGTTGGTTACCCTTAGCCCTGCGGGCTTCTCGCTCCACTCCACATGAGCCAACCAAGTTCTCCCCTTCCCGATTGCTGCTTGGACGTGAACTCCGCTTACCGGATGAGCTATTGTACGGCCGACCGTCCCCGGATGCGAAAAAATACCCCAACAATTGGTGAAATTGTATTTCAAATCGCCTGAATGTGCCCTAAAGTATCGTTAGTTTGTCTGGCTATTGCCGTATGATAATGTTAATTTAATTTATTAATTAGGTTTATAAATTTCATATAATTTGGTATCTGAACTATTTGTTTTGTTGTGCACATACGGCACTTAATTTTCTGGTTAAAAAGAAATAAAAGCAAACCCATGAACCTATATAAAATCAGATCCAATTGGCGAAGCCAAATGCAGGCATAGAAACAAAAAAAAAACAGCTGTTTCGATTTGATGACTAATTGTTTCGCTTTTGCTGCCGCTCGTTCATAAGCCAGAATTAAAAAAAAACCTGCGTATAAACACACATACCTATATATCTCATATGTTGTAAGAAGATAATTTTTATGCTACATAGCACATTACTTACATAAAGTTCATTGCATTGTTTTTTCTCCCTTTAATACAACTAATTTATAATAATACTATAAGGTAAGGTGAACTTTCAATTTAAATTTTCAAAGTGTGGTGCACTATGTATTCCCTCTACCTCGCCAAACTGTTAAATTTGAGCGTTATGCGTCATTTGCGTGAAGCAATTCGTCTAAAAAGACCAGAATTATGGGCCAACAAAATCTTGAGTTTTCGCATCACGATAATGCACCGTCTCAAACAGCACTCGTTTTTCGTGACCATTTCGCCAAAAATTCGACGCATATCGTTCCGCAACCACCATATTCGCCTGATTTGGCTCCGTGTGACTTCTGGCTCTTCCCAAAACTCAAGAGAACACTCCGGGGAACGCGTTTCGAGTTGATTGAGTAGATAAAAGCTGAATCGAAGAAGCCGGTGATGGCTTTTGATTGGAAATAACGTAAGCATAAGTGAATTTTATCGGGAGGGGATAACTTTGAAGGGGATGAAATTGATTTACAAGCATTTTTTTTTTTTTTACTTTGCATTATTTATTGGATTTTCGCTTACGAGACTAACCATAATTTTACAAATCTTACAAAACTATATTAATTAACAATTACATTTGCAACTGCTTAGAGTCTACTGGCCCTAAGTATTTATCGTTGGGCTGGAAAGTCGTTGCGGCGAAGACGAGATTGGCTAGAAGACCGAGTTAGATCTCTTGCAAGATGATTTGGATGGGCAGAGAGCTTTATGAGGTACTTTTCTTTTATCTGGACTACGACGTCTCTGACTGGAGGGATGTTCAGGTCTCTGTGGATGTATTCGTTCCGAACGTACCACGGTGCCCCAGTGATCGTTCTCAGAATTTTTGATTGAGCCCCTTGGGTGATGTCAATACTGCTGCTGCTAGCATTTCCCCAGAGTTGGGAGCCGTGGGTCCAGATCAGTTTTAGGACGGAGTTATATAGCAGAGCCTTATAGTCCAGGCTAAGGGGTGATCGTGCGTTGATAAGCCAATGGAGGCTGTTGGCCCTCAGCTTTAGTTGCGTCCTTTTAGCTTCAATGTGCCTGCGCCAGGTGAGGCGTCTGTCAAGGTGTACTCCAAGATACGTTACTTCGTTTGCTTTTGGGATTACAGTATTATATAGTGTAACTGAAGGGCAGTCTTTTTTGTTTAAAGTAAACGTAACATGCTTGCATTTTTGCTTATTCATTTTTATTCGCCAGTCAGATAGCCATTTCTCAACAGTCGTCAGATGTCCAGCAAGTTGTGCTGTTGCTCGCAGTGGGCATTTCAAACGACTTAGTATCGCGGTATCATCAGCAAATGTGGATATTAGCATTTATTCGGTTGACCTGCTCGATGGTTCCATGCTCTCCGCGGCAACCAAATTGATGTGCGGGGATTATTTTGTGCTTATTCAGATATGGGATAATGTATGTTAGGAGACATTTTTCGAGAAGTTTTGATAAGCATGATAGTAGGCTTATGGGCCTATATGACGCGGGGACCGTGTGATCTTTTCCAGGCTTAGGTATCATTATAATGACAGATTTTTTCCATCTGTCTGGAAAATGGCCAAGTCTAGTTATCGCATTAAGCAGTTGGCAGATGGTACAGACTGCGCAGTGAGGTAGTTTTAACAATATCTTGCGGTCTGAATATAATTGGAGAATACGACAGTTGGTTTCCGTCTGCTAGCTGCTGTAATGTGAATGCGTTCGTTGCAGGGTTTTGTTGAAATAAATTTTGAAGATGCATGGCGAAAATGGATGCCTGCCGAGTTTCTTATTGGCGTAACTGTTTCTACCGGTGGGCATAGTGATGGATGGGCTCTCCATAGTGGGTGTTTTGTACTTGATTGGGATAGTTTCTCTATATAGTTGCGATGGCAAAAATCCTGCTCTTGTTTTAACGCTTTTGTAAGTCTTCTTGTGACGTCTTTAAGCTTTTGCTTTGCGGATGGCGATCTGTGAGATTGCCATTCTCGTCTTAGACGACGATTCTCTAGAACGAGCTGCTCTATTTGTGCTTTCGTCTTTTTTATCTTTGGCGGTGCATTTGTAGATTGTGGTGTTGCATTTCGTGCTGCCGCAACTAGAACAGATTCCAGATGGTGTACAATATGATCTACATCAGCTTTGTCATTGAGCCTTGGTTTAATGCTATGTGAGAGTTTATTTATTTTTTGTATTTATTCCAGTCAGTTCTGTATGATGCTAATCTGCATGACTGCTCCTCAAGATCCGGGCGCTGTAGACGATTTAGGAGTACGGGCGAGTGGTCAGATGATAGGTCCGAAAGGGATTCCGCAGAAATCAGATTGCGGGGAATATTTTTTGTTATGGCAAAATCAATAAAGTCAGGAAATGTTTTTTGGGATCTGTTGGCCAGTAAGTAGGTCTATCCGAGGAATCAAAGTCGAGCTTGTCACTTACAGTAGAGATTGCGTTATGCAGTTGCTTTCCTTTTGGGGTCACAAGACGAGATCCCCAGTGCGTGTGCTTGGCGCTGTAGTCACCTGCTGCTATGAAACGTTCGCCTAGCTTGCTAAAGAAACCCATAAATTCGTCTTCGTATATTGTGAAGCGCGGAGGACAGTACACCGCGGCAAGAGTTAGATTACCACTACACGAGTATATATTAATAGATGTCGCTTGCAGGTAATTTTTGGCAAAATCATTGGGAAAAACGGTTTACTACGGTTTCTTATTAAGATTCCAGAACCACCATGTGCTTTTCCATCTGGGTGATTTGTGCCGTAGAAAGAGTAGCCCTGTATTTGGAAGTTATACTTGCTTGTGAGGTGTGTTTCCGCAAGTAGCATCACGTCGATTTGCTTATCGTTGAGAATTTGAGTCAGTTCAAGTTTGTGTCGTGAAACGCCGTTGGCGTTCCACAGTGCCATACGTAGGGAAGACATTATTTTCATTGTTGTGATAGAAGCATTTGTATCAAAAGATTTTGATTGCGCATGAGGTCTTGCATAGTCGTGCGCATAAATGTCATGAATTCTTTTATGCTTTCTTGCAGATTGATTATCAACGATTCAATGTTGCTTTGTGGATGTATTATTGGTTGGTGTTTGTCTGTCTGCTCCGCGTAAGCGAAGGGTGGTATAGGACTTGTGGGTGCGTGGCTAACCAGGCCAGTTTTAAGTGCTGTAGCGAATGTTACGTTTTCATTTGTTTTAGAGGGTATATATGTATTTGCGAGCGTTTCGTTTCCATTACATTTTGAGGGTGTAAATGTACTTAGTACATTTTGGGAGTGTAGTGAAGACACTCGTTGATGTATCCGGTTTTTTAGTTCCTTGTCACAGGACAACCTCGGTAGCTTGCTGTATGATTGCCTCCACAATTACCACACTTTTTGGTGCTGGGGTCGTGTCTATTTTGAGGGCAGTTTTCGACTTTGAACATAGGTTGGGGCTTCTTGTCCTTGTTTAGTATATTGATGACCATCTTCGCGTTGAATCCATGTTCCTTCAGAGCCTTTGAGATATCAGCAGGTTTTACATCAGTATCGATGCCCTTTAGTACCACTTGCAGGCCTTTGCTGCTTTTTAGTTGATACGTATAGAATTATGTTGCTATCGTTTAGGTATTTGGTCAGCACTCTGTAGTTATCTTCGGATTTGACTTGCACTTTGGTCTCGTGAATAATTCCTTTGGTTATGGGAATTATATGAAAATTACCTTTTCCAATCAGGTCTACTATTTTGGTAACGAGAGTACTAGAGCTTTTTTCCCTGATGTATATTGATGGCGGCTTCGGCTTTTTTCTGATGTCTTTTTCAGTATCAGGTTCATCCAGTACGTCTGCGAAAATTGCAAATCTGTTACTTTCAGTGGGTGTTTGATTTGGATTACTGCGGTTTATTTTGGGTTGGTTGCCCTTTGACAAAGTTTGTGGGCTTAGTTTTCGCTTAATTTGTATATAGCGATCCATACCAGTCTGTATAGGTGTACTTTTTTTCGCTGGGAGAGCAGGTAACATTACTTAGCAGAAGCAGCGGTTGTTGTCGAAGCGATAGGGCGAGCGGGTAATACGGTTCCAGTTATTGTTTTCGTAGAAGTTGTACACGAGAGAGAAGTTACTATGCTAGTTGCCGTTGATGCGCACAATTTTGTGTTTGTTGTTGTTGGAATTTACGGCGAGCAAGATCGCGCTCTGTCGTTTGATGTCATACTGAGCGTATTGGCTTTGATTGGTTTGGGTGTGAGGGACCGCGCTTGGTAAGCAGTAAGCTCGGTGTTATTGACGGTTTGTGAAGACACAAACGAGAAGTACGGGTTGTTTCGTTGCAAAGAGAGCCGGCGTTCGTCTTGCTGACGTTGACGCGCGGCCCTCATGTCGTTTTGGCTCATTGTTTTTATTGTTGGTTTCTTTTTTTTTTGTTTTTTTTTTTTATTTCTTTAGTTTTCTTTAATTAGTTTGAAGAACTTAATTCTTCTAAGTACAACAATTCGTTGCAAAAAGAAATGAATTTGTACGATTTTCATCGCATTCAGCGTCACTGCACAGTTAGAATTTTTTGTTTGTTTTTTTATATATTTGACTTCGGAGCACGATTAAAGGCTAAAGTGTTGTCGCCTTCACGACTTATAGTCGAATGATTTGCAAGCATAAATAAAGATTAATCATTTTACAAACTTTTTACACACAGTAGTACTATACATCGATCTATCGATATCTATTAGCTTAGAAGTGAAACTTTTCGCGCTCTATTTAAATTAACATTTTATGCTTTTTTACCTATTTCTAAAATTGTATAAAACTGTGCTTCCGATTTGTTTTGATCTTCCGCGAACCTTGCGACTTTTTAATACGTTGAAAACTGTTCTTGTAAGTTATTATTTACATTTTTTTCCCAACGGATAAAACGCCAACGGCGTCTGTGCTGTGTCTTGTTTTTGTTTTTAAATTCGTTTTTAGCGCATCACCTAACGCGGCGTCAGTGCTGACACAGTAGTTGCTTCACTATTTTCATTTCGCTTTCGCGCTTTGCGTTGCGTTTCTATCAACTTGTATTTTGTGGTTGTAACGTTGTTTGTTTACTTTTCCTTTATTTCTTTTATTGAGTAAATTGTTCTTCTTTGATCTTTCTACTAACACTCATTATGTCTTGCTGTTTTAAGTCGTGCTCACTCAAAGTGTCTGAGTAAATTTATTTATTGGTGGTTGTGTGATAATATGATGCACTCTGAGTGCGCTGGTTTATCTGGACGCGACTGTGATAAAATTAATAAACTCAGTTCCTCCTCGGCTAAGCCAAAAGGTGGCATTCGATGGGCGTGCCCATCTTGCTATGTTATGCAGCCCGACTTCAGCAAGATGTACAACATGGTTTGCAACCAATTTATTAAAATGAGCAAAATAGCAAAACCACTGGCGAGCGATTTTGACTCAAACGTTGAATTGCTTAGTCAATTCAAATTTGAGCAGCGTCGTACGGAAGTAGCTGAGCTTTTAACTGTGCCCGTACCTATTCCTTTTTCTCCATCCCCCACCGAAAATTCCTCTCCTAACATATTAGACATTACCCCTATACTTTCTCTGTCTCCTTCTCTCAGGAACTTTCCCAACTCCACTCCGCTATTTACGCCTGTTGCGGCACCCACTGCTCCAGTAGTTGGTCCATCACCATCTACTGGAGCCATGGCGAAAGCAACACGATGTAAAAATAAGCACTCCCTATCACAGCTCCTTCTAAAGGAGTTAGTCCCCCTTCTTTACATCCTACTCTATCTGTCATTGCTCCTCGTAGACAAGTTTTTATGTCTAGACTATCGGCTGATACAACTTGCGAATCGATAGTTAGATATATAGCTAGTAGATCTTCTGCTAATGTATTTGTTACCAAATTTAACTTCTCTAGATCAGATTTCTTTAACTCTATATGTGACTCTAATTTCTGGCCTCCACATATGATTGTTAATGAGTTTAGGCCAAAGAAACGAGCGCAACCTTCACCTGTAGTTCTTCCTACTAATATAGCAAAAAACTAACACTTTCTATAACTTATCAGAATGTTAAAGGGCTTAACTCTAAACTTAATAAGCTTTATGTAGACAGTTTTTCATTATTATGTAGACAGCTAACATTATTATCTTTACTGAAACCTGGCTAAAGCCCAAAACTTCAGATCTTTCATTATTTTTCAATAAATACACATCTTTTAGATCGTTTGTCGCGTATAGGAGGTGGTGTCCTTATTGTTGTAGGCTCTGATCTTCAATCAGAATCTATTTTTACTCCTTGCCTAACTAACATTGAATTGATTGCCGTTAAAATTATATATAAAAATGTTTCTATATATTTAACGTGCTCTTATATTCCGCCACAGTCCGATTCATCTGTATACCTAGAGCATATTTCTGGTATTGAGTCCATTTCGTCAATTTTTTCTAGTAGTGATTACCTCTTTGTATTTGGTGACTTTAATTTGCCGGATGTGGTATGGTCTGAATCCCCAAATGTTTTGATGCCATCCACATCTCACGAATTTATCAATTCGCTTTTAGAGATGTCTTTCTCTCTAATTAATCCGGTTCGAAACTGTAATGGTCGCCTACTTGACCCTATTTTTGCATCGGATCCTTTTTCTAGTACTGTAGTACAAACTTGTCCTTTAGTTGTCCCCGAAGACCCCTATCAACCTACTTTAGACTTAGTTTTTGAACTGCCTACATGTAAGCATATTTGTTCTATTAACCCGGTCGTTAAATCACGCTGTTTTCGTAAAACAGATTTTGTTAAACTTAATTCATTAATTTTAGAGACAAACTGGTCGCAACTGTACTCTTGTACTGACATTAACAATGCTACTTCAATCTTTTATAATATTATAAAATCTTTTTTTGACCAATGCGTTCCAGATGAGCTTCCCAGGAGAACTAAAGAATTAGCAATGCTTAAAAATGTGAAGTCTAGATATTATAAAAGATTTAAGAGTTCGAATAATCCTTCAGATATTTCTCGTTATGTTATCGCTAGAACAAATTTTGTTGTTTGTAATTCGCGTTGTTACAATAATTACCTAATTCGTTGTCGTTTGAAATTTGCTCAGAATCCTAGGCAGTACTACAACTTTGTCAATACTAAACGAAAAACTTCCTTACTGCCCTCATCTGTTTCTTATGAAGACATGAAAGCAAATACTGATTAGGCTACTTATTCATCTTCATCTTCTTCTTTCTTCCTTAATCCCCTTATCCGTATACCTTGCCGAAATCTTACTGCATTTTTAGTCCTGTGATCCTGGAAAGTTCGTTATATAACGAACTTAACTAAGTCAAGCCAGGTTATTCACCAGGCCCAGATGGAATACCAGGATGTGTACTTGGGTACTATGCTGATTTTCTATGTAAGCCCTTGCTTAAATTATTTGAATTGTCTGTTAACTCGTGCTCTTTCCAAACCATTTGGAAGGAATCATTTATAATTCCTCTTCACAAACATGGTTCAAAGTCTGATGTTAAAAATTATAGGGGTATTTCCAAATTATCCGCGATGCCTAAAGTGTTTGAGAAGCTGATAATGTCTCAACTACAACACTTATGTAGCTCTATCATTCCACCCTGCCGACATGGTTTTGTATAATCGAAATCTACAACCACTAACTTACTTGAGCTTACCTCCCTTGTTATTCGATTCCGTTAACCACTATCTCTTGCTTAGAAAACTTAGTACTATCGGATTTCCACACAGCCTTCTTATGTGAATTTCCGAATATCTTTCTTGTAGAACCCAAAAAGTTCTTTTAAATCCTCACTGTCTAAACCTGTCTGTGTTACCTCTGGTGTACCTAAGGGTAGCCACCTTGGGCCTTTACTTTTTAATTTATTTATTAACGATCTCCCGTCTATTTTCCTTCACTCCTATGTACTATGTACGCCGATGATGTGAAGCTGTGCTTATCATATAATGACAACAACCCTCCTTATTTATTGCAATCGGACCTGGATTTGTTATTTGCTTGGTGTAAATGCAACTTGTTGTTTCTGAATTGCTCTAAATGTAAGGTTATGTCATTCTATAGAAGTACGCCTCAGACATTTAATTACATGCTCGACCGGGTTTCTCTTGAGAGATTAGACTGTGTCACCGATTTCTCGATCATAGACTAAAATTTGACAAACATATCGCGCTTACAGTCAACAAGGCGACTCAATCTCTTGGATTTATCAAACGATGGTCTAAGGAATTCGACGACCCTTATATATTTCTCTTGTTCGGCCTATTCTGGAATACGGATCTTGTGTGTGGTCTCCTCAATATTCGGTACACCAAGACAGAATTGAGTCTGTTCAAAAGAAGTTTATTCATTTTGCTCTTCGTGGCTTTTACTGGGTTCCAGGTACTGATTTGCCTTCATACCACAAAATATTGCAATTAATTAACCTCCCATCTCTTTCTAATCGTCGTATGATGCTGGGAGTTCTATTTTTACATAAATTAATAATTGGCAAAATTGACTCATCTCTGCTACTGAGCCAAATTAAGTTTTCTGTACCTCTGAGACGTGTTCGTAACTTCACACCACTTTCTCTAAATACTTGTAATACTAGCTACTCTCTGCACGAACCTTTTCGAGTTCTCTGTGTTGACTATAACAGACTTTTCCGAGTCTTCAACTCAGAGTCCTCTTTGGATACGATTAAGAATCATATCCTTAACTACAATATTTAGCACGGAGTTACTTGCACTAATTTGCTTTACTGATCATAGTGATCTGATTGGGTTTTTCTGGGTTTTTCCAAATCCTGGCAACAAATGTTGGATCATTTAATATTCTTATTTTGAACACCTCAGATATTAACTTAAATTTTTACTCAAATACTTAATTTTAAATTTTAATTATATTTTTTCACTTTTAATTTATATTTAATATTGTATTGATTCTCTTAAATTTTGGTCGACTGTTAATAGTTGACATTAAATAAATGATTAAAATAAAATAAAAAAAAATAATTAAAGAAAAATTTAAAATTAGTATGAAACAATGTTATTGATAAGTATTTTCTTAAGTCTAGGTGTATATAAAATTACTTTTTGGGCAACCCAATAGTATGCAACAGACTGGTATTTAAGAAAAACGCAAAGACAAGTGAAATACGATGATTAAAAACGAGTGGGCATTCCCTCGTTAAGAGTGCGGTTAATAACTCGCTTTTTTTTGACAGCTGATTCGTGGGTGCTCGCCAAAAGATCTTTCGTATGATGGATCCCAACTCAATGAAGTAAGTCTGTCGCTTAATTTTTTCTTAAAATATCGTCTATTCTGGTTGCATATCACCAACTAAAGCCAGCCAAAGAATAGCCGCACAGTTTGTGTTAAGCACCCAGATTTTCGTACACTTACATACGCACTTTAATGCGGATTTCCACCTACCACAACTATAGTTATCTTTGTTTTTATCATACAATTCGCACTAAGATGGCAGTGGCCGTGTATTCAGCATAAAATTAAGATAACGTTAGTTCAGTTTTGTTATTTGTGTTTTGTTCTTCTGCAATAATATTGATACTGAAGTTACTTAGTAGCGAAGCGGTCCATACTCCGTACGTATAGAGGGCTCTACTATAAAATTGTCTACTGAGCCCAAATTAGCACTTGTTGGCAAGTGTTATTCTTCGTTTTATCTCCAGACTGAAATCATTGCTATTAGTCGTAGCAGAACCAAGGTAGTAACTCCTTTACGGTCTCAAAGTTATCGCTCCCTGTAGTTAGCTGCGAATCAAGACACCGTGATTCTCTAGTAGAGCACACCATAAACTTTGCTTTGTCCATATCGGTTTAGCTGGTTCTCTCTCCGTCCGGTGCACTCTAGCCTTTCTTATAATACTCTCATCAGTAGGACTGTAAATCGCCTTGCCTGACACCACGCTTGGTATTAATGGTCATTTGATACCTTGACAGACCTGCTGGCATTGCTCAATGTCATTCTGCAGAGTCGCACAAGATTTGTAGATTTGCAGCTTCCCGATGTCCAGATTTTTTGACATAGCCGACGTTCTATTGAAAGCACACATAGCGGTGTTTGTGCCTTAGCTACAAAATAGTGGTGAGAGTTAATGTTGGGGCCTAAACACGATCGCACGTGAAGTATGCTGGATGCATGCCGATCACAACATGATCAATCTGGTTTCGAGTCAGTCCATCAGGAGACAGCCAGGATGCCTTGTGAGTGTTTCGATGGATGGGGCGTGCGCACAAATCTGACTGATGTTGAAGAAATTAGCCGCAAAAGAATATTAGAAAAACCTAAAATAATTTAACGGCTTGGGAGACCCGCTGCGCGCTTTGCTAATCAACGGGTGCTGAAAAAAAACAATCCAGAGAAAACCACGAGGAGGAAGCGCGTCGACTTGAGAAGAGCAGGGATAAGGATCATGCTGGTATTCACCAAGTTGACTACGATTATACTTTCTTATATACTATCCATCCCTTCAAAGGATAGCATAGCACAAATATAAAAAAATTCTCAATTCATAAGGTAAAAATGAGTATAATATACCAGTTTCGGCAAAGCGGTTGATCGGTGGAGACGATAGACCGCATTATCGTGATTTAAAGCAACAGCTTAAGAAACAATATTCACAAAATTCCCGCACCTTTTAAAAAAAAAAACGGCAAATATTAGACACTGGACAGAGCTCATACTCCATTTCCAACTATTACGCCCTCTGCAAACTGTCGAAGCTCCAACCATTATCAAGCTTCACTGCGAAGAAATGCATGACTATGAAATAGCCTGTCGCTACATGTCTAGAAAATTGGAATATTTTTTCTACACCACAAAAAATTCATACGTTCAAAGTCTTGATTTTAGCACTTGACAGCACTGAAACTCTTATGCTCAAAAGTGACTTTATTTGCTTGGGAATGCAGTGTCTAGACGTGAAGTTTGTTGAAATGAAGAGAACCAACAAGACTACTCTGGTCATCTATGTGGCGAAGTTCAACAGAAAGTCATTTATAGTCAATGAGCTAAGGAGAAATCTCCCTGCTATTAAATACGTAAGAGTTAACTGGGATTATGAAATGCGGAATAGCAATTAAATTACACAATGCTACAATACAATTTCCAAATGTTTGGTTATGGCTCAAGCAAATGTGCCGTAATTAAGTTATCTTAGTTTAAGATCCCAAATCAAACCAACTAATGCATAACAAACTTTATACTGTAACATGGAATGCCAGAGGCATAAAGAATTAAAAAGATTAATTAATTAACTTTCTTATCCAAAAAAAAAATGAACATCTCCTTTTCATTGCTATAGACTCGATCAAACCTGCAACAGCGGGGGAGGAGTAGCCACTATTATACAAAAAATCTATTAGCCGTTACCTGCTACCCCTCCTTAATACAAAAATCACAGAATCTATTGGCATTTATCTCAATAATATCGCGGGAACCAAAACTACAATTTATTGTTGTTATTTTCCAGGAGGTTATGCAGATCCTGACAAAAACAAAAATTTTAAGCTGATCTTGGAAGTTTGACAGGCACTAGCAGCAACTATATCATTGGAGGCGACCCTAACTGTCATCATCGACTATGGGGCTGCTCCAGAGCAAACGCCTGGGGAAATATTTTAAACGATTTCACTGCATTGAAAGGTATCTACCTGTCTTATCCTACTAGTCACTCATACATTCCTGGTAATAGTCCGAGTCAGGGCTCTACGCTTGATTTATTTGTCACAAACCGATTCCACATGTTATTCAATACCATTACAATAAATGAACTAGGCTCAGATAATATGTAAGTTTATTCCATCCTCATCATCCAGCACAGTACCGTGAATGCGAATTGGGTCAAATTTGGGAAATTATCGACGCGCTGTTACCAAACTCTGATTCCATTACAGCTTCTACTGCAGACGATATTGAAATCTTTATAATACACTTCAATGAAATTATTGGTAAAGCGAAGGAAAGCAGTTTCCCAAAAAAAAAATAATAAGCTTTACTCCTAGTAGGAACTGACAGATGCATAGAAATCGACCTGATCGTTTCTATTTCAAATGGATAAGTCAACTCATCTCGCATAAAATTTTCAAATTTAGAAATAAATCTTGGAGCAATCTTCTCTCATCATTGAACAAAGGATCTTCTCCCTTTTGGAAGTTAGCAAAAGTCATAAAGAAGAAACAAACAGACATTTCCATACTTAAATTTAATTCAACGTGCATTTTCACTCTGGAGCAGAAATCCGATATAATTGCTCGAATGTTTAGTCAAAACCATACGCTTACCAGAAACTTTGGTAATCCAATCACAAATACAGAGGTCAATATATTTATGAATTATTAAGACTCATCATCTCCAGGTTCGGAAGATTCGTACTATACAAACGTATCCGTTATTTCTTCAATGATTAAAGATTTTAAGAGTAAAAGCTTACAAAAATAATTAACAGTTTTCTTATGAATCGGTCATTTGAAGTCCATATTGGGAAAGCCAAATCAGAAGAGTTTAAGATTAAAGCAGGATGTCTCCTGAGTTCCTGTCTTTCGCCTATCCCCCGATATCTCAATATTGAATGGATGTACTACATCTATATTTGCAGACGATACCGTTGTCATTTTCTCTGGTAAACTAGCTTCAGAAATTACTGAGTAGCTTAAGGCATCCTTTGAAAAACTAGCTTCGTATTTTTTGAAATGGAAAATTTTAGTAAGCGCCCCAAGCGTAAGAATATTTACCTCCCAGCCATATTAGGCTAAATCTTGTCGATGTCCAATGGGAAAGCAAATTGAAGAACTTAGACTTAGTGTTTGATACAGAACTTACATTTAAGAACCACATCCAATCTAACAACGAAAAAATAAATTTATTAACGCGCACACTATATCCCTTTATCAGTAGGAACTACCGCCTTAGTAAAGAGAATAAAATGTTCCTATTTAAATCAATTTTTCAAGCCATTTGATTCTAAGCAGCCATTGTATGGTCAGATGTTGAAAGGTGTCACCTTAATAAAAGACAAGTTAGCCGGAACAAAATATTAAATTTTTTGGGCTACCTGCCATGGCATTTTTCCACGTTAGAGCTACACAAAACGCCAAAATGGAACTCGTAGTAGACAAAATTGATAAACTGACGGTAAATTTTAGAAATAGATGTTTACAATCAAATAACTCTCATATCAATAGTTTAATATAGCATAAGTAGATCCAATTCGTAGTAATAAGTTTTAGTCATTAAGTGTTTCATGGGTTTTTGTAAAGTTGTTCACCCAATGCTTCCAAATATTGTAATCACATTGTTTAATTTCTAAGTTTATAAAATTTCCTTGAAGAGAAAGAGAAAGTCCATCCGGTCAGAACTCTGTTATTAGAAAAATATTAATCACACTTGTAGATATTGGTATTAAATTTTTATGAATATAAAGTGAATTGATTATAATATACTAGGTGTATATGAAGATCATTATATAAAACAAAAAAACATGCAATATTAGACGTGTTTTGATATGAAACTACATATGTTATTTGTACATTCGTCAAAAGACGAGTACTTTGTTTCGGAATATTTTAATGGCGCGTTAAAGAGATACTTACACGATTGCCAAATAATATTAAGAGATTCACGGGATTCGCCACAGTCTTAAACTACAAATGTCAGAATTCGTTTTGGTTTTTTCTTTTGAGCAGGAAATCAACATTGAGAATCATCATCTATTGCGCTATGCTGCTGATGCACTGCCGTTTCGTGGAGCTTGATAAACTCAGACTCGGGCGACACTAAGTGTCTGTCATATATAACAAATGACTGTGCGTAGAAAAAGTAGCCACCATATTCCGTCAATGTGAAAGAAAATCACAGCTTCCAATATACCTTACGCAGAATAAGCGCAAGACATATTTATTTTATTGACACAAATATCAAATATTTTTTTGACATAGATTATTATTAATATTGTGAAGAACCCATGCGCCACGCACAAACATATGTTGGCATACATTACATCAATTTTGGGAATTTATTTTTCAATCGTCTCTACATTCAAAAATGCGTTAAAGTTACTTCTTGAAATATACAAGTATTTAACAGGAAGCATATCCGACTCCATTAAGTGTATATAGTATGTTTGTGATCTATAGCCCAATCAATTTACCCATGTCTGTCAATCGAAATGATAGTGTCGATTTATCGTTTATTATGGAATCTAACCCGCAAAATGAATTAAACGCTTGCTAAGATTAAATTTTAGGAGAACGATTTCAGTTTTTGCTCATATAATTGTAAGGTATTTATTTCCGCAAACACAAAACGCAGTAGATGTGTAACAATCCAGCAAATTAAAAACCCCTGTTTCCATTTTTCAATGGACCAAATGAATAATTATTAATTTTATGGTTAAATTTTTTACACATATATATATACTTGTATATTACATATACACAAGGAGTGTTTCAAGACTTTCCAAACTGTTGGAATAAAATGAAAACTACAATAGATTTATGAGTACATGCTTTTTTATTATTCAAAGTAATTTCCTTCCAATTGAATACACTTATTAGCTACATCCAATAACATTTCAAACGAGTGTTTTAGCTCGTTGGCCGGAATGACTTTAAGGACGTCGGTGCACGCCTATTGGATGGCCTCCACATCAGCAAAGCGCCATCCTTTCATGGATAAATTCAGCTTACACAACTTAAAAAATCCCATGGTGCCAAATCAGGCGAATACGGCGAGTGGGTGACGGTGAAAATGCGATTTTTGGCCAAAAAATCGGTCACAAGTGTCAATGCCAACTTCCTTCGGCGCAATATTCTGGCCATACTTTCAATTGATGCGGAACAAATCGTGCACACACTTTGCTGAAGACCAAATGATCGACCAAAAAGCCATGAGCCGCAATGACAATTTCCGTTAATTTCTGATGAATTCACGGACAATTTTGATGGTTTGCTCGTTCACTGAAGATTTCGGCCGGCCCAAACGTTCATCGTCATTCAAGTCTTCTCAACCGTCTTTGAAACGCGTACACCATTCGTAAATAGTGGTACGAGATGGTAAATTATTTGCACACACTTTTTTCATCAATTCGTGAGTGTCGGTGTTACCAAGTTTAAAATGTTGGCTCTCTGTTCATCACTCCTTTTTCGCACCGAGAAAAACATACTGTCACATTAGACGCTATATTTCCACTTTTACTGTTCCAAATGTTATGAAATTTGGAGGGAACGTTAATGAAAAAAAATCTTCGGGAACTCTTGATACACACTTTGTATCTACTACTGTGGGCAAAAAGTAAGGTTTAATTTTTAATTTGAATATTGCGGGCTTAACATTTTGGGCTAGTTCTTTTTTCTTGAGTTGGCGGGATTATTAATAACATCTGAGCCAAATTTCATGTCAATGTCATTATCAGTAATACATTTACGCTTGTGTTTACTAAACGACCAAGAGTGCATTTTTCTATTTTTACAATGACTGATTTAATTAAGCAAAGAAGTGTCATCAAATTTTGTTTGCGAAATGACATTTTGGCTGCGGAAACTTTGAGAATGTTGCGGAATTCCTTTGATGATTCTACCATTATTATTAGTACAAAGACTTCAAAGAATGAAGAGAACGAGTAGATGACTTGGAGCGCTTCGGACGACCATCAACGTCAACATATGACCAAAAAATCAAGGAATAAGTGCTCATAAATTGTCGGTTGACTGTTAACCTTACTGATATGATCGGAATATCAGAAAGATCTGTGAAAACCATTTTGAAAGATTTGATTTCAGCCTACGAAAAGTCAAATCTCGTTTGGTACTGAAAATGCTCAATTTCTTGCAAAAAAGTCGTCTTGTTGATGTGTGTGAAACAATGCTTTCTGATGTCACGGTGTAAATTCCCGCTTGGGATGTATACCCCGACATACCAAAAGAAGCTGGTCGACATAGCGAGCGAACAGCAGCAACATAGACATTAAGAATAAGGGTAAGTTGAGATTGAATTAGACTAGGAGAACAATATGAATTATTAGAAAATAGGCAGAATAAAATTATAGAGAAAAATATGGATTATTAAGAAATAATTACCGGTTATGGGAAAGCACAGCACAATTTGTTCATCATTTAGCAACAGAAGAGGCAATGACGTCACAGGAGCCGAGCTTTGAAAAAGCGCGCTTACTAGTCGGGCCGAGTGCCTCGTAAAACAATGGAAAAGCTCACATACAGAGCTTCCGCTCTGAATGCACCGACGAAAGCTTACAGCTCAACGGCTGAGCCAATGCAGCAATCAAGTGCACTAAACCTTTTACCAAAGCAACATTTATGCGTTAAACGAACGCAATGCGGTGCTCAGAGCATGCGGTTACGCATTAACAGAGCAAAAGCGCCGCTCAGAAGTTACATGCATGCACTAATACTAGCAAAACGCCACTCAGAAGTTACATTCATACACCAACATAGCCAAAAACGCCGCTCAGAAGTTACATGCATGCACTATTACTACAAAAACATGGGAATAAAACGCCCTTTGTTTATCCTTGGCCTCGGTCGATCCCATTAGCCACTGAACGCGTCAGAGATGTAACCCCTTGCCCTCACTATGACAACAAGAGTGGCCGTACAGTTAGGTGACCCCTTTCCTCTTATAGTGCCTTAGGAACTCAAGAGCACAGAAGTCAGTCAACGACAGTAAGCCAACAGGAACACACTGAGACAAGCACAAGCAAGGAGCTTCACAGCAACGAACAGAAAGTCTACACGAGGAAACCAAGCTACGAAAGAAACTCAGAAAGGATCACCGGATTCTTTGAGAAAAGGATTTGTTTCATTTATACAGGATCATCACACAGTGAACAACATGGGCGTAAGACGGATATCATACCGTCGGCAGGACGAGCTTTAATCCTTGGCAACGGTATTTAGCCTGGGCACCACTGGAACGGTAGAGGAGTTACGAGATCGGTTGGCAGCGTTCATGTCCCGCGGCGAGCATAGCGAGGAACTGAGGGCCCGGTTGGCGGAACTGGAGCTTACATTCGGAGAAGCAGCAATTCCCTAGGATGGGCCCTGTCCTCACCTGGCCTCCTGAACAGGGATACCAAAGGAGAATTGTCGAAGGAAGAACTATCGCAGCTGCCAAAGCCGATAGATGTCGAGCCATCTCCTGAAGCTCAGAGGGGCACATTCCCTGTTGAAGGTTATTCCCCAGTTCGGGTTATTCTCGAACAGTTGCCAAGCGTCCCTTCGGGGCTACTGTATGGGAAGGCCGAGGACTGGTATTGGGCATTCCAGATGCAGGAAGCCTCGTGGGCCCGGTTCAAAAGGGAGTTCCAAAACTTAGTTTTGCAACCGAGGTACTTCCAACGTCTGGAAGACACGAAACGGAACCGACATCAACAGCCGGGAGAAGCATACAAGAACTTTCTGGCTTATATCAGGCTTAAGATGCAACGGGCCAAGTACTCACCGATACAGGAGCTGGATCGCATATACGAGAACTTCCTACCCGAATACTTGCTGTTCACACGAAGACACGAGTTTTCCTCGTTGACGATCCTGACCCAGCTTATCAGGAATTACGAAAGAACCCGAGACCTGTACACCGTAAACAGAGAGGAGATGCTGTCTGCGTTCCAGATCCCACCGCCCATATATACACCTAGACCGAGACACGTACAACCCGCACCAGTCAGTCAGGAACCGAGACGGACATGTCGGAACTGTGGAGAACCAGGGCACTTCACCAGGGAGTGCCAAAACGCACAACGGATGTTTTGCCGGAAATGCGGTCGTCGGGGAACCAGGACGAATGGTTGTTGTCGGCCCACGGAGCCGGGAAACGAGCAGCGCCTCCTGCTAACAGGGGACCCGATGGAGGCGAAAAACAACCCGTGAGAAGGAAGCAGGATCGCTACTTTCGATACCATCGGGGATTTGCACTTGGTAGCTACCTTGGATACGGGACATCGCGATCGTTCATCAGCAGGAAAATGGTTGAGAGAATTGGCACCCAAGAGGAACCTCGGCTCGCCCGCACCAGGATAACTCTGGCGGACGGATCAGTAAAGGAAGTCACACAGGCGGTTCTGGCACGAGTGAAACTGGACTGGTAGCCCTCCCATTACTAGTTTTACCAACCGTGCTGGACGAAGTCATTTTGGGGATCGACTTCGTCTGTGGCAGACAGGCGGAGCTGCGCTGCGGACGCGCCTGCTTGAAACTATTTAACCGACCTTCAGATCTGAAGATGATGGAAAAACTCCTGGAGAAGTGTAACAGAGGTGCCCTGGCTGCTCTAGCTCAAAGAATCGAACAATCTTCGGAGGTGGCAGGACGAGCGCCGGAAACTCTGGCATCACCTGTCTTACCGATCGTCAAGGTGGCAACAATCACCGACGCCAACCTGGCTACAATTAAAAGCGAAGACACCGAAATCAGGCACTCGTCCCCAGCATCCCCACCAGGAACCCTGGATTGCCGCGTTCTTAGATGAGGAACTGGCGTTGTTCGACGGACTATCACCAATTGCGAAACATATAATTGTCATGAAGGACGACAAACCGTACAGCAACGCTATTACCCCAAGAACCCTGCCATGCAAAAGATAATCAACGAGCCCTCGAAAAGCCCTCACAGCGTGCCTATAGTCCTGGTAGGGAAGAAGAAAGAGGAAGTAAGGATGTGCGTAGACTATCGGCAGCTGAACGCCCGGTCGGTACCCGACGCTTATCCGTTGCTTTGGATCAACTACATTCACATCTACACTGGATTAAAAAAGTGGATACTGGCAAATCCCTGTAGCAATGAAGAGTCGGGTGTATACGGCATTAACAGTGCCCGGTCGGGGGCTGTTCCAGTGGAAGGTCATGCCATTCGGTCTCCATTCAGCACCAGCCACATTCCAGCGCGCACTGGACACCGTCATAGGACCGATAATGGAACCGCACGCCTTTTCTACCTGGACGACATCGTGGTCATCAGTCCTACGGCGGAAACTCACGCCCAGCACACAGTGTTCAGGCACCCCCAACGGGCAAAACTACGGTTAAACCGAAACAAGTGTAGTTTCTACTAACGGAGCCTGGTCTACCTAGGGCATGTCATCAGGAAAGAGGGGATCCACACTACGGTGCTGCCTCGGGATGGCATCGTGGTATCGCCGGTTTGCGCCAAATTTCGCGGAAACAGTACAGCCAATGACGAGTTTGCTGAAGAAGGGTAAGAAGTGGAAGTCGAGTGACGAGCAACAGGCAGCGCTTTAACAACTCAAAGACAAGTTGACACGGGCTCCGGTTCTGGCCAGTCCGGACTTTTAGGCGCGATTCGTACTGCAGACAGGTGCTAGCGACTACGGGTAGCGGTATTAGCTCAACATACGCCAGCCAACGGCTGCTCGCCGCAGTAGGAAACTACTCGGCAACAAAAAAGGAGAGCTTAGCCATTGTTTGGGCCATACGAAAGCTTCGATGTTACTCAGAAAGACATCAGTTCCACGTGATCACGGACCATCACGCGCTGAAATGGCTTAACTCGATCGATAATCCAACGGGTCGCATAGCTCGATGGGCATTGAAGCTGCAACAATACTGGTTCGATACTGGTACTACCGGCGGGAGCCAAAATATAGTAGCAGATGGGCTTTCTCGTCAACCGGTGGAGGTATTACAGCGGGCGACGGAAGATCAACCTTCATGTCCAAGGTTGCAGCTGCTGGCGAAACGTATCCAGGAGCAGCCGGAGAAGTCATCGGAATTTATACCGGAGAACGGCTAGATCTATCGCCAACTGGGTCACCGACCACTTGTGAGTGGAGATAGACGACGGGTACTGGAGGAATGCCACGATCATCCTACCGCCGGCCACCTGGGAATACGGAAGACCATTACAAGAGTGACTAAGCGCTACTATTGGCCGGGAATCTTCCGGGACGTGACCCGATATGTCAACCAGACCGACCGCTGTCAGCGGGAAACTAAGCCAACGGAAGCCGGCCGGACAAATGCATACACGTCAGCCACAGGGTCCATTCGACATTGTATGCACTGACTTCGTGGGACCACTACCACGCTCTAAACATGGAAATTTTACACTTCTGGTATTCTTCGATGTGTTCTCCATCGTTAAAGAATGCCACCGCTCATTTGGAGATAGTGTTTCAGGAATATATCCTCCGACATTTCGGAACCGCTCGTAAATTCGTTTGCGAAAATGGCACGCAATTCACGAGCCGCTTCTTTATGGAGAATGAATTAGCTTGAATGGAGCTGGAGCACACCGCACCATACTCGCTCCAACAGAACCTAACGGAGAGAGCAAACAGGACGGTCAAAACGATGATAGTGTAAACATCGAAGGGAACCAAAGTATATAGGACGAACTGTTTCCGGAATTGAATCTGGCAATAAATAGCAGCCCACCAGACACCACGGGATTCAGCCTTGCTTTCCTAATATATGGACGAGAGCCTAAGCCTCCAGGTGCACTCTACAAAGAGGTCACGCCAGAATTAGGAGAGTCAAGCGAGACCCCAGAATCAAAGGCTAGCCGGCTTAAGGATATATACAAAAAGGTGAAAGACAACACGCAACAAGCCTCTCAGGAACAGAAGAGGCACTACGACCTACGACGTCGAGAGTGGAAGCCTGCCTTAGAAACACTGGTGTTGGTTCGACAACACCACTTGTCTAGCACCGCAGATGGTTTTGCGGCGAAGTTAGCAGCCAAGTATGACGGGCCATACAAGGTGGTCAAATTCATAGTACCAACCATAGTGCGGCTCCAGAAGCAGTCGAGCAGACAGCGGAAGATGGCCAACATCAGTGACCTGAAACAATACCAGGAACGGGCACAGGACAATGAAGAAGCGACCACGAACGCCAAACGATTGGGGATCGCGACTGGGCGGAGCCAGTCGCCCAGAGCTGCGCGAGCTTCGGGTGGGAGGAGGAGTCGGCGGGATCCGACGACGAGAAGGTGGTACAGGACGGCCGATTTGGAAGCAATGGGCATAGGCCGCTCCAGCTCTGGGACGTTGGGGAGCTCAACGAACGGGCAGACTGGTTTAGGGAGAGGCCAAATCCCGATCCTTCCAAGGAGGAGAGCCCCGCCAGCCTAGAGCTAGTAGAACCCCGTATTCCCCCCTATTACCCACCAACACCGGATCCCGTGGTCTCGGAGGAAGACCGGCAAACGCTGCCTAGGCCCTGGAATTCGCCACAACCACTGCCACCGGAGTCATGGGCCGGGTTGGGGTCACCAGCCAAAGCGCCGCTCAGAAGTTACATGCATGCAATAATACTACCAAAGCGCCTCTCAGAAGTCACATGCATGCACCAATACTATCAAAAGCGCCGCTCAGGAGTTACATACATGCACTAATACTACCAAAACGCCTCTTAGAAGTAACAAAATGGCTCTCATGGACTTCCTTAACAGAAAACACGCATGCGCCTGGCTAGCAAAAGAAAAACAAATCACACACACAGGCGCAGCAGGATAAGACTTAATGCAACATAACAGGGAGATAACAGGGTAAGCTTAGAATTTAACAGAAGTAGTCAGTAGGCTAATGAGGAGTGGGAGAGAAATCAGTCTCAGCGGAAGCTTCAACGTCGCCGAGACAAATCCACGAAAGTGTACATAACAAAATACAATATCAAAAAAGACGGAACAGACTTCAAGTGACAAATACACAAAATAAACTATCAACACGGAAACAACGACAAACACGGCATCAACGGAAAACAAGGCAACAACGAAAAAATCAGGGCAACAACGACAAACCCGGCAAGAACCATAAAAACGCGGAAAAAACAGCGACGATATCAAGAAGCAACGGGACACAGTAACGGAACCACAACAACAGGAGCAGTCAACAAAGATGAGCCGCTACAATGACGATCAACAGGGCAACGAACCCGAGGAGCGAATGGCCATTAACGGCACTGCCAGCCCGCGATTGACCGCGGCAAGTGAAACAAGGGGTAAGCTAGCAGCATACTTGGCTCGCAGGAGCAGTAGTGGGGTAAATTCTTTTTAGTGGTGCGGTTAAAAGCTTTATTACCAATTCAGCCTTTAACTTAGCGAGTAAGAGAATAGGACTAAGAATAAAAAAAATTTCAATATTTAAGCGCGGGGATAAAACCCCCATTGTTTATCCTTGGCCTCGGTCGATCCCATTAGCCACTGAACGCGTTATGGTGGGTGCAGAGATGTTACCCGTCGCCCTCACTATGGCAGCCACAGTGGCCGTAGAGTTAGGTGTTTTAGGCCCTCCCCTTTGTCAAGTGTATACCTACCAGTAGGCGGCATAAAGAGTACAGAGATGTATCCCTCATGGTGACTTCGATAGTTATACGCATAAGAAACCTTCAATTTTCGTGATTTGGTGCACTATGAATTCCTTCCACGTCGCCAAACTGTTAATAAGAATTTATATTTGAGCGTTATGCGTCGTTTGCGTGAAGCAATTCGTTTGAAAAGACCAAAATTATGGACCAACAACTCTTGGTTTTTGCATCACAATAATGCACCCACTCACACTGCATTCGTTCTTCGTGACCATTTCGCCAAAATTTCGACGCATATCGTTCCATACTACTGTATTCGCCTGATTTAGATCCGTGTGTTTGTTTTGTTTTGATGGTGTTGTTCGCTTTACTGTGGACTGCGCTCTGACCGTTTGTTGTTGTTGATCTCTCGCTTTTTTTAATTAAGCCGTGAGTGCTGATATTTACAGCAATCTTTCCTTAGTGACTTTAGTGAACTAATTGTTGTTAGTATATTCTCTCACTAGTATCTTATTATAATATACGCTCTAAGATTTAACTATTCGTGCATCAGTGCATTGTTGTTGTTTCATCGCACATAAGCCTTTAATTTTGCCTTTTAGTTTTTGTTGTGCGCTTAATTTGATTGACACTTGCTGTTCTTCCACACTTCTTTTGTTTTGTTTTTGCCTTAGTGCTGCAAAAAAACTTACAATATAAAACGCGCGGATGATTCTGCTTGGCCGCCGTTTGTTCATTACTGGTTGTGTGAAAATGTCATGCACGCCAAATGTGGAGGTCTTTCGGGTCGAAAGCCATTCCCAAAAAGGTTGTGGTGGTTTTAATTGGATTTGACCCACTTGTTTTAAACTTCGATTTGATTTCTCGTATATGTATAGTATGGTGAGAAATCAATTCTTAAAATTAAATGAGGTTGCTAAGACTCTTCTAAGCGATTTTGACTCAAGTTAGTCAATTTAAATTTGAGTCCTTCTTTCAATGTCCGCCCCAATTTTTAAGCGTTCCGTCTGTGGTGAATTCGTCACCGCAGTAGCCCTTAACTTCGTTGGCAACTGCTTGTCGTCTGGATGTTTCACGATATTTAGACATTTCAGTCTGATTATATCAGAATATCTCTTTACTGAAACCTGGCTAAAGCCCGAAATTTCAGACTTTTCATTATTTTGCAATAAATACACATCTTTTAGATGCGATCGTTTGTCGCGTATAGGAGGTGGTGTGCTTATTGCCGTAGACTCTGATCTTCTATCAGAATCTATTTTATCTCCTTGCTTAACTAATATTGAATTTATTGCCGTTAAAATTATATATACAAATATTTGTATATATATAACGTGCTCTTACATTCCGCCACAGTCCGATTTGTCTGTATACCTGGAGCATATTTCTGCTATTGAGTCCATTTCGTCACTACTTTCTAGTAGTGATTTCCTCTTTGTATTTGGTGACTTTAATTTGCCAGATGTGGTATGGTCTGATTCTCCAAATGTTTTGATGCCAACCACATCTCACGAATTTATCGATTCGCTTTTAGAGATGTCTCTCTCTCAAATTAATCCGGTTCGAAACTGTAATGGTCGTCTACTTGACCTTATTTTTGCATCGGATCCTTTCTCTAGTTCTGTAATACAAACATGTCCTTTAGTTGTCCCCGAAGACCCCTATCATCCTACATTAGACTTAGTTTTTGAACTGCCTACATGTGAGCATATTTGTTCTATTAACCCTGTCGTTAAATCACGCTGTTTTCGTAAAACAGATTTTGTTAAACTTAATTCATTACTTTTAGAAACAAACTGGTCGCAACTGTACTCTTGTACTAACATTAACAGTGCTACTTCAATCTTTTATAATATTATAAAATCACATTTTGACCAATGCGTTCCAGATGAGCTACCCAGGAGAACTAATAGACCTCCTTGGTTCTCTAAGGAATTGGCAATGCTTAAAAATGTGAAGACTAGATATTATAAAAGATTTAAGAGTTCGAATAATCCTTCTGATTTTTCTCGTTATGTTATAGCCAGAACAAATTTTGTTGCTTGTAATTCGCGTTGTTACAATAACTACCTTATTCGTTGTCGTTTGCAATTTGCTCAGAATCCTAGGCAGTTCTACAACTTTGTCAATACTAAACGAAAAACTTCCTTACTTCCCTCATCTGTTTCTTATGAAGACATGAAAGCAAATACTGATCAGGCTTCGGCCGATCTTTTTGCAGAATTCTTCCAAACTACTTATTCATCTTCTAACTTTCTGCCTAATTCCCCTTATCCGTATACCTTGCCGAAATCTAACTGCATTTTTAGTCCTGTGATCTTGGAAAGTTCGTTACTTAACGAACTTAACTTAATCAAGCCAAGTTATTCACCAGGCCCAGATGGAGTACCAGGATGTGTACTTAGGTACTGTGCTGATTCTCTATGTAAGCCCTTGCTTAAATTATTTGAATTGTCTGTTAACTCGTGCTCTTTCCCAACCATTTGGAAGGAATCATTTATAATTCCTCTTCACAAAAATGGTTCAAAGTCTGATGTTAAAAACTATAGGGGTATTTCCAAATTATCCGCGATGCCTAAAGTGTTTGAGAAGCTGATAACATCTCAACTACAACACTCATGTAGCTCTATCATTTCACCCTGCCAACATGGTTTTGTGAAATCGAAATCTACTACCACTAACTTACTTGAGCTTACCTCCCTTGTTATTAAAGGTTTTCAGAACAAAAAGCAGACTGATGTAATTTACACAGATTTCAGCAAGGCTTTCGATTCCGTTAACCACTATCTCTTGCTTAAAAAACTTAGTACTATCGGATTTCCACACAGCCTTCTGGTGTGGATTTCCGAATATCTTTCTTGTAGAACCCAAAAAGTTCTTTTTAAATCCTCACTGTCTAAGCCTGTCTTTGTTACCTCTGGTGTACCCCAGGGTAGCCACCTTGGGCCTTTACTTTTTAATTTATTCATTAACGATCTCCCGTCTATTTTCCTTCACTCCTATGTACTAATGTACGCCGATGATGTGAAGCTGTGCTTATCTTATAATGACAACAACTGTCCTTATTTATTGCAATCGGACCTGGATTTGTTTATTGCTTGGTGTAAATGCAACTTGTTGTTTCTGAATTGCTCTAAATGTAAGGTTATGTCATTCTATAGAAGCACGCCTCACACATTTAATTACATGCTCGACCGGATTTCTCTTGAGAGATTAGACTGTGTCACCGATTTGGGAATTCTTCTCGATCATAGATTAAAATTTGACAAACATATCGCGCTTACAGTCAACAAGGCGACTCAATCTCTTGGATTTATCAAACGATGGTCTAAGGAATTCGACGACCCTTATACGACTAAGCTGCTATATACTTCACTTGTTCGGCCTATTCTGGAATACGGATCTTGTGTGTGGTCTCCTCAATATTCGGTACACCAAGACAGAATTGAGTCTGTTCAAAAGAAGTTTCTTCTTTTTGCTCTTCGCGGCTTTAACTGGGTTCCAGGTACTGATTTGCCTCCATACCACAGTAGATTGCAATTAATTAACCTCCCATCTCTTACTAACCGTCGCATGATGCTGGGAGTTCTATTTTTACATAAATTAATAATTGGCAAAATTGACTCATCTCTGCTTTTGAGCCAAATTAACTTTTCTGTACCTTTGAGACGTACTCGTAACTTTACACCGATTTCTCTAAATACTTGTAATACTAACTACACTCTGCATGAATCTTTTCGAGTTCTCTGTGTTGACTATAACAGACTATTCCGAGTCTTCAACTCAGAGTCCTCTTTTGATATGATTAAGAACCATATCCTTAACTTTTTAGCACGTAGTAACTTGCACTAATTTTCATTACTAATCAGTGATCTGATTGGGTTTTTCTGGGTTTTTCCCAATCCTCGCAACAAATGTTGGATCATTTAATATTCTTATTTTGAACACCCCAGATATTAAATTAAATTTTTTACTTAAATATTTCATTTTTTAAATTTAAAATATATTTTTTAAGTTTTAATTTATATTAAAAATTGTAATTTTCTGGTCGACTGCTAATAGTTGACATTAAATAAATAAATAAAAAAAAATAAAAAAATTATATATCCTTTAATATGCCTTTAGAATTTGAAATTGTGGTAACATCTTCAACACAATCAATTTTCATTATTTGCTCCTACATTCCCCCACCGTCGAACTTCTATGTTTATATGCATCCTTTCTATAAAAACCTCTATTCTCCTTTACCTTTCTAGACATCCTCTCTCTCTTAATACCTAACATTTCTTTAAATTTTCTTTAAACCTTTTTATCTTTTCTTTACGCCTTTTTATTTCCCTTTTAATATGTAACTTTATCTATTTATTATACTGCTACTTTTATATACTGTTACTTCTAATAGTACATTAAATAGTAACAGTGTAAGCCCTATTTACTAACTCACTTTTATACTTATACTTTAATATATTATGCTTCTGTATACTATTGATCCTAATAGTATATATGTAAGTAGTAGTGTATTGTAAATTTTCTAGCCACTCCTATTCTAATATTCATTTACTAATACTTCTGATCTGATTGGGTTTTTTTGGGTTTTCCCCAATCCTTGCAACAAATGATGGGTCGTTTTAAATTAAATTAATTTTCCTTATTTATTACTCTTCAGATTTAAACTTTAAATATTTATTTAAATTTGTAATTTTTTTTATTATTTTTATTTTAATTTTAAATTTTATATTAAATTGTAAATATTTGTAGTTAGCTGCTCTTAGCTGACTTAAATTAATTAAATATGCAACATATTATATGAATTAGAGAAGTGTCTCTTCTAGTAAAGGATACTGGTATTGCATTAGGTGATTTCAATTTACCCAGAATTTCATGGACTTATTCCAATAACTTAAATTATTTTGTGCCTTCCAGCAATCATCAGTTTATAGATTGTATTCTTGAATTTTCAATACTTCAGATGAACTCAATTAAAAACCATTTGAGTAGAATTCTTGACCTAAGTTTTATTAACAAGTATGTAAGCCCATACGTCTATAGATCTTGGACACCGAAAATCCCTGAAGATCCACATTATAAATAGAGGCACCGATGTTTATATTGCCCTTGGCATTTTTTATGATACCTCAAACACACTCTTGAATGTTTGTATGTTAAGTCAAAATATTTTAAAAAGTATAAGAAATCTGGCTTTAATGTTGGGTGGTACAAATATTCTGTTACCAAGTCAAATGGTGCCCTTTTAAACACTTTACTCGTATGTTACGAGGAAGCTTTTGACTTTGTCAATCACAATCTTCTTATCTTTAAACTCGATTGCATAGGTTTCCCACCCTCCTTATTATATTGGATTTCCTCATATTTGAAATGTGCAACCCAAAAAGTGTTACTGAGATCTTCTACTTCGAGGCCAATTTCTGTCACTTCCGGTTTACTTCAAGGTAGTCATTTAGAACCCCTTTTATTAACTCTTTTTATTAATGACTTACCTACCATTCTTTCTCATTCCCACTGTCTCTATATTCAGATGACGTTGAGCTTATCTATTCATACACTGATCCCATTCAAAACTATTTGCAAGAGGATTTGAGTGCTTTGCAACGCTGGTGTTTGACCAATCAGTTGCAACGGTACAACGACGAGGAACGAAAAAACTAAGACCACCTGAAAGGAAGGTAGACTCTATCTTGCCTATAATCAGTTTTTGTAGAAAAACACCATTAAGAGTTTTTCTACGATTAACTAGTGAAGTAAGATGAAGAAGAAGAAGTCTACTGGAGTATGAAGGTAGACGCAGATTGGGTTCCAAGTTTAGTCCACGTAAAGCGAACAGCACGAATTGCTTTTGAACGGATTCAATTCGATCCTGGGTGGCACTATACTGAGGGCACCAGACGCACGAACAGTATTCCAGAATCGGCCGAACAAGAGGAATGTAAAGGATTTTTGTGGTAAAAGGATCATTAAATTCCTTTGACCAACGTTTGATAAATCCAAGTACTCCCTTGTCTTCATTCGTGACAGAAGAAACATGCAAATTAATTTAAGTTTTCAGTCAAATAAGACACCCAAGTCTTTAACCGTGGATATACGTTGCAATGGAATATTGTCAATCGTATAGGAGCTTAAAGAGGGTCTTACACGACTAAATATCATAAACATATATTTTGCACAATTAATATGCAACTGATTGGTCAAACACCAGCGTTGCAAAGCACTCAAATCCTCTTGCAAATAGTTTTGAATGGGATCAGTGTATGAATAGATAAGCTCAACGTCATCTGAATACATTAGACAATGGGAATGAGAAAGAATGGTTGGTAAGTCATTAATAAAAAGAGTTAATAAAAGGGGTTCTAAATGACTACCTTGAAGTACACCAGAAGTGACAGAAATTGTCTTGGAAGTAGAAGACCTCAGTAACGCTTTTTGGGTTCTATCTTTTAAATAAGAGGAAGTCCAATATAATAAGGAGGGTAGGAAACCTATGCAACCGAGTTTAAAGATAAGAAGATTGTGATTGACAGAGTCAAAAGCTTTACATAAATCCGTGTAAATAACATCGGATTGACTTTTTTTAAAAATGCATCATTTACCAAAGTGGTAAATTCCAGTAAATTGGTCACAGTGGAACGATCTTGTACAAAGCCATGTTAGGCAGGGGATATAATTGATTTACAGCAATGCTGTAAAGTAGTTACAAGAATATTTTCAAACAATTTAGGAATTGCGGATAGCTTTGCGATGCCTTAGTAGTTTGAAATATCAGACTTGTTACCTTTCTTATGGAGTGGGATTAGATATGAATCTTTCCAACGAACAGGGAACCTAGTGGATTCAAGAGATAGAGTAAATAGTTTAAGCAACGGTTCAGCCAGAGAAGAGCAGCACTTCTTAAGGACACAACTAGGAATGTTGTCAGGCCCAGGAGAGACAGAAGCTTTTAAAGAACTAATAGAAGCGGTTAGAGAGTCGTAAGATATAGTAGGAGTGAAGATAAAGTTGGAGGCTGGAATATTATAGGGATAAGATGAATTGAAGGAGGACATAGGTGAGTAAGTAGATTGTAATTCAATTTATCTTACCTCTTTCTTTCCTTTTATAACCCTATAATTTTTCATTTTACTGCTACTATTATATACTATTACTTTTAATAGTATATAAATTAGTAACAGTGTTTGCTCTATTTACGGATTCTCTTATACATTAATACTTCAATATACTATGCGTCTATATACTATTGCTCCTAATAGTATTTAGGTAAGTAAAAGTATAACGTCAATATTCTAATTTTTCTATATTCCATACTAATACTAATTAATCTGATTTTGGTTTTCCTCAATCCTTGCAACAAATGTTGGATCGATTTATATTAAATAAATTGTACTTTTTTTTATATTTATTTTAAAATTTTTAATTTTGTTATATATATTTTTTAATTTAAATTCTGCTTTTAATTTTATATTTTAAATCCATTTTTTGTTTTAAATTCAGGTGCTTTTAGTTTACTTAAGTAAATAAAATAAAAATCCCCTAACCACGGAAATTTCTTTCCACTGGCGTAAACTATTCTGACAATACTTCAATTTTTTCAATCTAAGTCTGGGGAAGGTGTTAACCACTGCAGAAGTTCAATTTACTTTGCATAAAACCATTGAGAACTGGCTCGCGATACATGTATCAGGGCATTATCGTGTTCGAAAATTGTATCTTGGTCCAGCTGCTTCTCCAAAAAGCTTACACAGCATTCAGCTAACAATTTGTATAACTATTTGATTTCATTCTTCCAGTAATTTTACAATAATGTCAACAAGAGACCTCTGCAATTTCTCTTTGTTAAAAAGCGTTCGTATTATTTAAATCATGCCAATTGAATTAATTGAAACCATCTGGACTATCAAGATTAAATTTGTTTACATCCGAAACAATTAGTTTCTTCCGCTTTCTGTCCACGTCATATGGTTTTTTTTTTCAAAATCATGCCTTGCTTTTTTATGGACAGTAAGAGCTTCCACTTTAGTAGGTTACTGCACGATAAAATTTGCGGCACTCGATGTGTTATTGGAAGTTGCAGATCAGCTTTAATTTTGGAAGCTGTTGCGTTTTTCTTTAAGACAATGCGAATAATTGCGGTCTTAGCCCTTGAAGAAAGTTCAAGGTTGTTGTTCCTTGCACTTTTTTGTTATAATTTTAACTTTCCATAAGTTTGATCAAATTGTTCAATACTGATGCGGAAGTTTAATTTCAGCGTAATTCGATTGCACGTACCAGTATCCTTGTAGGAAAGGACATTTGCTATTTCTTCGGATGAAAGTGTTGTTGCGTTTTCCATTTTAAATTTTGAATAGATTTCAGCATATTTTGGTTATTTTCTGGTTAAAAATAAGCTAAACTCTTTAAATTAGTCTGGATAAAGTTTATTTGACTTCAAAAACTTTCTAAGGAACAGTTGCAAAGGAACTGCCCTTAACTGAATTTCGCATTAAAAGTTGCAACTAAACAGAAAACTCCTCAAAATCAATTTGAAATCTGAAGGTAATTACATTTCTGAAACTTAAAATAGATTACGAATAAGAATTACAAAAGGAGATGACAAATGCAAGGAACCGTTACTTCCAGTCACAATTGTTCATGCTAAAATGTGGTATCTTTAATTAAATTTCGGGGAGTATAATTATATATTGTATTTATAAGGCTTATTTAATGGCGAAATGATATTTAATGAAATGAAATTGAAATTATGAAATTCAAGTGATTGAGTCAAAATCTTACCTTTTCAGCCTCTAGCTGGTCAGGTATCTGTGTACCATCCTTCGAACAGAAGCAAAAAGGAAGCTTGCAATCTTCCGTATTGCAGCGTTGAGCAGTATCAGCGGGTGAGTCCGTTGCTGGTGCAAGTGCTGTAAAAACAAAAAGTGTTAAGGTTGTTCAAATTGTTTGAATTGTTACCAATATATTGTACGTTACATATTTTCCAAATATGATACAATGGTTAGCAAACCTTCTACAATTACAACAATTTCAGATACAACGACATAAAAAAATTATATCGCAGAAAGAATGCTGTTTCCGATTGTGCGTCTTAAGCCCATGAACGTACGTACAAGATAGCAACAGCAACGCAGATATTGGTGACACCAACAACAATAGACAATGTTGCCAACGGGCTTCCGGATCCCATAACCATTTCAAAGGCACCGGCGGACAAATAACCTATTTACCCTCTCTGGTGGGCTTACGGCCACACGGTAATTTGATACCTGCATATTTTCTGACGAAATATTCTCCTTTAAAATTGGCGATTCCACTGATTTATTGAATACTTCCTGTGATTCAAATTTCTGACCCTATAATATGATTGTTTAGTCGTTTAAGCCACAAAAAAAAAAAAAAAACGCAGCCTCCACCTGTATCACTTCCTACTTATACACCTGCAGCTAATGTTTAATAAAACTTAACTCTGGGTCCGAATAGTAAATCTACTATTCAATAGAAAAATGTAAGACGCCTTCTTCCTAAGCTCCAACAGCTGTATCGGAATAGTACATCACTCGAATCTGGCATTATTGCTCTTTCTGAGACTTGGTTAAGTAATACCATATCTGATTGTAAAATTTTGTAAAAAATCTTACAACATTTAGACACGACCGGCTAATTCGCCGTGGTGGTGGCGTATTAATTGCCGTTAAAACCATATTACAATCAGAATTAGTAGCGTTGCAGTCTGATTCTGCTGTTAAAATAGTTGCTGCTAAAGTAACTCTTCTTTCATCTTCTCTTTTTATCATCTGTTCCTACATTCCTCCAGCTTCTAATATACAAATTAACATGCAACATTTAAGCTGTATTAACGATGTATTTTCTCTAGCGCGGGACAATGACCAATTAAATGTGGTGGGTGATCTTAACTTGCCCGCCATAACCTGGTAATTTTTCAGCAGCACGAACTATGTTGGTAATCTTTCAGCAGCGCAGCATATTTAATTTCCTCCCTTTGCACGGCTTTTAACATTGTATTTTTGATCTTCATCTTTACCAATTAAATTCTATTCCTAACAACCTAACTAGAATATTAGATCTTGCTTTTATAAATTATTACTTTAATGTTTCTATCTCCAGGTCAAATCCTTTATGCCTTCCTACAGATCCTTATCATCCTCTCTATGTATCTA
Source organism: Hirtodrosophila trivittata (assembly GCA_035045065.1). Lineage (NCBI taxonomy): Eukaryota > Metazoa > Arthropoda > Insecta > Diptera > Drosophilidae > Hirtodrosophila > Hirtodrosophila trivittata. The sequence goes on from JAWNNK010000504.1 coordinate 274,345, forward strand.
ACCAATCTATCTTATCTTCACCTATTCGTACTGAACAACACCGATGTTATCGCAAAAGTAACTTTACTTTGCTTAATCAGCTGATTCTTGCTACTGATTGGTCCTTGCTTGACAACGCAGTTGACATAGATGTCACTCTAAGCTGCTTTTATAATACACTTAACTCTCTATTTAAAAAATTTCAAAACTTGAATAATATTAAGTCTAAATGTTTTACAAAGTTTAAGATGTCTCGTTCTTATCTGGACTTATCAAAATAATCTATCGCTAAGTCTAACTTCTTTCTGCTTAACTCTCAATATTACACATAATGTAACAAACAATTTGCTAGTAATCCCAAAGTCTTCTAATTCTTCGTAAACTCTAAGCAAAAATCTACACGCCTCCCATTTTCTTTCTTTTTTTTTTTGCAATAAAAAGGGTAACAGCGACTTAGCTGCTCTCTCTCTGCTATAAAATCTGTAAAATTTTCTTATTCACCAGGGCCTTATAATATTCTAACTTGTGTGTTAAAAGAGAGTAGCACTTCTTTACTTCAACCTCTTCTAAAACTTTATAATCTATTACTTACTACCGGAGTTTTCCCATTTCTTTGAAAGACTCATTTGGAATACCACTCCATAAAAATGGTTGTCAGATATTTCTAATTACAGAGTTATTGCAAAATTGTCTATTCCAAAATTGTTTAAAAATATCATTACAGCAACCTTGCAACATCTGTGTAAATCTGTCATTTCCTCTTCTCAACATGGCTTTGTAAAGAGTCTGTCTCCTACGACAAACTTGTTGGAATTCTTATCTCTTATTCACGATGCGAAAAATGCAAACTGACTGTCATTTACACTGACTTTAGTAAGGCATTCGACTATGTACACCATGATATATTACTTCTTAAACTCAGTTGTATTGGATTCGCTCCCTCTGTTCTACCTTGGATTTCTTCCTACCTTAAAGGTAGAACCCAAAGAGTTGTACTCCGTTAAAAATTTCTCAACCAGTCTATGTTTGGTTTGGCGTCCCGCAAGGAAGCCACCTTGGTCCTTTTTTTGTACTTTTCATTTATAACCTACCTTCTACTTTATCACATTCACGTATACTAATGTATGCAGAAGATGTTAATCTTAAATTATCATTTAAAGATCTCTTTCATAACTTGGTGTTTTTAAACATGATTTTAACTCCATGCAACTTTGGTGCTCATTAAATCATCTTCCTCTAAACTGCACTAAGTGCATGTTTATGACTTTAAGCCCATTGAAGCCATACCATAGTGCATATATGTTTTATTGTTGGCCCTCATTTAGAACGTATATTTACTGTTAAATACTAAGGTGTTTTTTTTGAGCCGAAGCTGAATTTTAAATTACATATTGCTTTTATTGTCAAGGTTGCCAAAAGCGTTCTGGGCTTCATTAAACGTTGATTGAGAGAATTTAACGATTCGTTTACTACGAAATTACTTTTCGTATCAATAGTACGTCTTATTCTCGAATACTGCTCATGTGTATGGTCCCCTGAATATAAAAATAATGACTGTAGAACAACTCTAGCTGTTTTATTTATTCAAAAATGATTAAACGGCAACATAGATTGTTATACGCTTTTCAAAGCCAACGGCTGCGGGTCACATCAGCTCATTGCCATTGCCTCTGCCTTGACTGCTACGGCTCTTGATAGATCTAAGTATTCTTTAAGTAAACGTTCCTTTCCGTCCTTCGCGGATGCTCTTTTTTTCCCCGCCTGCTTTGCAATCCTATCCTTCTTTGAGAAGGTTTTGACGTCAGTCTGCGCCTGACCTTTGGTTTAAGGCGGACGTGTCTCTCTGTCGTTCGTTGACTTTAGTTTGACCCATGGTCAAAATATGTGACGACTGGTGCGTGTTTATAGGAGCATTGGCTCTGTCTTCGTGTAATTTATTAGCTACTTCGAAACTAAAGGCGTCAATAAGTACACGGAATGTGAATGTGTTATGTGACACAGAGAAGGTGGACGCAAAAATTAATTCTTAGCACAAATTATCTTATAATTATGATTCTTTTAGGTTAGCATAAACATTTATGGTATGAAAGCTTAAGTTTGAATCCAACAAAGAACCAGCACACTGCAGTTTGATGTAAGCTCCGGCAAGGCCGCAAACTTTTATTATATTTATTATTAAGCCACAAAAAGGTTCCCAGCATAATAATTGTAGAAGACAACTGCTTTAAGAAACAGCGTTAAGGCAGACCACAGCAAGGCGAAGGTGGCCAGAAACCTCGCGATGGGGATAACCAAAAGCAACTTCATGAGCCCATGGAGATAGATTATTCTTCTAAGATTGGAGACCTCAAAATAATGACGCTGAGGCCAACCGAAGGAGCTTAAAAGAGTAGTGCCGGTTGACTCCGAATTTACGGTTAGTTCCATACATGGTTCTAACAAGCTAAGAGAATAATGCTTCATGTTCATTTTTGACCAAAAGGCCCCGTTCTTTCTTTTAGATTCTCTGTCAGCGTTTGATGCCACCATAGGCCGAGACTTGCTAACACAAGTAGGTGCGTTTTTGACATCTAACGAGGTATTGCCTTTTAATACGTCACTCATTGCGATAATTTGCACAGTATACAATAACCCAATTTTTTCAAAACTTTATTCACATCCGATGGGTGAAGCCGAATTCGTGAACAAGAAAATTAAAGACTTGTTAAAGAACGAAATAATTCGTCCTCCCAGATCTCCATTTAACAACCCCACTTGGATGGTTGATGAAAAAAGATTAAATGAGGATGGGATTTGGAAAAAAAAGGCTTGTCATAGATTTAGAAAATAAGGCTTGTATAGCTAAATGAGCGGACTTTAGCAGACAAGTGCCGAATGCCCAACATTGCCATGATATTAACTAACTTTGGTAAGACTAGATATTTTTAAACGTTAGACCTAAGGTCTGGTTACCACCAGATCTAACTTGCAGAACACGACCGCGAAAAAATGGATTTCTCTGTTATCGGCGGCAAGTATGAGTTTAGTCGAATCCCGTTTGGGTTGAAAAATCCTGGCAGCACTTTCCAGAAAGCAATCCACGACGTTTTGCGGGAACAAATATGCAAGACATGCTACGTCAATGGGGACGATGTAATTTTTTTCAGCAAAAGAATCAGATCGTGTACAACACATTGACTGGGTTTTAAAGAGCCTCTGTGAAACATAAAGGTGACTAAAGAAAAAACATATTTTTAAAGAAAGTGTAGAACACCTGGGTTTCATTGTCACAAAAGGCGGAGCAAGAATGGCCATACAGGAATATACTGTAGCCAAAAATTTTTTTGCACTTAGATTCTTCTTGGGCTTAGCCAGATACTATAGTTACTTTATTAAAGACTTCTCAAGAGAAGTAACGGCTTAATCAGTAAGCATATGTCAAGAAAGATCCCGGTTAGCTTCAATTACAGAAAATTAAGAATATAAGTGACATCGAAAAACTAAGAAGCATTCATTATTTTAAAGTACCCAGATTTCAGGAAGCCATTCGATTTACCGACGAACGCTTTGGCACACATATAAGACGAACTGATAAAAATTTTACCGATTACTAGATTTTGGTGTTGCTAAAATCTGGCAACTGATGTGACCGATAAAATTACCAAGCAGAAATTATCACGGCAGAACACGATCGTCCTCACATAGCCGCGCAAGAAAATGAAAACAGATTCTTTGCAATTATTATTTGCCAAAAATGTTTAAGCTGGTCATAGAGGTTACAGAAAACTGCAAAGTCTGCACAAAAGCCAAATAGGGCAGACGTCCAAAAAAGCAGGACTTCGGTATAACCCCGATACCGTGAAATGCTCCACATCGATATTTTTTCTTCTGAAAAAAGCAGTTTATGACTTGCATTGATTAGTTTTCGAATTTGCTATTACACAGCCCAAAGTATCTTGGACAATGGCGGATGTCAAGTTCCCAATTATTCAGCTCGTAAATTTTTTCCCCAATACAAAGACAATATACTGTGACATCGAAGCGGCATTTAATGTAGAAACTATCAAGTCAACGCCTCCAGCGAAGATTTCAAGGAGAATATCAGGAAAAATATTAGCTTAAGCTCAGCAAGCTCAGATAAAAAAGAATACCCCATTCCGATAGAATAACAAAAGAAGTAGGGGAACAAGTTTTTTTTTATAAGTAAAGAGAAAAGAAAAATGTATAGGATTAGTTAACTTGTACCTTTTAGGTTCGTGAGCACACTCTTTACTTAACTGATTCCCATTAAAAATTGCACATGCGCGAAATTTGTTGTCCGTTTTAAAGGTCCACCACAGATTTACTTGCAGTATAGATTTTCTAGGAGCTATCCATGTCAGATAGTACGCACATCTCGCAACATAATACGCTACTGGCTGGTCTAGATATGGGCCACAAACCGGTCAAGTCCACAACAGCGACGGCCAATTTGAACATCAATGCCAGGCAGCTGACAAATCCTCAGCTGCTTTGGCAGCGTCCAGTAAGTGCGCTTAAATTCGGACACGTCAACTCACTGGGCAGATATGAACGGGATTTCGAGGCTGTCGATGCAGTATCAGCGCACAAAACCCCGGCCTGGACGTTAAGTGTTAAAAATGCTATGCGGGAATTGGTCAACCTGCCGGTCGATAATGTACAGGAGGAGATTGCCTGGCAAGTAGCCGAGATGATTGTTAAGGATGTGACCAGTGTCACGCTACGGGACAACAATTAATCAATCCCGGAATGCCGCAATGAAATTTATTATTTAGTTATAAACACAAAACAAGTTTTATTATGATTTGGTGTTCAAATATTGAATGAATCTCTTTCGCGTAGAAATGTGCACAAACAAAATGAAATATCTCCTTTATGGAATCCAACTCTCTTTAATGCAACACTGTGTGCTCTCTTTTCCATGCTACACTCTCGTACAAATCTATGGAACAAAACTTGTTTATTTTTTAGTTTACTATTTATTACTAACCCGCAGAAGCTAAATTATTTAATTAAATAAGTTAACCATGATCTTTTAAGGCTTTCAAAGCTTATAAGACAAACTTTCACTTGTTTGCACGCTCATTTTCAATGAAAAGCACACTCTCACACACATTTACACATAGAGTTAACGAAAGTTTCCTTGATTTTGTACCTACAGATATATAAATTTATATAAACATATATCCGATTATACATAGTATTGATATATCCATCTGCTGCCCAACAAACTTATTTATCTCTCTTTATATTTTCATTCCGTATTTTTATTTATTATAGAAGATAAAAGATTTATAAAGAATACATACATAGCGCATATACATACATATTTTTGCATATTGAAACTTTATAACAAAAAAAATTGTTACAAATAAACTTTTTTTTTATCTGTGTACACCAGATGTTTTAGATTTTAAAAGAATTTGAATATCCAAGTCTCAGCTCATCGAATCAAATAACACACAGGTGGAGATTCGCACCGAAACACAAAAACAAATAAATGAGCTTACAGACACAATATATATAAATGATATAGCTGATACGCCTCATGAGTACGAGTCGTTGCTGGCCAGAAATAGAATGTTAATTACAGAAATTCAGAACTTGAAGCAGTCAATCGCTCTAGCTAGGTCTAATATCATTAACCCCACTATCTTTGATCACAATGATTTGGAGTCCATTCTATATGAAAATTCCACAGAGGTGCCCGTAGTTAGTCTAATAGAGGTATCTAATATAAAAGTCTACCAGCTCGATAGTATATTCCACATATTTATTTGTAAGAAAGTTACCATAGTCCCCGTGGCCCACAATAACATGAGGCAACAAATGTTAGACGATACCGTAGCGGAATGCGCCGTGGGAGCCATGGCTGTAACAGAATACTCCCCCACTAGCTATGCACCATTTTGCAAGTTGGCAACCAATGACAAATCCGCCGGTGGCTTACACTCAGGAGGTTCAGCCTATTGTAAAACCCAAGCTAGTAACCTCATGCCGGTTACATTGATAGACGAAGGTACACCTATCATTACCGACCACCCGTATCATACAGGAGCTTAAAAGTCAAACCGTTTCCGAAGGGTCACTTTCACACTGACTCTGACTACTCTCCAGTGGTTCCATTCTTCTCTGCCTAACATAGTACAGTACATGCTTTGGATCTTTCCATCAGCTTTGTGTGTATTATATATTCATCACTTTGGCCGCTGCATCGAACACTAACTGGATTTTTCCCGGCATGTACGGGTTTTCAACTCCAAAGTGCGTCAGATATCAAATCTTGTCGCTGTTGACTAAAGCAACCAAGTTTCCAAAAGTTACCGAACTGTTGAAATAAAATGAAAACTACAATAGATTTATGAGTACCTATTTTTTATTATTATTCAAAGTAATCTCCTTCCGAATGCCAACTTCCTTCTTCGCGATATTCTGGGCGTACTTTCAATTGATGCGGGACAAATCGTGCACACTTTGCTGAAGCCCAAATGATCGACCAAAATGCGATGGATTGAGTCTTTGGACAATGCCAATTCTGATTCCATGATCCGCAATTTTGATTTCGGCTTATTTTTGATAAATTCACGGACAATTTTGATGGTTTGCTCGTTCACTGAAGATTTCGGCCGGCCCGAACGTTCGTTGTCATTCAAATCTTCCCAGCCGTCTTTGAAACGCGTACACCATTCGTAAATAGTGGTACGAGATGGATAATTATTTGCAAAAACTTTTTTCATCAATGCGAAGGTGTCGGTAAAAGTTTTACCATGTTTAAAATGTTGGCTCGGTTTTCAACACTCATTTTGGCAGCGATGACAAAAATATACTGTCACATTAGACGCTATAACTCCACTTCCATATTTCCAAATGTCATGAAATTTAGAGGGAATGTCAATGAAATATGAATGTTTCCAACGCACGTCCTCAACAAAAGGTGGCGCCACCAAAAGACCCTAACAATAATGATCGGGAACTTTTTAGATCCACCTTGTACCTATCCAAGATCGGTAGCGGCCGCGTCTGGTTCATTTGCTGCAAATCGTCTGGTCTTCATTGAACAAGATGTGCATGGTCTTAACCAATGAGAAACTTTGGTACCACGTTTCTGTAAGGTCTCATTGGTAAGAACGCCCCTTTATCTTTAGTATGGACGTCACGTCGATCCAAGCTCTGCCTAGGCAGGTTCAGGTTAAAAACGGCATACACTTTTTGCAGCACGTGGCGTTTATCTTTGCCAGCTCCGCTGATTTGCAGGCTTACTATGTTAGTGGGTTCTGTGCTGGCCCTGTCAATTCATTGTACATTAAGTTGTCTACGCTCTTCTTTCAAGCCAAGATGACAAAGTAGCTCATCGTCAATTATCGTTACGGATGAACCCTCATCCAAGAGTGCGTATGTTCACTCGTTTGCCCCATATTACGTGACTGGCGATGTGCGCAATGCGGTATGAATTCTCTGACTGAGTTATCCGCACTGCATTTGTCTTTTCATCTTTTCTCACTGACTGCGGTACAATGCTGGAGTCCTTAGCCGCATTTTGAAACAGGCGATGATGCTTTATTTTGCATCCGTCGACTCGGCATACACTATTTTGCATCCGTCGACTCGGCATACACTAGCTGCATTACAGTGCCTAACCAAGTGGCCACTGCGTAGATTTGAATATCACAGCCGGTGTTGCTTCACATAACCTGCTTGGTTGAAGTCCTTGCAGTCCCTGACTGCATGGTGCCCGTGGAATATTGGGCACTGTGTGTTGCGACCGTCACGCGCTCATCATGTTTCTGGTCGCTACTGGCATGTTCTTGTAGTATTGTACACACCGTCTGGGTTCCTTAGCGACGACTTCCATGATCGTACATTAAAGGTTGGCGTAGTTCGTTAGCCATGCACTAAAATGCACAACCGTAGGATATGGCAGTTCTGGCCCATTCCACCCTTGTGCTTGTGTACCAGTTCCTCCATCAATGTAAAATTTTGTAGATGCTGCTCTACAATGGATGCTTGTAGAAAGGCAGCAAGATTACTCACGCGGGTAGCGAATAGTACAATCTTCGGTATGTTGTGCTCTTGTACTTGCTGCATCTCTCGGATACACGTACGTGTCAGTTGCTCCGGGCGGAAACGCAATATCGGAAACGCAAATGTTCCACTTTAGCACTTGTTACTGTCTCGCGTGCATCATCCTTCAATGCTTTATGCAGACATTGATTGTTTCCCCAGATTTGTACAGTTGTACGCCAGGCTCATTTCCATAAACTCACATAATTGGAGCGGGTTATATTCACTGTGTGCACGCGATGCTTGCCATGTATATGCCCTAGGCAGTGGCGGTGGTGTCATACCTGTCTCTTGTGGATTAGCTTGTGACGACTCATTACCTAGCGCTGACTGCGCAAGGTTCGCTAAACAAAATAGAGTTCCGAATTGACGTTGGACTAAATAAGAATTGGAATACCGTTTGATGTTGTTGGTAGCGCTGACTAAATAAGCATTGGAATACCGTTTGATGTTGTTGGTAGCGCAGCGCTACAAGATGGCGATTCACTCCAAGATGGCCTTCCACTAAAAATTTCCACTCATTAACGCCATTTCACACAATGCTCCAATTAATGATGGCGTCGGTATGCTAGCTATCCCGCTCACACCAGTACCGCTCAATTTAAAGGGATCGGTACTCACACGCTCACTGGACTTTGCTTTCAGCAACTCCTTCTCGACCTTTGTACCAACAGGTTTGGTACTGCGGCTCCGCAATCGATGCAGTAGTTAAGCTTACGCCTCCGCGTGGACTCCGCTTTGGCGGTGAACGCAGCAATTTGCTCATCTTCAATATGTTTGACGCTGGCTGCGTCCCAATGACTTCTCTATAGCAGGGGTGGATGCTTTTGGCATGTGTTGTATGTCTCTGCACAGGCACTGTAACCTTCAAATGTTACACCACTTCTTAAAACCAGCGCAAGTTGTCCTTGCAGTCTCATTACAATTTGTACTACGCATAAAAGATCATGTCGTCGCTTATAGGGAGCAATATTGCAATTTTAGCACGCAAGGGCGGGTTTTATTCTAATAAAATATGTACATTAGAATTTAATACTAAGCTTCAAGATATGCGTTACCACAGTCTTTCCTCCTGCTTCCTCTACGCTTACGACAATAAGTAAAGCTAACATAAAAACGTGGCATTATGCCGGTTCCAGTGTGCCTGCACATTCAAAAGGGCTAAGTTCATACAATTGTAAATACTGAACTAAATATTTAACATGAACAAACAATAACATAATTCGTTTGACACAAAACCGATTTTGGACGACTATCACAGAATTCGTTAGCGCCCGAACCACACCACGATTAAATTCACTATACCAGCGATATATGTTGGTTTTTAATAATGCTTCTCCGACTCGTATTCTTAAGATAATCAACGTCGAAAGTTCTGAAAAAAAATCCAACGAAAATCTTCTCTTAAAATTTAAATTTCAACCAAATTCATACAGCGTAGATTAAGTTAAGTCAATTATAGACGCAAATTGGAAAATCAAAAAGCCATCGTCATATCAAATCAATAACACCAACTACTAACGCAGCTCCTGAAGACCAAACCAACAGCTGACACAAAAGTTGCAAGAGAAAGATTAACTATTTCATAGCCTTTTATACGCTCACGAGTCACAAAAAATGCAGACAACCGGCAAAATAAAGTTTACGAGGCATTAAAAACTTGTTGAAAGAGCTGCCGCCGATAGGGAATACCCATAAAATGCACGAGCGCCAGCCGACGCCAGACCTAAAATATTCTCAAATTAGTTAGTTACTATTCTGTCCCGCCTGTTTGATGAGACACGAAATGCGGAAACTTGAGGCGCATTAGGCATTTCTATTTAATTACCGAAACTTTCCGTAAAAGCCTCCCGTTACTGATTTGGCGTTAATAGTGCAAAGTTTATTATTTAAATGCGATGTCATTTGGCCCGACTAAAAATCTCGCCATCTTCAAGCGCCAGATGAACGTCTTTACTGGCGTGAGTTTTACATCGGAAATGATTTAACATGGATTTATTATTATTATTAGCTATTAACAGTCGACCAAACATTTAGGAGTTAAAACATTAAAGTTGAACAAACATAAATTACATTAATTACAATTAAAATTATTAAATTTAAATTCTAATTTAGATTTAAATATTTAGAACTTTAAATTTAAAATTAAATTTAATGTCTGGGGTGCACAAAATAAATATATTCAATGATCCAATATTAATTGCGAGGATTGAGAAACACACAAAAAAAAAACCAATATATTTAAGAATAAAACCTCCAGCATTATGCGATGGTAAGTTAAATTACCTGGAACCCAGTTAATGCCACGAAGAACAAAAAGAAGAAATTTCTTCTGTACAGACTAAATTCTGTCATAAAAAACAGATGTGGGCAGTGCGGAATATCGACGTTTGACATTGACATTAAGGTTGCCATAGGGTTTTGAGCAAACTGCAAACGACAACGAATTAGGTAACTACTGTAACAACACGAATTACATACAACAAAATTTGATCTGGCGATAACATAGCACGAAAAATCAAAAGGATTAATCGAACTCTTAACTCTGTAATATAACCGCGTCTTGACGTTTTAAGCATTGCTAATATGTTTTCTAAGAGAGCCAGTGATGTCTAGAAGTCCTCCTGGGAAACAATTCCGGAACGCATTGATCAAAAAGTTATTTTATAACATTATTAAAGATTAAAGTGGCGTTATTAATGTTGTTAGAGTACAGTTGCGATACTAAGTATAAAGTAGGATGACAGGGGTCTTCAGGGACAACTAATGGACAAGTTTGTACTACATTACTAGAAAAAGGATCCGATGCAAAAATAAGGTGAAGTTGACGACCATTACAGTTTCGAATCTGATTAATTTGAGAGAGAGACATCTCTAAGAGTGAATGGGGGGATAGATTATGAGGCAAAGTGTCCAATTGTATTCAAGGAATACCAACATTATCCTTGTCCCTGCTCTTCTCAAGACGACGCACTACCTCCTAGTGGCTACCTCTGGATTATTCTTCAACCCCCGTTGATTAGCAAACTAAAGCGCGCGGTGGGTTTCTTGAAGCGGTTAAAATGGTTTTGGCGTAGGGCTTAAAGTCCACCGTACACCATTCGTAAATAGTGGTACGAAATGGATAATTATTTGCAAAAACTTTTTTCATCAATTCGAAGGTGTCGGTAAAAGTTTTACCATGTTTAAAATGTTGGCTCGGTTTTCAACACTCATTTTGGCAGCGATGACAAAAATATACTGTCACATTAGACGCTATAACTCCACTTCCATATTTCCAAATGTCATGAAATTTAGAGGGAATGTCAATGAAATATGAATGTTTCCAACGCACGTCCTCAACAAAAGGTGGCGCCACCAAAAGACCCTAACAATAATGATCGGGAACTTTTTAGATCCACCTTGTACCTATCCAAGATCGGTAGCGGCCGCGTCTGGTTCATTTGCTGCAAATCGTCTGGTCTTCATTGAACAAGATGTGCATGGTCTTAACCAATGAGAAACTTTGGTACCACGTTTCTGTAAGGTCTCATTGGTAAGAACGCCCCTTTATCTTTAGTATGGACGTCACGTCGATCCAAGCTCTGCCTAGGCAGGTTCAGGTTAAAAACGGCATACACTTTTTGCAGCACGTGGCGTTTATCTTTGCCAGCTCCGCTGATTTGCAGGCTTACTATGTTAGTGGGTTCTGTGCTGGCCCTGTCAATTCATTGTACATTAAGTTGTCTACGCTCTTCTTTCAAGCCAAGATGACAAAGTAGCTCATCGTCAATTATCGTTACGGATGAACCCTCATCCAAGAGTGCGTATGTTCACTCGTTTGCCCCATATTACGTGACTGGCGATGTGCGCAATGCGGTATGAATTCTCTGACTGAGTTATCCGCACTGCATTTGTCTTTTCATCTTTTCTCACTGACTGCGGTACAATGCTGGAGTCCTTAGCCTCATTTTGAAACAGGCGATGATGCTTTATTTTGCATCCGTCGACTCGGCATACACTATTTTGCATCCGTCGACTCGGCATACACTAGCTGCATTACAGTGCCTAACCAAGTGGCCACTGCGTAGATTTGAATATCACAGCCGGTGTTGCTTCACATAACCTGCTTGGTTGAAGTCCTTGCAGTCCCTGACTGCATGGTGCCCGTGGAATATTGGGCACTGTGTGTTGCGACCGTCACGCGCTCATCATGTTTCTGGTCGCTACTGGCATGTTCTTGTAGTATTGTACACACCGTCTGGGTTCCTTAGCGACGACTTCCATGATCGTACATTAAAGGTTGGCGTAGTTCGTTAGCCATGCACTAAAATGCACAACCGTAGGATATGGCAGTTCTGGCCCATTCCACCCTTGTGCTTGTGTACCAGTTCCTCCATCAATGTAAAATTTTGTAGATGCTGCTCTACAATGGATGCTTGTAGAAAGGCAGCAAGATTACTCACGCGGGTAGCGAATAGTACAATCTTCGGTATGTTGTGCTCTTGTACTTGCTGCATCTCTCGGATACACGTACGTGTCAGTTGCTCCGGGCGGAAACGCAATATCGGAAACGCAAATGTTCCACTTTAGCACTTGTTACTGTCTCGCGTGCATCATCCTTCAATGCTTTATGCAGACATTGATTGTTTCCCCAGATTTGTACAGTTGTACGCCAGGCTCATTTCCATAAACTCACATAATTGGAGCGGGTTATATTCACTGTGTGCACGATGCTTGCCATGTATATGCCCTGGGCAGTGCGGTGGTGTCAAACCTGTCTCTTGTGGATTAGCTTGTGACGACTCATTACCTAGCGCTGACTGCGCAAGGTTCGCTAAACAAAATAGAGTTCCGAATTGACGTTGGACTAAATAAGAATTGGAATACCGTTTGATGTTGTTGGTAGCGCTGACTAAATAAGCATTGGAATACCGTTTGATGTTGTTGGTAGCGCAGCGCTACAAGATGGCGATTCACTCCAAGATGGCCTTCCACTAAAAATTTCCACTCATTAACGCCATTTCACACAATGCTCCAATTAATGATGGCGTCGGTATGCTAGCTATCCCGCTCACACCAGTACCGCTCAATTTAAAGGGATCGGTACTCACACGCTCACTGGACTTTGCTTTCAGCAACTCCTTCTCGACCTTTGTACCAACAGGTTTGGTACTGCGGCTCCGCAATCGATGCAGTAGTTAAGCTTACGCCTCCGCGTGGACTCCGCTTTGGCGGTGAACGCAGCAATTTGCTCATCTTCAATATGTTTGACGCTGGCTGCGTCCCAATGACTTCTCTATAGCAGGGGTGGATGCTTTTGGCATGTGTTGTATGTCTCTGCACAGGCACTGTAACCTTCAAATGTTACACCACTTCTTAAAACCAGCGCAAGTTGTCCTTGCAGTCTCATTACAATTTGTACTACGCATAAAAGATCATGTCGTCGCTTATAGGGAGCAATATTGCAATTTTAGCACGCAAGGGCGGGTTTTATTCTAATAAAATATGTACATTAGAATTTAATACTAAGCTTCAAGATATGCGTTACCACAGTCTTTCCTCCTGCTTCCTCTACGCTTACGACAATAAGTAAAGCTAACATAAAAACGTGGCATTATGCCGGTTCCAGTGTGCCTGCACATTCAAAAGGGCTAAGTTCATACAATTGTAAATACTGAACTAAATATTTAACATGAACAAACAATAACATAATTCGTTTGACACAAAACCGATTTTGGACGACTATCACAGAATTCGTTAGCGCCCGAACCACACCACGATTAAATTCACTATACCAGCGATATATGTTGGTTTTTAATAATGCTTCTCCGACTCGTATTCTTAAGATAATCAACGTCGAAAGTTCTGAAAAAAAATCCAACGAAAATCTTCTCTTAAAATTTAAATTTCAACCAAATTCATACAGCGTAGATTAAGTTAAGTCAATTATAGACGCAAATTGGAAAATCAAAAAGCCATCGTCATATCAAATCAATAACACCAACTACTAACGCAGCTCCTGAAGACCAAACCAACAGCTGACACAAAAGTTGCAAGAGAAAGATTAACTATTTCATAGCCTTTTATACGCTCACGAGTCACAAAAAATGCAGACAACCGGCAAAATAAAGTTTACGAGGCATTAAAAACTTGTTGAAAGAGCTGCCGCCGATAGGGAATACCCATAAAATGCACGAGCGCCAGCCGACGCCAGACCTAAAATATTCTCAAATTAGTTAGTTACTATTCTGTCCCGCCTGTTTGATGAGACACGAAATGCGGAAACTTGAGGCGCATTAGGCATTTCTATTTAATTACCGAAACTTTCCGTAAAAGCCTCCCGTTACTGATTTGGCGTTAATAGTGCAAAGTTTATTATTTAAATGCGATGTCATTTGGCCCGACTAAAAATCTCGCCATCTTCAAGCGCCAGATGAACGTCTTTACTGGCGTGAGTTTTACATCGGAAATGATTTAACATGGATTTATTATTATTATTAGCTATTAACAGTCGACCAAACATTTAGGAGTTAAAACATTAAAGTTGAACAAACATAAATTACATTAATTACAATTAAAATTATTAAATTTAAACTCTAATTTAGATTTAAATACTTAGAACTTTAAATTTAAAATTAAATTTAATGTCTGGGGTGCACAAAATAAATATATTCAATGATCCAATATTAATTGCGAGGATTGAGAAACACACAAAAAAAAAACCAATATATTTAAGAATAAAACCTCCAGCATTATGCGATGGTAAGTTAAATTACCTGGAACCCAGTTAATGCCACGAAGAACAAAAAGAAGAAATTTCTTCTGTACAGACTAAATTCTGTCATAAAAAACAGATGTGGGCAGTGCGGAATTTCGACGTTTGACATTGACATTAAGGTTGCCATAGGGTTTTGAGCAAACTGCAAACGACAACGAATTAGGTAACTACTGTAACAACACGAATTACATACAACAAAATTTGATCTGGCGATAACATAGCACGAAAAATCAAAAGGATTAATCGAACTCTTAACTCTGTAATATAACCGCGTCTTGACGTTTTAAGCATTGCTAATATGTTTTCTAAGAGAGCCAGTGATGTCTAGAAGTCCTCCTGGGAAACACTTCCGGAACGCATTGATCAAAAAGTTATTTTATAACATTATTAAAGATTAAAGTGGCGTTATTAATGTTGTTAGAGTACAGTTGCGATACTAAGTATAAAGTAGGATGACAGGGGTCTTCAGGGACAACTAATGGACAAGTTTGTACTACATTACTAGAAAAAGGATCCGATGCAAAAATAAGGTGAAGTTGACGACCATTACAGTTTCGAATCTGATTAATTTGAGAGAGAGACATCTCTAAGAGTGAATGGGGGGATAGATTATGAGGCAAAGTGTCCAATTGTATTCAAGGAATACCAACATTATCCTTGTCCCTGCTCTTCTCAAGACGACGCACTACCTCCTAGTGGCTACCTCTGGATTATTCTTCAACCCCCGTTGATTAGCAAACTAAAGCGCGCGGTGGGTTTCTTAAGCGGTTAAAATAGGTTTTGGCGTAGGGCTTAAAGTCCACCCGTAGAAAACTATTTTCCAATGAAAGAAGCAAGAAGTGCCTCGGAACGGATTCCAACTAACGTTGATTTCCACTTGCAATGTACGAACACTGTATAAACCTGGTGAGCCGACAAAACTGCTATCCAGATAGTGCGATGGGAAGGGAAAGGTTGCATCAGGAGGAAAAATTGTAAAAGTATACTATAGATGCCATCAACAACGGCATGAATTTGATTGCGGTTTCGTTGTAGGTGCCAATTTACGACGCTAAGTCTCTCAATTTCTGTCAATAAACGAGAGAATCGCAACGATACGAATTGCGGCTAAGTTCTTCAACATCAGCCTGACTTGTGCGCAAGCCCCTACGGAAGAAAAAGATGATTTTACCAGGGATGTTTTCTATGCGAAGCTCGGCCGAGCATGCGGTCTCTGCCCATCACATGACATTAAAATACTTCTTGGAGATTTTAATGCCAAGGTTGGGCGAGAAAGGATTATTGGTGCAACTGTTGGGCGTTTTGGTTTGTATGAGTGGTTTCTCGAGCAATGGTCTTAGATTAATTTGCGCTTTGCTGCAGAGCACAATTTGGTGGCACGTAGTACCGAATTCATCCATCGGGATATTCACAAGGGATATTCACATCCTTGTTTTCTCCCGATCGACTTACCCGAAATCAGGTTGATCACGTTGTGACCGATGCAAGGCATGCATCTAGAATACTTGACGTGCGAGCTTGTCGGGGTCCCAACATCGACTCTGCTCACTACCTTGTTGTAGCTAAGGTACGCACACGAATATGTGTGCCTACAATCGCACGTCGGGGTATGTCAAGAAAGCTGGACATCGAGAAGCTGCAATCACAAACGACAAAGGATGTTTTCTCCACTCGATTCTCTCCAACACACTTCAATGCCTGAAAACATCAGCACATATCTCACTCCGTTGATGCCGAGGCGGAAGAAGTCATTGGATTAAAGCGTCTTCCTACGAGGAATCCATGGTACGACCGGGAGTGTAGTGAAGCAACTGCGGCAAAAGACGCCGCCTACCGAAAAACTCTGCAAGCTGGTGCCACACGTTCTGTTGTGGATCTTTACAGGAGGAAAAGATCATGTTCAGACGCAAGAAGCGAGAACTTCAAAAGAGCGAGTGTGAGAGAGTTGAGTGTGACGCTCGATACTTTTACCAAAGGGTTAAACGTATAACCCAAAGTTTTAAGACTAGAGAGATTTCCTGTAGAGATGGTAATGGAAACCTGGTCACAGATCACAGGTTATGGCGGGATCACTTCTCAAGCTTTCAGCAAAGCGACAGCCCTAGTGCTGATACCAGAGAAGACTTTTTATTTACCACAAGGATTGGGAATATTGATGTCCCAGCACCAAGCTATTATAAGAAAGGCTGGTCTGCAGCGGACGGGGACAATATTAGCAAACAAATCTGTCCAGCGCCTTATATATGCCGATGGTATTGATATCATTTGTCATAAATAGCGTGATCTAACTGCAGCTTTTGAGGCTATTGAGAAAGAATCAGCTAAAGTTGGTCTAGTAGTTAATATGGACAAGACAAAGTTTATAGTGTGCTCTAGCAGAGAATCACGGCGTCTTGATTCTCAGCTTACTGCAGGGAGCTATTACTTCGAAACGGTAAAGGTACCTTGGTTCTGCTACGACTAATAGCAATGAGGTCAGTCTAGAGATAAAACAGACGATTACACTTGCCAACAAGTGCTAATTTGCTCAGGCAATTTTAAAGTAGAGCCCTCTCTCGGCGGACGAAGACTACACTCAACAAGACGCTCATCCTGTGTTTCATTATGGAGCTGAAGCCTGGACAATTTCACAATCGGATCTTAATCACTACGCTTGGAGTGTTTGAGAGAAATATTCTTCGTAAAATTTTTGGACCCTTATGCATTGGTCAGACCTACCGTATCAGGTGGAACAACGAGCAGTATGAGCTGTACGACGACTTGGACGTAGTCAGTTGAACACACAGAGACTTCGCTGGCTGGGACACGTTGTGCGCATGAAAGGTTAAATTCCAGCTCGTAAGGTTTTTGATGCGGTGATAGGTGGAGAACGGAGGAGAGGAAGGCCGTGGATACATTGGCAGGACCCAGTCACCAGAGCTCTGGCCAATCTTGGTGTTGTCAATTGGAGAAGACGCGCACAAGATAGAGATGCGTGGAGGCAAATTGTGCATCAGGCTGTGACCCGATTGGGTTTTTAAATGCCATATAATAATAATAATAAAAATCAATACAAGCAAGTAGTGATGAAATGGATTGAACAGCAGAAGAATGCTCTAGGTATAGAATTATTACGGTCTGTAGCGGAATACATGCAAATTTAATATATAAAAAATTTAAAATATAATTTAAACGGCGCTAAATTTTGTGTTTTACAGGCAATATGAATAAAAAGATTTCGATGAAATATCAGAAACTACTGTTACAAGTATTGTTAACCGACGAATCAGTTGCAATCATATTATAAGAGCCCTGAATATGAGCAGGCGAGCTTAGACTCATAAGCTTGTCGATATTATCAGTGTAGTTATTAAAAGTATTAACATTACGAAAGATTGGACCAGTTGCAGTTAAAGGTTGTAACGTAGACAGGAATACTGGTTAAAGGTATCTTCGGATCACACGGCATGGAAGCCATTTTAAACAATTGAACTTATCATCCAAGGTCTGACGGTATATTAAAACCCTACCTTGAAATTTTTATTAATTTATTCGATTAAGAGACGACTTAAAACAGTCGACAAAAGCTAAACATAAATTGTACAACATTAAATTTTAAGAGTAATCTGAAATTTAAAAAGTAGAACAGTAAAAAAAAGGTCTGGGTGAATTATAAAAAATAATTTTAAATTTGAATTGTTGCAACAATTGCTGCAAGGATTTTGTGAAAGGCCAGAAAAACCCAATCAGAACAATAAGAATTAAATAGTATTGCTTATTACAATAAGTATCACTCAAGGTGATAGAAAAGCGAAAGTTTGATTGAACTAAGAGAATGTTCAGAAGAAAAAGCATGGAAATGTAAGTTAGAAAATGAACATAAAATGCGAAAGGATTGTGCAAGGCATAATCAGTGGTGTATATAGGAAGATATAGAGGAAGACAGTTCCTAGTAGGTCCGCAATGAATAGAGAAATTAAGGCGGCTTAAAAGGGAATAACAATCTATGTTGCCGTTTAGCAGTATTCGAAAACAGGACGTACAAGCGATACAAAAAGTATCGTAGAATTCCTTCGACCAACGCTTAATGAATCTTAGAACGACTTTCGCAACATTGACAATAGATTCAATATGTAAGTTATAATTGGGCTTAGGCTCGAAAAGAACACCTAAGTCTTTAACAGTAAATATTCGATCTGAACGAGGTTAACCAATGGTACATATAATATAAGCTTAACATTGTCAGCATACATTAGTGTACGCGAATGTGATAAAGTTGACGGTAGGTCATGAATGAAAAGTACAAAAAAAATAATCCAAGGTGGCTTTCAAGGTGTGCTGCAAACACAAGAAGTAGAAAAACATAGGCTTGTCTGGGTTAAACTTTTTGGGTGCGACCTTTTAAATAAGAAGAAATCCAAGGTTGAAAAGAGGGAGAGAACCCAATACAACGGAGCTTAAAAATTAATAGATCATGGTGTACGGAATCAAATTTCTAACTGAAGTCAGTATAAATGACGCCAGCTTGCGTTTTCTGTTGGAACACATCGCAAATAGGAGGTTAAAATTCCAACATGTTGGTCGTAGTGGACCGACTCTTTAAAAAGCCATGTTGGGAAAAGGAGATAACATTAATACAGTGATGTTGCAAGGTTGTCGTAATGTTTTCGAATAGAAGACAGTTTTGCAATACCTCTGTAATAAGAAATATCAGACCTAACTCATTTTTATGGAGTGGTATGATAAATGAATTTATTCAAAGAAATGGAAAGACTCCGGTGTTAAGTGATAGATTAAGAAATTGAAGAGGTTGAAGTAATGAAGTGCTAAACTCTTTAAAGACATAACTAGGAATTTTGATGAGTAATAAAACTTTACAGATTTTATAGCAGAGAGTTGGGAAGAGTCACATATTATGGAAGCGAAATTAGAGTACGATAAAGATAAACCATAAGATAGAGGTTTTTGGCCAATTTTTGGTTGAATAGGTGGATTTAAAAATTTGACAAACAAGTCAGCCGCAGCTAAGTCGCTGTTAGTATTTTCATTTCCAAAAAGAAAGAATACGACAGGCGTGTTAATTTATGCTTACAGTTTACGAAAAAGAGTTTCAGATTATTTATTGTATTTATTTATTTATTTATTTGATGTCAACTATTAACAGTCGACCAAAATTTAAAAGTAACATTAAAATGTTTAAAATAAGTTAAGACTGAAATAATATAATTTAAATTTGAAACGAAATATTTAATTAAAAAATTATAGTTAATATCTGGGGTGTTCAAAATGAGAATATTAAATGATCCAACATTTGTTGCGAGGATTGGGAAAAACACAATCAGATCACTATGATTAGTAAAGCAAATTAGAGCTAATTACCACGTGCTAACAAGTTAAGAATATGGTTCTTAATCGTATCATAAGAGAACTCTGAACTGAAGACTCGAAAAAGTCTGTTAAAGTCAACACAGAGAACTGGAAAAGGTTCATGCAGAGAGTAGTTACTATTACAAGTATTTAGAGAAAGTGGTGTGTAGTTACGAGTACGTCTCAAGGGTACAGAAAAGTTAATTTGGCTCAATAGCAGAGATGAGTCAATTTTGTCAATTATTATCATATGTAAAAATAGAACTCCCAGCATCATGCGACGGTTAGTAAGAGATGGGAGGTTAAGTTAAAGCAATCTACTGTGGTATGGAGGCAAATCAGTACCTGGAACCCAGTTAAAGCCACGAAGAGCAAAAGAAGAAACTTCTTTTGAACAGACTCAATTCTGTCTTAGTGTACCGAATATTGAGGATACCACACACAAGATCCGTATTCCAGAATAGGCCGAGCAAGAGAAGTATATAGCAGCTTAGTCGAATAAGGGTCGTCGAATTCCTTAGACCATCGTTTGATAAATCCAAGAGATTGAGTCGCCTTGTTGACTGTAAGCGCGATATGTTTGTCAAATTTAAGTCTATGATCGAGAAAAATCCCAAATCGGTGACACAGTCTAATCTCTCCAGAGAAACCCGGTCAAGCATGTAATTAAATGAGTGAGGCATACTTCTATAGAATGACATAACCTTACATTTAGAGCAATTCAGAAAACAAGTTGCATTTACACCAAGCAATAAACAAATCCAGGTCCGATTGCAATAAATAAGGACAGTTGTTGTCATTATATGTTAAGTACAGCTTCACATCATCGGCGTACATTAGTACATAGGAGTGAAGGAAAATATATGGGAGATCGTTAATAAGTAAATTCAAAAGTAAAGGCCCAAGGTGGCTACCCTGGGGTACACCAGAGGTAACAAAGACAGGCTTAAACAGTGAAATTCTAAAAAGAACTTTTGGGCTCTACAGGAAAGATACTCGAAAATCCACATATGAAGGCTGTGTGGAAATTCGATAGTACTAAGTTTTTAAGCAAGAGATAGTGGTTAACGGAATCGAAAGCCTTGCTGAAATCTGTGTAAATGACATCAGTCTGCTTTTTGTTCTGAAAACTTTTGATAACAAGAGAGGTAAGCTCAAGTAAGTAAGGGGTAGTAAATTTCGATTTCACAAAACTATGTTGGCAGGGTGAAATGATAGAGCTACATGAGTGTTGTAGTTGAGATGTTATCAGCTTCACAAACACTTAAGACATCGCAGATAATTTGGAAATACCCCTATAGTTTTTAACATCAGACTTTGAACCATATTTGTGAAGAGGAATTATAAATGATTCCTTCCAAATGGTTGGGAAAGAGCACGAGTTAACAGACAATTCAAATAATTTAAGCACGGGCTTACATAGAAAATCAGCATAGTACCCAAGTACACATCCTGGTACTCTTTCTGGCCAAGGAAAATAACCTGGCTTGATTAAGTTAAATTCGGTAAGTAACGAACTTTCCAGGATCACAGGACTAAAAATGCAGTTAGATTTCGGCAAGGTATACGGATAAGGGGAATTAGGAAGAAAGTTTTAAGATGAATAAGTAGCTTGGAAGAATTCTGCAAAAAGATCGTTTGCAGCCTGATCAATATTTGCTTTCATGTATTCATAAGAAACAACTGAGGGCAGTATGGAAGTTTTTCGTTTAGAATTGACAAAGTTGTAGAACTGCCTAGGATTCTGAGCAAATTACAAACGACGTCAATAATTATTGTAACAACGCGAATTACAAACAACAAAATTTGTTCTAGCGATAACTAAACGAGAAATATCTGAAGGATTATTCGAACTCTTAAATCTTTTATAATATCTAGACTTCAAATTTTGAAGCATTGCCAATTCTTTAGAGAACCAATGAGGTATATTAGTTCTCCTGGGAAGCTCATCTGGAACACATTGATCAAAACGTGATTTTATAATATTGTAGCGAATTTTATTATAGCGCGGTTGCAGATTCTCCAGGGTCACTAACAGATGAATGAATAGGCGTCGCGTTAACTTAAGTAAGACGGATTCCGTCGGGTTTTATTTTTTCTGATGGAATACAGGTCGATGCAAAAAGTCGATTTTTGATGAATTCCAAAAAAATGTGCAGTGTCAAGAGAAAGAGTGAAATGCATTTTTTGGCATTCTCTGCACGGGGTAGAGATGCCTGCTGATACGCAAGGTTGCTCGCGATCGTGGGCGGGCGAATTCACTTTCGATAAAATATGAAAAAATATTGACGTAGCATTAATGTCAGTATAAGAGTACAGTTGCGACCAGTTTGTTTCTAAAATTAATGAATTAAGTTTTATAAAATCTGTTTTACGAAAACAGCGTGTTTTAACGACCGGGCTAATAGAACAAATAGGCTCACATGTAGAAAGTTCAAAAACTAAGTCTAAAGTAGGATGATAGGGGTCTTCGTTGACAAGTTTGTACTACAGTACTAGAAAAAGGATCCGATGCAAAAATAAGGTCAAGTAGACGAGCATTACAGTTTTTGATTAATTTGAGAGAGAGACATCTCTAAGAGCGAATTGATAAATTCATGAGAAGTGGATGGTATCAAAACATTAGAAATGTCAGACCAAATCACATCTGGCCAATTAAAGTCACCAAATACAAAGAGGTAGTCACTACCAGAAAGTAGTGACGAAATGAACTGAACAGCAGAAATATGCTCTAGGTATATAGATAAATCGATCTGTGGCGGAATATAGGAGCATTATTTATATATAGAAAAATTTTTATATATAATTTTAACGGAAATAAATTCAATGTTTATTATCCTAGGAGAAAATATAGGTTCTGAAAAAAGATCAGAATCTACAGCAATAAGGACACCACTTCCTTTTCGCGACAAACGATCGCATCTAAAATATGTGTATTATGTGGGTGTATGTGTATTAAGTTTAGACTTAAGCCCTCTTACGTTCTGATAAGTTAGACAAAGATTTAGTTTTTTGCTACATTACTAGAGGTTGAAGATGAAGTACTAGTTGGAATTAGAGGCAGTGCAATCGGAGGCCGATTTCTTCTACTTGACTCAAACTTTTTTATAATTAAGTCTTTCGGCCAGAAATTTTTGAAACATATAGTGTTGAATGTTTCCGGCGGATCACTAATTTTAAAAGAGGTAATTTCTGTGGCATAACTAAATCTACATTTATCAACACATAAATCAGATAGTTTTAACTTCGATTGGATGTAGGACTTAACATCATCAATCGAATCGTCAGGGGCAAGCCTAGAGACGAAAATTTGTTTTTTAATTGGGACAGCTATCAGGGGCTTAGCAGACCTAATTGCTTGAAAGGGAATAGATACGGACAAAGTCTAAGGAGAACTAAGAGCAGTGTTGCTGATCGACAAATCAGTTGCATTCTTAGAGCCCCTTAGAGGAGCAGGCGAGTAATAACTCGTAAGCTCGACAGTATCAGATAAATTTGGAGAAATCAGACAAGACGTAGGTGAATGGTGTGGAGTTAAAGATGGCATTACAGTCTTCGGACAGTTTTAAATTATTAAAATTATCATTCAAGTTCTGGAAGTCACCATGTAGTTTGGTGAATGCTGCTCGGAGAGTATTTAAACCCTGTCTTGTCTGCCTCATGAATTTTTGCAAGTTCAATTCAGCCTCACGACAAGACTCGCAACACCACCTAAGACCAGACTTATTGGAAATATAATCCTTAACTTTGGTTGCATAGCCAGCACATTAAACATGTGCTATATTGTTACGGAGCCAACAATAAATGAGTTCAGCCTTGGAATTAGACTGACATTTACAATTTCTGAAATAAATATAATAAAAATTAAAAAATTATGCAAAATGAGTCAAAAATAACAAATGCCTTACACAAGAAAGGGGAAAACAAGAAACAAAAATAATGCACGAACAGTCTTATTAGCAAACACTTAAAATCAAAACAAGAACAACTAGCCCTGGGACGCAGTATTTTTGGAATGATGCAAGCTATGTAGTTAGAACAACAATGAGAGAGAAAGAACTGAGGGAGAGCGGCATGCACAAAAAGCAGCTACAACAAACAGTGCTAGTATTCTCAACTACATGCAAATAAGAAAGAGCGCTAAAACGAAACTGTTAGAGAGCAAGATAACTGACAGTAACAACAACTAACGACTGCGCGAGAGTGCACTAAAGCTTAAACAGAAAAGCAAAGCCAAAAACTTACTCATGAGTTAAGCACTTGAAATAATAGCACAAATAGGAGGACGATGTATCGCAATACCTAAAATATTGATATATATTCAATAGTTTTATATATACATATGTGTCAGGAGAGCTCAATTTCTAGCGTATCGCGTTTTACAATAGCTCGCTAGGGATATCCAGTAACAAGTTCCCTTGGCAAAGGAAGTCATTCGATCAATTATGTTTGTCGAAGAACAATTTTGGCGGGATACATGGCAGCTATTTCCATGACCGGTAAGATTCACGATGCACGTAGTCAACAGGCTTTCTGTTACTTAAATGGTAATCCTCCAAACAATGTATCTTTAGATGCATACGAAATAGTCATTTATATAATTTTGGTGTTTAAGCAGGAAGCCAATTTTACCTATACAGAGCAAAAAGTCCTCGCACCCATCACAAAATTATTTGATTCAGCTGGCTGAATAACACAGCAAAAGATTAATTAAAAAGAAAATATTAATGCAAGGTTTTTGGCTGAGAGAAAAATAGTGGGATGACAGCCTCCCCGAAGACCTCCTTCAAGTGTGGCGTGAAAGGCTATTCATATGTAGACCAGATTAAAATTCATCGCTTGGTAAATTTCTCTCCAAAAGCTATTATGCAATTTCTTGCGTTTTGTGATGCGTACGGAGCAGTGATCTATATCCGAGTTCAAATTGAGCACAGCTTTTCATGCGTTTCTCCTGTCTGTTAATTCTCGACTCACACATGTCAACACAGTCTTCCTGTTACGACTTGAATACTGCTGAGTCGCTCATTCAGCTGGGCTGTCGACTCTAGGGCTAGGGTCTGCTGAGGACATCGTGAACAACATCATGATGTACGTTGAAAGCTGCTATAATACTGGTGTTAAAGAATTGAACTAACGCCCACCTAACGTACGAGAAGTTATAGACACTTTTTATAGATGTTGAAACCATTTTAAACTCTAGGTCACTAGCTTCGACTCCGGATGACCCAAATGATTTCGTTGCTATTATCCAGCTTATGCTAATTGGAACATCTTTGACTGCTGCAAATTTTTGTTAGGCAAAGAAGTGCGCTACATAGACAGATGGCAGCGTGTAACGAATCTCAAGCAGCAATTCTGGTCACTTTGGCTAAGAGATTATGTGCACACCCTTCAGCAGCGCATCAAGTGGAATAAAGAAGATGCTACCATAGCTTGCAAGGACAGGAGGGTTCGAGTTGCGGATGTGCGAACAGCGAAGGGCTTCCTCAGACGTCCGATTCACAATTTTGCGCAACTCCCATTAACTTGTTGTTGTTTGAAAGTCAAGTCTTTCCACGCGAGGAAAATGTTAAGCTAACATTCAAACCTGACAACGCCTTTAGCTCAAGATAATTTGCTTAAAGTGCACCATAGTAAAAGTTGTTTGTTCAGTTGCAAACTAACAGTCTCAATAAACGCATGCAGAAACACAGACCACTCATTCGGCATTTGTAAGACGACGCAACGTGGGGCATAATAAGCGGATTGGACCAGGACTCCAAATTTAATACAATCCGGCACTTGAATTAATTGGATAATACTTTTTTAGAAAAATAAATTTGTGTAATAATCTTCTACAATAAGATAACCATCTGGAATATGGAATGAAAGTCTATATACAACTTTCGAAAGAAGCGTTGAGTCTATTTGCTATCTGAAGCATTTTCTATACGATGATAAACATGTTTGTCTAAAACTTTAACATGTGGAATTTGAGCCTGAGAATCCTTTATTTTAAAATCTATTTTTATCCGTATGATTTTAGGGCACTTGCACATTAATAAATTGATCGGACATTAAGGCTGATATGTCCCCTGTGTGTATGCGTGATAAATCATCAGGTTAAATATTTTTACTACTCTTTCGATGCTTTGTTGTAAAGCTGTATAATTGAAGGTTAAGAGCCTACCTCGTCAATCGACTACTTAGGTCTGTCTATGACATTACCCATTTTAAGGCATGCGTGATCATTTATCACTGCGAATTCACATCGTTGTAATTTCTGCAATATACACGAGTGCGAACTTTGCTTGCATTAAAGACAAGCACAACAGGTGAAGACCATGAGCTTTCTTATTCGTTATCACCTGTAATATAAATATACGTTCAAGTTATTCATACATTTTTATATATTTTATATTTCCATTGCAAGAGATACATCAAAATGTCGCTTCTTGACAAGTTTTGCATTGCCAATATCTATTTTAGAGGAAAGCAAAATTGTAAAAAGAATGGAAATAATGTGATAATACTTTAAAGACCTTAATATTAAGTTTCCGTTATTAACTTTAATGATTCGTCAACAGCACCTATACCAGGGCACAGCAGGAATTAAATAATCTTGAAGCCAATAATTCAAATGCTTATCTGATTCTTTAGAAAATGCAATGCTTGTACTTATGTCGGAACTACATAATATGTTGATGTGATTGATGCGATGCTTATTACTTTAGGGCTTAAAGGCTTTACATTCATTTATTTGTGAAGTGATGTCAGGTAAAGCTGGGTACATTGTCCTATTTTTTAATGTTTTAATTAGAGAATTCAGCATTTTCATATAATCTGTATTTGTCACTTTGTTTGCGAATACCTGTCGATGGTAAACAGGTAGTTTTTTGAATATTATTTTCATTGACCATAGCCATAGCAAAAAACTTTTCATTCCGCTTCGCAATCCTAGCAACGATGTTCTGTCAATTTTGTTAATTCCACCATGCTTAGCTAGTTGCTGACGAGTCTTTTGCTTTAATATCTTTAGCTTACATACTTTGACTACATACTTTGATAGGCATTTTAACTAATTTAAAACTATTTTTCCAATTACGACAATTGTTTTATTTTGCTTATTTTGTATCGTTATTAGCTCGATAAAAATTGTGTAAACAGCTTGTCCTTAACAATTGATCTGTAAACTTAATCGGACTGAGGTAAATAAAACATCTATCGTTGCTGAAAGATGCAGCAACGGCATAACCTGAGAAAAATGACGGTAATTTCATTTTCTTAATTAAATATAACTTAACATAATAATATAATACAAATTAATAATTATTACAACAAAAAATATTATAAACAGTTTTTTATGAAAATAAAGCTTTTTATGAAAAAATAAAAAAGCCATTTTACGGCTTACATGATCGTCCATCCCAGTCAACTACTCAGTGTTGGTGAATAAATTCAAAGCGAACGGCTCAGTTAACAATCAGTCAACATCCGAAATACCGCAAATATAGCGGGCGGTGTGTATAACCTTAGAGAGCCAATTTCGAGCCACTCGGTCGGGAACGTGTTGATGACTTTGAGCGCTCCGGACGACCATCGACGTCAACACATGACCAACACGTCAATGAAGTAAGGGAATTAGTGCTAAAATATCGTCGGTTGATTGTTAGAGATCTTACTGATATGTTCGAAATATCAGAAAGATCTGTGAAAACCACTTAAAAGATTTGTTTTGGGACTACGAAAAGTCAAATCTCGTTTGGTACCGAAAACGCTCAATTTCTTGCAAAAAAGTCGTCATTAATGTATGCTATAAAACTATGACATCTGACTATCAGGACAAGGCAGCATCATCGAATTAATTTTTTTGAAAGCCAAGATGGCATTGTCATCACCATCAACTTTACCGTTCGATGATAGTTGATTTCTTGTGGCGCAAATTGGATGATATGTATGGGAACGACTCAATAGACATTCTGCACGATTTGGGAGTATGGTTATGTCGCACAGAGGCGATGTGATTTTACTAACAAGAGCGTGCGATGATGCCTTCAAAGTCAACATAAATTAATCCATCGATCAATGCATCCTGATTTAGGCGCAAAAGTCAAAAATTGGATCTCTCGGATATGCGCGATAGAGCTCAGCGAAACCGCATTCTTCATTTTTTAGGCATATGTTCTAATATGCTAAAGACTCAAATAATTTATAAATTGCTTAATCACTTACTTGTTGGAAGTGGTCCGCATTTGGCTTCATCCTTAAATGTGCAGAACTTCTGTATATCATCAAAGTAAAGGCCGGAAGGGCAGCGATTCAAATAGGGAAAGCCATCGACGCACTGTAGATTAAGCATCAAAAATTAACATTAGTAATAAGTTAAGATTCCGTGGGATTGCTTGTTAGGATTGCTTGGAGAAAATATAATTTTTAAATTTGAAACAATCTTGAACAACAAACCAAAATTTGTGGCTCTAGATCTTATAGTCACTCAGATCCACGCATTTATGCGGACGGACAGACGGAGATAACTATGATGACTACAATATTGTTGCTGATCAATAATATATACATTTTATGGAGTCGGAGATGTTTGTTACATACTGTTGCATGAAGAAACAGGACTGTTAAAAAAAACAACAAAAAATTAATATTTTTTAAAAGTTATATTTATTTTATTCAAAGTAGTTTCCTTGTGCTTCGATACAGCGTTTAGCCCGGTCAATTAGCTTTTCAAATGAGTGTTTAAGGTTATTTTTCGGAATGCTCTCGAGAATATCGGTCGTCGCCTTTTGGATAGCTGAAATGTCCTGAAACCAGTGTGCTTTCATGGGCAAATGAAGTTTTCCAAATAGGTAAAAATCACAGGGTGCCAGATCAGGTGAGGAGGGTGAGTGATTAATGGTTAATATGGAGTTTTTTGTCAAAAAATCAGTGAAAAGCGTCGACCGATGAGACGGCGCATTATCGTGCAACAGGCGCCAGGACCCTACCTCACGGTATTGTGGTCGAACACGACGAATGCGTGACAAAAGACGGTTCATAACACCAAGGTAAAGCACAGCATTAATCGTTTGGCCAGGTGGGACGAACTCTCGGTGAACAATACCTTTGGAATCGTAAAAACAAATCAGCATTGTCTTTATTTTTGACTTCTGAAGCTTCTGGATGCTTCCATTCGGCACTTTGACGTTTGGTTTCAGGATCATATTGAAAGCACCACGTTTCATCACCAGTCACAATCGAATATTTGTAGTTAATGTCCTTTCTCGACTCCTTAATCAAATCCCTACAATGTTGGATTCGTAGCAATTTTTGCTCTTCAGTCAATTTGTGCAGAACAAGCTTGGAGCACACCTTCCGTAGACCCAATTTATCTATCAAAATGCAGTGAATGGAGTCTTTGGTGATATTTAACTCCATTTCCATGTAACGCAAAGAAGATTTCGGCTCATTCGTAATAAATTCCTGCACTTTTTCAATATTGTTTTGGGTAATCACTGATTTTGGCCGGCCAGACTTCTGATCGTCACAGAGGTCCTCACGACCTTCTTGGAATCGCTTAAACCACTCATGCACATTACTACGGGATAGGCAGTGATCACCATAAACTTTTTTCATCATTTGAAACGTTTCAGTGAACGTTTTCCCAAGTTTAAAACAAAATTTAATATTTGCTCTTTGTTCAAAATGCATTTTACGACCGATGACCAAAAAGTGCTGTCACTTTTTGATCGATAACTTCGATTGTAGTTGTCCAATTGTCTTAATTTGATTATATATATATATCTATATATAAATTTTTACGAAATGTCAAAAGGAGATCAAACTTTTTATTTAATATACCAACCAATAGGTGGGGCGCCACCAGAAACAGTTATATTTAAAGTCCACCATGAAGCGGTGTTATCCCCTGTTGAAGGCTTTGGGCTTGGTTTAATTTAATCTTTATCGGTTGATTCCATAAATTTGTTTGTGCCAGAACCACAGAACGAGCAAAATTCCGAAAATTTCGTGCCCGTTAAAATGATTAAGATTTAGATCATTATAATCCTATAACTTTGGCCACCACATATGATTGAACATTTGTTAACGCTCACAAGACGAACTGATGCCTTACCTATTACCCTTCCATCAGGTAGTTCCTTTTTACATGCTTCAACTAGTGTTTCAAAAAAACTATTTTCATGCCCCGTCTCCTTTCACATTCATTATCAGAGTATTATAGGACTGTAAACGAAGCTTAAAAGCCTCTATTGAGTAGTTTTGCCCTTTTATCTGACATTATCGGTTTATCAGTGACTTGGCTGACACCTGCTATATCTGACTGTGACATTTTGTCAAATTGTTATTCTGTCTACAGATAGGATCGTTTCAATCGCCGAGGGGGTGGCGTTTTAATTGCCATTAAATCCACATTCCAGTCCGATCGAATTGTATCTTCTTTACCCACTGATATACAAGTATATACTGATCTTTTTGTTGTTATGGGCGATTATATTTACCCAATATTTCATGGTTATTCCTCAATAGTTAATGCTACCTTTCTGCTTCTAATAATCATTAATTTTTGGATGGCATGCTTGATTTGTGATTAATCCGAATAAATTCAGTTAAGAATTATTTGGATAGAATTCTCGACCTTGTCTTTATTAACGACTTCGCTGAGTCAGTCGTCTCTAGATCTTCATCTCATACAGTAACTGACGACAAACATCGTCCAGCTTTTGAAATTTTTATTTCACTTCCTATGTCGGATAATGTGACATTAGCACATATGAGACCTTAAATACACTTTTAGATTAGTGTATTCCTACCTACTTCCCGTCAATTCGCATATCAAAGCCCCCTTGGTTTTAGTGTAGACCGTCTTTTTAAAAATATAATGTCTAAACTATTAAAAAAATTTATATGTATATATTTTCCAATCAACCTACTTCCTGTCTCCTCTATTAACTCAACTTATCCTTATTATATCCTACCCATTAATCACATCGCCATCTCCAGTATTTCCTTCAAATCGCCTTAATTTTTCTATTCCTTATAGACCTACTAGAAACTATCTTCCTCTATATCTTCCGGTACGCGTCTCTGATTACGCCCCGAACAATCCTTTTTGCATTTTATATTTT
This sequence comes from Hirtodrosophila trivittata, assembly GCA_035045065.1. NCBI lineage: Eukaryota > Metazoa > Arthropoda > Insecta > Diptera > Drosophilidae > Hirtodrosophila > Hirtodrosophila trivittata. The sequence goes on from JAWNNK010000504.1 coordinate 305,605, forward strand.
TTCATAAGGGTTTACAGAGGTTTTTCCCTAATCCTTGCAACAAATGTTGGAACAATTCAAATTTAAAATTTGACCTATTTACGTTTTACTTGTTGACTTTTTAATTTCCAGTTTACTCTTAATATTTTAAATTGTACAATTTATGTTACAACTTTTTTTTTCTACAAGTCGACTGTTTTTAGTCGTCTCTAAATGTAATAAATAAATAATAAATAAATAAAAAATAAATAAAAAAATAAATTAATAAACAAATAATAAATAAATAAATAATATATAAATAAATAAATATAGTGTCCACTTTTAATTCCCCAAAATATTCCTTTTCACCTGATGCTGATAACATACCCAGGTGTGTCGTTAAAAATATTAATAGTTCTTTAGCTGAACCGTTGCAAAATCTTTATAATCTATGCCTTGAATCTCCAAAATTTCCATATTGCTGGAAGGATTTAAATATTATTCCACTACACAAAAAAGGTAGTGGGTCTGATATTTTAAATTATAGAGGTATTGCAAAATTATCTGCTATACCTAAATTGTTTGAGAAACTTATTGTTTCTGTAAACCATGATATTTTACTCTACAAACTTGATTGTAAAGGTTTCCAGCCCTTCTTAATTCCTTGGATTTCCACATACTCAAAAAGTTCAACTTATGATAGTTCGTATATTTCGAAGTCAGTTCATGTTACTTCAGGTGTACTTTAAGGTAGTCACTTAGGACCCTAATTATTTACTCTTTTTTTAACGATTTACCTTTTATTATCTCACTTTCACATGTTCTCATATATGCAGATGATGTTAAACTGATGTTCTCATATACTGATCCCCTTCTTCACAATCTTCTACAATATTTTTAAAGCGCTTTGCAACCTTGGTGTTCGGCCAATCACTTGCATCTAAATTGCGCAAAGTGTATGTTTATGACGTTTAGTCGAACTAGACCTTTCTTAGGTACGTATTCGATTGATAATACTCCTTTAAATCGTATATCTACAGTGAAAGACCTTGGTGTTTTATTTGATTGCAAATTGAACTTTAACTTCCACATCTCCACTATTAAGAATAAGGCGAAAAGAGTACTTGGCTTTATGTTTCTCATGTTTGATCGATCCTGGAATACTGTTCGTGTGTTTGGTGCCCACAGTATAGCACCAACCAGGATCGCATTGAGTCCGTTCAGAAACAACTTGTATTGTTTGCTTTACGTGGATTAAAAGTGGGAACCTAACCATCGTTTACTTTCGTATTCCAGTAGGCTTTTAATTCTTAATCTTCCATCGTTATTGAATCGTAGAAAAACTCTTGGTGTGGTTTTTCTATACAAATTGATTAATGGTGACATTAATTCGTCTTATTAATTTTGTCATATAAATTTTTCTGCTCCCGTAGAACAGCTAGGAATTTTATTCCACTTGCCTTCCCACGTGCACAACTGACTATGCTTTACACAGCTCGTTGCATGCTTTATGTGTAAATTTTAATTCGCTGTACCACGTCTTCTCACTACTTGTACATTTTCCTTTACCTAAGAGGAAATCCTTTCCCTTTCTCTAACTAACGCAAACTAAATTTTTCTTAACTCCTTTTTCATACTTATAATTCTTAATTTCACCTATTCATTATACTACTTTACATACTTTTACTTCTAATATTATATTAATTAGTGACAGTGTAAACTACATTTACTAATTTTCTTATACATTAAAACCACGATATACTAAGCTTCTACAATATATACTTCATACAGAAGTATTAGAATAACGCCAATATTCTAATAGTTCTATATTCTATACTAATGTTTATTATTCTGATTGGGTTTTCTGGGTTTTCCCCAATTCTTGCAACAAATGTTTGGTAGTCTTAAATTAAATAAATTTTTCTTATATTCTTACTCCCCAGATTTAAATTTTATATTATTTATTTTATTTTAGCTTTAATTTTTATTTTAATTATTCCTATATTCAATTTGATCAATTATTCTTTTTTGGTTTCTTTTAATTATCAATATGTTCTTTTGTTTTAAATTTAATTTGTAGTCATCTGCTCTTAGTTGACTTTAATGAAATATATGAATAAATATATATTAGTCACAAAAAGGTCATAGGATACGGCAATCTTTTTTTCAATTCAATTAAAAAAGAATACAGACCGACGAGTTCTTATACTCTAGAAAACGTTTCTCATCAAATTGCCTTCTTTAATACTGATACTGTTTCGAAATATTAACTGATTCATTTTAATCTTTTATATAATTTTATTTTGTGGACAAAAATAGAGAAAAAGACCTTATACATAATTATATTTAATTTATTTTAAATATAAATTAATATAACAATAATCGGGTTCGTTCGTTTCTTATCTTTTTACATAATTTACCGTGAAATATGTGTATTGAGAGGCGTATTTGTGTAAAAGTATGAAACAGTTAGTAGGAAGTATCTCTGATCCCAGAAGTATACGTATTCTTGTTCAGCATCTTGGCAATGAAAAGGTTTACAGCGACTTAGCTGCTGCTGACTTGCTTGCCAAATTTTTCCAATCGACCAATTAAACCATTCCACACTCTATTTTCGCTCCCATTATATGAGTTTTTTTTCTTTCTGCTATAAAATCAGTAAAATTTTCTTATTCACCATTGCCGGATAATATTCCAAGTTGTGTCTTAAAAAAGTGTAGCACTTCTTTACTTCAACCGCTTCTAAAACTTTTTTATCTATCACTTACCACCGGATTCTTTCCATCTTTTTGGAAAGACTCATCTATCATACCACTCCATAAAAAAAAGTAGTAGGTTTGATATTTATAATTACAGAAGTATTACAAATTGTCTGCTATTCCAAAATTGTTTGAAAATATCATTACGACAACCTTGCAACATCTCTGTAAATTTTCATTTCCACTTCTTAACATGGCTTTGTAACGAATCGGTCCACTACGACCAACTTGTTGGAATTCAGATCTCAAATTCACGGTGCGTTACAACAGAGAATGCAAACTGACGTCATTTACACTGACTTTAGTAAGGTATTCGACTCTGTACTCCTTCCCTCTTTTTTACCGTTAATTTCTACTTACCTCAAAAGTAGAACCCAAAAAGTTGTACTTAGATCAGCAATCTCCAGACAAGTCTATGTTACTTGTATGCTGACGATGTTAAACTTATATTATCATATAAAGAACATTCTCAATTTGATCTTCTTCAACACGATCTTAACTCCATGCAACTTTGGTGCTCGTCCAACCATCTTCCCCTAAGCTGCTCTAAGTGCATGTTTATGACTTTAAGTCGTCTGAGGCTATACCATGGTACATATACCATTGGAAAACTTCATTTAGAACGTACATTTACTGTCAAAGACTAAGGTGTCCTTTTCGAATCTAATCTCAATTTTAACTTATATATTGCATCTATTGATAATGTTGCTTAAGGCGTTCTAGGCTTTATGAAACTTTTGTCGAAGGAATTTAACGATCCTTTCACCACGAAATTACTTCACTTATCACTAGTACGGACTATTCTCGAATGCTGCTATTGCGTATGGTCCCCTCAATACAATATCAATGAGGCCCGCATAGAGTCAAACCAAAAGCAATTCTCTCTTTGCCCTTCGCGGTTTTAATTGGGATCCTAATCTTCGTTTGCCACCCTAGACTACTAGGTAGACTTCTACTACTAAATCTTCCCTCTTTAACTAGAACAACTTTAACTATTAGTATCTATCTTTCTCTATATCTTCCTATGTGGATCAGTGATTATGCTTTACACAATATTTTTTTACATTTTATGTTCATGTTATAAATCTCATTTCTATGCTGTTTCTTCTGAACATTCTCTTCGTACAGTTAAATTTTCACTTTTCTATCACGTACGGTGATACCTATTACTTATTGTTCTGATTGCGTTTTTTTGGGTTTTCCCAAATCCAAATATAAAATTATATTTCATACTCATAGTACCCTCAGGCTTTTTACATTTCCAGTTTACTTTTTAAAAAAAAATGTATGTCATATAATTCATAATAATAATTTTATAGTTAACTTTTTATTATTCAGTCTACTGCTTGCTGTCGATTCCAAATTCAAAAAGAAAATATTTATTAAGGCATCGTTTTAAGTATGCGTAAATAAAAGCCATGTAGAAACCGTAGAGCAATACCGTTTTTAAGCTAGAAAAGTTCAGTTTTTTACTTTATCTCGCAGTTTCCCCTATAATATCATATACAAATTAAAAATTATACTTATAACGAAAATACAAATGTAACATTTATCGTTCATTGATTAAATAAATTACATATTCTAATCTATTTGTTGTCAAGGATTGTAATCTCAAATTTTTGGTTACATTTGGATATCAGGATAAAAAAAATTGAAGTTTATATGGCAGAACTTTCCAAGAAAAAATTCCAATTCTGGTATTTAATTTTTCGCTATTTTTTCGATGCGGTTTCAACTTTGGAGTAGCACTTTATTTGAGAATAGCACTTCATTTGTTAGAAAGCTTTACATAATTACATATATCATTTATTTTAGGTATCTGTGAGAAAAATGTAATAAGCTAAGTAAGTTATAACATTTTAAAAATTGAAACTTTATATTCGAATTTTATGACTTTGTGGCGAAATGGTCTCCCAAGTGCAAATTAAAATCCTAGAAATGCTATTCGACTTAATTTTTTTTGTCAGTTGGACTTTAAAATCACATGAATACATATATTAAAAAATCATCAATTAAAATATTGTTATACAATATCAATGCATAAAATACCAATTTTTAAAATGGTTAATCTGAGTAAATTAAACTTTTTTTTTTATATTTACCAACGAACAACAACAGAAAAAAGTAGGAAATTATTTTCAATCAATTTTGAGAATCTATTGTATATATCTGCTTTTTGAAATACTCGCTGCTCAGTTTAGTTTCTCTATTTCATGTGATGTAGGTAACTATTAATTTACTAAATATATTAGCAATTATTGTGCATGTAAATAATTGTTTTAATAATGTTATATACAATAGTACCAGCAAACATGAAAGTAAGCGGGAATTTCCAAATCTGTTTTTATTCATCTTTGCTTCTTGTGTTTGTATTTGCATACATTCTACAGAGTGCTTTCAGACGACGAGTGTGTGCAGTTGAGAATAAAAGCTCAAAAAAAGCAACAAAGTGCTTTATTTTTTGATCGGTTGATCTAAATTTATCAACAGATAAATCAGATAGTTTTGACTTCGATTGGATGTAGGACCTAACACCATCAATCGAAGTGTCAGGGCAAGCCTACAGATGAAAATTTGTCTTTTTATTGGGGACAGCTATCAGGGGCTTAGTAGCCCCAAGTGCTTGTAAGGGAATGGATACGAACAAAATCTGGGGAGAACTAAGAGCAGTGTTGCTGACCGACGAATGAGTTGCAATCACATTCTTAGAGCCCCTCATAGGAGCAGGCGAGTAATAACTCGTAAGATCGACAGTATCAGATATATTTGGGGAAATCGGACATGGTGTAGGTGAGTGATGTGGCATGGATGACAGTTTTAAATTATAAAAATTATCATCCAAGTTCTGGAAGTCACCATGTAGTTTGGTGAATGCTGGTCGGAGGGTATTAAAACCCTGTCTTGTCTGCCTCATGAATTTTTGCAAATTCAATTCAGCCTCACGACAAGACTCGCAACACCACCTAAGACCAGACTTATTGGAAATAGAGTTCTTCACTTTGTTGCATAACCAGCACATTTAACATGTGCTATACACAAGCAACAATAAATGAGTACAGCCTTGGAATCAGACTGACATTTACAATTTCTAATACAGCAGACAGACATAATTAAAATATAATGAAAATTAAAAATGATGCAAAATGAGTCAAAAATAACAAATGCCCTGCAAAAGAAAGGGGAAACAAGAAACAAAAATAATGCACGAACAGTCTTATTAGCAAACACTTAAAATCAAAACAAGAACAACTAGCCCTGGGACGCAGTATTTTTGGAATGATGCAAGCTATGTAGTTAGAACAACAATGAGAGAGAAAGAACTGAGGGAGAGCGGCATGCACAAAAAGCAGCTACAACAAACAGTGCTAGTATTCTTAACTACATGCCAATAAGAAAGAGCGCTAAAACGAAACTGTTAGAGAGCAAAGCTAACTGACAGTAACAACAACAACGTCTGCGCGAGAATGCACCGACGTTAACACAAACAATCAAAAACAAAACTAACAAATGAGAAAAATATTATTATTAAAAGAGTTAAAGTCTACGTTAAGCACTTGAAATAAAAGCACAAATAGGCGGACGATGTATCGCACTAAACGAAATAGTTTTAGATGGAAAAAAAATTAATGATTTTAACATAAATAAACAAAATATTACCACGAGCACAGATAAACAGAACCGTCTACGACACAGCACAAGAGAAGTTATTGCTCAGATATTAGATAATTAGCATAATATAAAAAATCTAGGTCAAGCACAAACCTCAGTAGTAGATTCTAAAGTGAATATTCTAAAAAGAACTACTGAAGAAATAAGTACAAATGTTAAAAATATGAACACAAGAGTCGAAAATATAACAGACCTCCTTAAAGGAAATTACTATATATGTAGAGAATCAATAAAATTTTTTATGATTACTAAGTAGCTAGCCTCTTTATTAGATCAATCTGAACAAATTTAAGCCGGAATTATCAGTCTACTCAATATCAATAAAAGCTTGAGATTTCTAAAATAATAGCGGATTATTTAAAGTACCAAGCAATACCAAAATAAGAATTCAGTGTGCTAGCGCGTAAATGGAATTTATTGAATTGCCCGAGCAAGGAATTTTGATCATTAGGTCAGATTGTACAGCTAGATGTGATGACAAAATATAAGTAGCACATCACAATATTCATCCAGAAAACCAAGAAGTATTATCTTCACTACACTTAGGATAAGTTAATGCAAGCCCAATAATAATATGGGACCCAGTAAAGTTTTCTCCAGTCAATCATTCGGCAGAAATAGATCATTTAAAAAAGGAAATAAAAAATTTGAAAGAAATTCATATTGAATTAAAAAGCTTAAATTTTCATCACATATCCGGACATGCTTCTTTAAGAGTAGCTTTAATAATAATTATAATAATAATAACATCATTAGAAAATTAAGCATAAAAATAAAACTGCAGGCATAGCCTTTGCCGCCTTTGCCGGCCTTTGCCGCGCCTTTGCAGAATGTTCAAGCATAGAATGTCTGTTAACTCGTGCTCTTTCCCAACCATTTGGAAGGAATCATTTATAATTCCTCTTGACAAACATGGTTCGACGTCTAATGTTAAAAACTATAGGGGTATTTCGAACATTATCCGCGATGCCTAAAGTGTTTGAGAGCTGATAGCATCTCAACTACAACACTCATGTAGCTCTATCATTTCACACTGAAAACATGGTTCTGTGAAATCGAAATCTACTACCACTAACTTACTTGAGCTTACCTCCCTTGCTTTGAAAGGTTTTCAGAACAAAAAGCAGATTGACGTTATTAACACAGATTTCAGCAAGGCTTTCGATTCCGTTAACCACTATCTCTTGCTTTAAAAACTTGGTACTATCGATTTCCACACAGCCTTCTTATGTGGATTTCCGAATATCTTTCTTGTAGAACCCAAAAAGTTCTCTTTAAATCCTCACTGGTCTCAAGCCTGTCTTTGTTACCTCTGGTGTACCCCAGGGTATCTACCTTGGGCCTTTACTTTTGAATTTACTTATTAACGATCTCCCATCTATTTTCCTTCACTCCTATGTACTAATGTACGCCGATGATGTGAAGCTGTCCTTAACATATAATGACAACAATTCTCCTTATTTATTGCAATCGGACCTGGATTTGTTTATTGCTTGGTGTAAATGCAACTTGTTGTTTCTGAATTGCTCTAAATGTAAGGTTATGTCATTCTATAGAAGTACGCCTCACACATTTAATTACGTGCTCGACCGGGTTTCTCTTGAGAGATTAGACTGTGTCACCGATTTGGGAATTCTTCTCGATCATAGACTTAAATTTGACAAACATATCGCGCTTTTAGTCAACAAAGCGACTCAATCTCTTGGATTTATCAAACGATGGTCTAAGGAACTCGACGACCCTTATACGACTAAGCTGCTATATACTTTTCTTGTTCGGCCTACTCCGGAATACGGATCTTGTGTGTGGTCTCCTCAATATTCGGTACACCAAGACAGAATTGAGTCTGTTCAAAAGAAGTTTCTGCTTCGGCTCTTCGTGGCTTTAACTGGGTTCCAGGTACTGATTTGCCTCCATACCACAGTATATTGCAATTAATTAACCTCCCATCTCTTACTAACCGTCGCATGCTGCTGGGAGTTCTATTTTTAAAAATTTCAAAATTGACTCATCTCTGCTATTGAGCCAAATTAACTTTTTTGTACCCTTGAGACGTACTCGTAACTTCACACCACTTTCTCTTAATACTTGTAATACTAACTACTCTCTGCACGAACCCTTTCGAGTCCTCTGTGTTGACTATAACAGACTTTCCCGAGTCTTTAACTCAGAGTCCTCTTTGGATACGATTAAGAACCATATCCTTAACTTTTTAGCACGTAGTATCTTGCACTAATTTTTTTTACTAATCATAGTGATCTGATTGGGTTTTCTGGGTATTTCCAAATCCTGGCAACAAATGTTGGATTATTTAATATTCTTATTTTGAACACCCCAGATATTAACTTAAATATTTTACTCAAATACTTAATTTTAAATTTAAATTATATATTTTCAGTTTTAATTTATATTTAAAATTGTATTGTTACTTTCAAATTTTGGTCGACTGTTAATAGTTGCCATTAAATAAATAAGCAAATAAATAAATAAAAGAGCCTTCCAAAAAGGTATAGCATGACCCTATGCGACAAAAACTAGAACTACGCGCTTGCAGCGAAACTAGTGAAAATACCGCAAGACTTTTTTGACAACCTATTATAATTTTTTTATTGTATATTTATTTTGTTTTTTTATGTTTTCTTTGTTGGAAATGCTTAATAGCAAATATAGTAAGTGTAATATGCCAGTGTACCTTGGCTCCACCATGACAGGCGATAACAATGTTGGCCTTGAAATTAAAAGAAGAATTACATCTGCCAACCGGTGCTACTTTGGGCTCAGTAGGCAAATGAACAGCAGAGCCCTCGCTCGTCGGACAAAAATAACACTCTACAAGACGCTCATCCTTCCGGTGCTTCTGTATGGAGCAGAAGCCTGGACAGTTACACAAACGGATGCAGCTGCTCTTGGAGTGTTCGAGCGAAAAATTCTTCGAAAAATCTTCGGTCCGATATACGTTAGTGGAACATATCGTATCAGATGGAACCACGAGCTGTATGAGCTCTACGGGGACATTGATGTGGTCAAGCGAATTCACATTATGAGACTTCGTTGGCTAGGTCATGTTGCTCGTATGGATGAACAAGCTCCAGCTCGTAAAGTATTTGATGCGGTAGTTGGTGGACAACGAAGGAGGGGAAGACCCCGGCTACGATGACAAGACCAAGTGACGGAAGCCCTGGCGTCACATGGTATTACAAATTGGAGAAGACGCGCACAGAGCAGGAGCGCGTGGAGGGAGATTGTGCATCAGGCTGTACCCCGTTAGGGGTGTAAATGCCAACTAATAAATAAATAATATGCCAGTGGGGTTCAAAGTTTAATTTTGTAATTTTTTTTTTTGCCTTTGAACCCTTACAGGCTTTTGTTATATTTGTTTATTTTAATGTCAACTATTGTAGAATCTTGGCAACTGTTGAATGCATGCATATATTATATCAATGCGTCTCACAGTAATTTTTGTTTCAAGCACTGGTTAACCATATACAGTCGACCCTCGGTTAACGAACGCCTCGCATAGCGAACATTTCGTACAACGAACTTAATTTTAAAGCAAAAATTGTTTTGCTTCGCGAACAAAATTTCGTACAATAGAACAAACTTTAAGAAAATTGTGTTTAACCGTCTTTTTTATTTTGAATTCATTAAATCTTTTTTGTTTATGTTTTAAATGACTATTTTGAAAAAGGTTGAAAATAAATATTTTATTGTATTTTACTTAAAACTGGAACGAATTAACTGATTTTACATTAAAACATATGGGAAAATTGGTTATGTGTAAAGAACGTTTTATATAGCGAACAAGTTTCTAAAACGAAATAAGTTCTTTAACCCAGGGTCGACTGTATATTATATAAATTATACAAAATATTTACAAATAAGTATATCAAACAATACATAATCGAAAAAATGCAGAAATAATGCTGTAAAACTTTTACTAACAGTTTGGAATATGTTACAAGCCTTATATCAAGTCAAGAGATATATTTTAAAACATTCGTACAAAATATTACACAAAATCTTTCTCCTAATGGCAACACTTCAAAGCATGAAATTCTGGAACCGGATTCCTAAAGAGCTTACCTTAAATAATTTATCGTATAAGGACCGATTTGATTTTTATAAACTTCTATGTATAGTGCCAACAGAAATAATCCCCATGCATTTTAGTTAGACATATGAAATTAATAATTGAAAGCTTACCTGATAGAAACGGCGACAGGTCACAGGATCAGCGTAGTTCCCATTGGCAATGTGGGAGGGGCATGTGAACTCTTCCTTCTCTTTGTTTTGAGCTGTAAAATTTGTTTACCCGATGAGTATTTTCTTTAAAAAACGAATGAAGATCTTTGGTTGGTGAGCATATATAAACAGATGTATAAAGATTTATCTATCTATATCTTTCTCGCGCAATTTGAAAGCAATTTGAATCCGAATATTGTTTAAAGTAAAATTGTTCGGCTCCTTTCACCCTATTCTGTATATTGTTCATGAACCCTATAAGGATTGTTTACTTGGATGGGTGATAACTTATAAGATATGGCTGCGCATCGCCTTAGAAGCGACTATTGACAATGACAATTAAGCTAGGCAATCGGAATAGGAGCCTTTCCTGAATATTGTTTACAATTCTCATAAGAATTTCTTTGGTAGCTGGGTGATACCTCAATCCTTTCTTAAAATCAAACTTTCTCGATTCTTTGTGATTAATTGATAAGAAATAATCAATTAATCATATCAAGCTCAATTTCAGGGTCCTGAGCACTTGAAAGTCTTGCTCGAAGTAAACTAAACAAAAGTTAACAAACTTTATCAGTACCAAAATAAAAATGATTAAACATAATATCCATGTTATTTTTGAATGGTATTTTCTTCGAGTTGTACAACAATTTTGATTAAAATATTTGCTTTTTTTTTTAAGTTCGGTATTGTTAGTAAATTGATAATCAGTAATTAATTAAGTTGTGTATTTATTGTAGTTCCTCTCATTTCCTTTTCATTAGTGTACGTTATGTTGTTTATAATTAGTATTGTTTTAAAGGTAAGCCAGGTTTCGTTAATACAATTTGTGTCTGACACTAAAATAGCGCCGACTGATAATTTTTTATAACCCGTTTATTGAGAAGATCCACAAAACAATTTCGATCAAAAGGAATTTGGGCAAAAATACTTTAAATCTTTATTTTAAAGTTTTAAATAAGATAATAGGAATTATTAAATTTAATTTTCTGTTTAAAAAAAGTTTACAATCTGTGTGAGATATAACAAGATACACTCGTAATTAATAGTTATAATTTATAGTTGGATATTTGCTAAACAAAACCGTGTTAAACCTTTAAATGAAATAATTAAAAAGAGGAGATATTTAAAAGGTAGATTAATGTGATATTTAATGTTTCGTGGTTGAATATACTTGTCATGTGATGTTTATTTTACATTTTTAGGCTTTATTTTCCAGCTTTTGAGGATTTAATAGTATAAGACAAATTTTGCAGATCAAGTGATAAAATTTTAAGACGATATATTTTAATAGTATTTTCTGATTAAATTTAAGGCCTCTGAAAAGATTTGTGGTTTTAGTGCCTTATTTGAAAATTGTAGAATTACCATGTTTTTTTTTTTCATAAATTATATCACATTTCTGGTCATTTTTGTTATGACATTCTAACATTTTTGATTAAGCTGTTTTTAATTTATCTGACAAGTTTGAATGTTTTATTTTTTTAAATGATAATAAATTGAGCTGAGGAAAAACTAGGTTCGTTATCCATGATTATAGCTTTTATTAAAGCTGATCAAATTTTAGCCGGACTAGTCTATTTAACCTGCACGGGCAAACCGAATCGATAAATTTTTTTCCTTAATTGGTACAACCCTTTTTTATGTTCGTGTAGTTTAATTTCTATATTTCAATTAGTGTGTGTTTGGCAGCTGTTTGACGCAAAAATTATTTTCTTTACCATGAACGAAAAAATTGAAAAACGAGCTTGCTTACAATTCTCTTTTATTAATAGAATCACGCCAATCATCGTTGAAAATATTGTAGAAGTGTTTTGAATACTTTATCACAATCACAAATATTGAGTGGCACAAGGAATTCAGTGAAGGTCGTGAAGTCATCGATAACTTGCCTCATGCAAGTCGTCCTACCACATCTGTTAATAACAATAAAATCGAAATAGTTAAAAAAACAGTGGTAGCACATCGTTGTGTTGGCATCAGAGAGATATCGGAGAATCTCAAGATCGCTTATGGATCGAGTCAACTCATTTTGGTTAATGTTTTAGGTATGAAGCGTGTTAATGCTAGACTCGTACCAAACGACCTGAATATTTTGCAAAAACGATATCGATTGTGACTGCTTTGGCGCGTTTCCCCATTTGTCCATTGAAGCCATTAAAAGTCATTCGCTGAATGTATTAAAGGCAATCCCTGCGGAGGCCTATGAGAAGTGTATGGAAACTGGATTAAGCGTTGGCATGCTTGTATTGGCTCAAAAGAAACCTATTTTACAGACAAGAATAACGATTTTTCTTTTTCAGTCAGAGTCAACTTTGATCAGACATATTTCCTATACCACTAAAAACATAGAATATGCATCTACTCAAGTAAGAAATGCAAATTTGTGAACTTAAGAAATGTCAATATGTTTGAATGGTTTGGTAGTTTCTTCAATTACATTTTCATGGCTACTATCGGCTGAATGAATAGCTTCATTATCAAAAGAAGATGTATCTTAAATAATTTCTTCATTAGAGATAATATTAATTAAAATTACTTATAAAGCGTCTGCGAAGACGTTGGTTGATCCTGGTCTATAAATTTATTTTAGAGGAAAATTTCTTTCTAAAGGCATACCATCTTCAGTTCCAGCTTATTCCCATTATATATAGCATTTAATTACATTGTCAAGTGGGTTTATATTTGTTTTACGGCTTAGGCTTAATGTCCTTTATAATTACAATTAAAACTAATTTTTAGCTCGGCAACGTAGATGACATGCCAGGATGTTATCAGGGAAGATTTAATATTGTTTTTAAAGCTTATATTTAGAGATATTTGTTTTGTTAGTTTTGTTTCTATGGTCCAGATCGGTTGCTTTTCGATTCATTATGCATTTTATTAATCTTTTAACTGATATTTACTTATATTATCATGGTCACTATTGCTTTGAGTCGAATTTAACACAGAGATACATTCTCGCACGGCTTCTTCAGTGGCTTGGTCACTAGCCACCCTAGCGCTCTATGCTTATTGAAAAAAGTTTGGGCTAAGAAATCGCATTTTTGTACTGCAGTAGCAGATTATCTTTGTCAATTCCAAAAAGAGATGAATTTTTGTTAAGTGTGCGTAGAAGGTTGTTCAAAGAGAGGTTTGCTTGCTAACTTCAAAAGAGATTTGACAATTAAACTGTTTTAGTAAGAAAAGATTATAAGGGTGTCTGTACCGCTGCCAAATATTTATTTGATTTGTTATACTGATTGAGTTAATTGCTGGCATATCTTGACTGTTCGAAATTGATGGGGCGATCGAATATGCCATCTTTTTTTTTTTTGAATTTGGATATTTGGCAGAAACTATGAATAAAATGTGTTGGCGGTCTGTTTAAATTTTTATATTGGTAACACCATCCAGATAATTTTTAAGATCTTTTAATTTCCATACTATGGTATACAATTTGCTTTCAAAATTAGCATAATTTCTTCCTGTTTTATTTAATGTTTTTGAAACAAACTTGATTGGTTTGTTTTCTTGTGAAAGGCGGGCGCCAATAGCGAAATGGGAGCGTGTGTAGTGGGAACAATTTTTTTTTTTAATAATCTGGTTAAGTTAATTTTATTCTTGTTATTAATATATTCGTGATTTTAGGTTCTGAAAACCTGAATAAGGTTCCTCGTCTAATTAATTTTTTATATTTGTTAGACATATATTTGGAAACCATACCATGTAATTTTGCACAAATTTTCGGTAATAACCGTTTAAAACAAAACAACCTCGCAACTCTCATAAATTATTAGGGAATAGGTAATCCATGATGGCCTCCATTTTTTTTAATAATCCTATATGATACAAATCATCCTAAAAATACAATTTAAATTTTTTTTGAGCGAATTTTCATATGAGTGTTAAATAATATTTCAATAATTTCTTATTAGTAATTGAAAACTATTCAGGAATTTCCGAAATAACTATAATATTGTCCAAATGAATGTGATGAGATTTACTAATTTTTTCACTATATATGTTATCCAATGTGCATTCGAATGGCCAAATGGTATTGGAAAAATACGTATTTTAAATTAATAATGGAAAATGCTGTTTTCTTAATATCTTAATTTTTCATCAATATTGAATGAAAACTGGAATGCAAATCGATTCTTGAAAATAACCATGCTGAACCTAATTTAGATAGACTTACTGCTTGGATCAGGCATTGGACATCTATTAAGGATTCTATGATTGTTTCTAGTACTTATTACGTGAAAAAATTGTTGTTGAGGATGTTTAAATTATCTATTTAATTAACGAAATGACTTACCTAATATAATAAAGAGTCTGTTTAAGCGGATACCGATACCTTCTGGAGTCTGCTCTTTTTGGCTTTATTTTTTTTTGTATAACGTTACACTTATTGTTATTTTTGTGGTACCTGGGCAACCAGCGTCACTTAATGACGATGAAGCCGTATCAGATACTTGAAATAAAGATATTGTTTTGTCTTTTTATGTTAACCACTTAAGTATGAGGCAACGATATAAGCTTCATCCAAGCTTTGTAATAACCTAATGTTCCTGGGACATGATTTATAAAATGATTTTATTCTATTTTATCATTAAATTGACGGGTTTCCTGTTAAGATCAACTATGGCTTCAATATATTTTTAAACATTATAGCCGACCAACAAAACTGCGTCTAAAAATATATTCATAAAGTCAATAACGTTTTCCGAATATATTTTACATCATGTAAATTAAGAAATCTGTTTGGCTGTTTACGTGTTGATTATACGGGTTACAATGTTTATATTAAATTTGGATGGAAATGTCTACATCCATAGGTTCCTATTGGTTGAAGCACATTATTGCTTTGAGAAAAATCTTTTGATAATGAACATTCTGAATATTGTTGATGATTCTTATAAATTATGCCGCGCATGGGGTAGAAGTGACTATTAACATGGCTGAAAAGGCAAGGCAATTAAAATAAAAACCTATTCTGAATATTTTTTATTATTCTCTTCTTAACATTGAGTATAGTTCCTAAACGTGTGTCTAGGGGTTTTGATTGAGTGTTGAATTGCTTTGTCGTTTTAAGTTTAAGCCCCTTCTTTTCTTCGTACATACGTACTTATCTCTTGACCTTAGCAATTCCTTTTTCAAGACCTAAAAATCTTAACTATTCGCCTAGTATATAAGATGGATCTCCTTCACTATCTCTCTCCTCCACCAACAATTAGTTCCGTGGTGCAAGCCACACATAAATTAAAAAATACATTCTCTAATCTCGAATCCCTCCCCAGCTGTAGTTAGTGTTGTTAAACTTACTATACAAGGTACTTTCAAAATGAACAGGACTTTTTGAATCTAGCGCTCCCTGGTGGCGTCATCTATATGTCGACTGTAGTAGTGACTTGTAGTTGCCACTCTATCTGTTATTGATCCGCGTAGTTATGATGTCTAGACAAATATATAGGTAGCAAATCTTTTTTTAACGTAACTGTTGCTAAAATAAACTAGTCGGTTCCTGAAGAAATCACCGGTTTCAGAATAAATGTTTATTTAACACTATCTGCGATTGAAAATTCTGGTCTCCTCGCATAATTGTTTATGTGTTTAGTATCACTTCCTTCTAATATAACTGCTACTAATCTCTTTGAAATCCAAGCTCTCTGTTCAATTTCGTTACTATATAATGTCAGAATGTTAGAGGCCTTTCTTCTTAACTCTTACAAATGTATTTGAATAGTACATCATTTGAATCTAACATTTTCGCAATTTTCTGAGAACATTATCATAACTGACTATGAAGTTCTGTCAGTCTGAGGTGGTGGCGTTTTAGCTGTCGTTAAAACCACACTACAATCCAAATGGTACAATAGTTATGCAGATTTCTCTGATGTTGAAATAGTTGATGTAAAAGAAACTCTTCCGTCAGCAGCACTTTTTATTACATGCTCTAATAATCCTTCTGCTCCTAATATAAAAGTTTATATGCAACAGTTAAGCTGTATCAACGAAGTATTTTCACTAGCGCGTGACAATCGTTGTGGGTTTTAAATACCGAAATTTATCTCATTCCCTCTTCTCAGCATGAATTTTAAGATTTTCTTTTTTTTTACTGAGCCACACCGTTGTTTTTGCAAAGGTAACTTCACTTGATTAAGCAACTGATTGGTCCTTGCTTGACAGTTTAAATACTTTACTGCTTATAAGATATCTGCATTCCAAATTTTTTTTTAAAAATCTAGTTCTTTGGTTTACAGACAGATTTTCATATTAAAAAACTTGAAGTCGAAATGTAGTGAACTTTATTAAACTGAATTAATTTGTAGCAACTCTGCAGCTCTACCAGACTCAGACTTGCATATTAACCGATAGAAATAAGACCAAAAGAAATCGATTAATTTTAATTTTGAAATCGTTGTGCATAAACTGGCAGACGCAACACTATTTAATAAACTTATTTATTTATGATATAAAGTTCTATTAACGCGTATAAATGCGGACTTGGCACGCAACATTTTTATTAAATATAAAAACAAACGCCAGTTTAATTAAAATTCAGAAAAATATTAAGTCAATTGCAAACGATTGTGAAATTCATCTTGTATGTATAACGGATTTGTGCCGTGGTTTGGCTTGGCTAAGGGACACGTGAGATATAGTCATCATGCAAATTTAACAACTATGGAAAGGTTAAAGAAAAAAACGATGGAGCAAATATGTATACAAGTACCATCTCTGAAAGAAGTCATAAAGGAAACGGTCAAACAAGAAGTAAAGACCGTTATGCATGCAGCGTTTGATAAGCAGTCAAAACGACGCACATGGTTCCCATGACCCACTGGGTGGCATTGATGGATTTAGCGCGGGCAACGAACATGGACAAGGAAGCGCAATCAATACAAACATCGATCTGGACAGAAGACGCTCATGGATCTATCGGATCGACTACTGGAATTGCACAAGGCGAAACACTACTGGGTGGCACAACTCGATTTCGCAATGCGTTCTGCCATTGGCAAACGGAACTCATGATCATGAAGTTGCACACGAGACAGTGGCTACAAAAACTGGCGAGATGAAAACCTCTGAGACGACTAGATGCGTTAATTTTAATACTAATATGGTACAGGGTGAGTCAGATTTTGGTGCCACAGAGCTGCAGAGTTGTGACGCATATGGTAGAAGTAAATATTTGAAAACAAACTCAAATCCTTATAGTAATGTTAATAGTACACAACGACATTGGGGAGCCAGTCAAATAGTTAACTTGCCTATATTTAATGGCCAAACTGAGGATTGGCCCATCTTTAGCACTATGTATAGGGAAACTTCTGCGGCCTTTGGTTACACTAACCCCCAAAATTTGTTGGGGTACAAAAAAGCTTAAAAGGTGAGGCAAAGGACGAGGTTGCAGATATGCTGATCAACCCGGCATATGTTGGACACATTATGAGCAGTCTGGAATTCAAGTATGGACATGCTGAACTGCTTATTCGGGGCCAATTGGAAAAGGTAGCAAAAATGTCACAGATTGTGGAAAACAGTTTGGAAAAAATTTTACTGTTTGCTACTAAAGTATCAAATCTGGTAATATTCTTGCCAAACGCAAACGCGGCACAGCATCTAAATAATCCAGTATTATTGTTAATAAACTTCCAATGAGAACTAAAATCGATTGGGCAAAATATGCGTCCACTATTCATGCATACCCAGACCTGAAGATTTTTGCTGATTGGATCAAGCATATGGCTATGGATTTCACTAGAGCTTTATTGCCAACGGCATCTAGCAAAAAACTTGGTAAAAGTGATCAACGCAACAATCAGAAGACACTGATGCAAACCAGTACTGACGCTTCAGAAGTGAAAGTACAAAATTTAATGCTTTCACTGCAAAGAACAACACACACTGGAAAAGTGTGAGCTATTTATGAAAGCTAAAATCGAGGACAGATGGGCATTATTGAAAAAAATCATACCTATGTTTTGGGTGCTTGCGCCGTGGGCATAGTTTGGGTTCCTGTAAGAAGAAGCGACAGTGTGAAATAAACGACTGTAAATCATATCATCATGCCATATTACATAACAACTATGTAAAGTCGGCTAAAGTTGATCAAAGACATGTCTACAAGCTCAGCAAAGGTTAATACTATAAAAGCAGGAACATCAAGGCTGTTATTTTAGGTTCTGACAGTCGAGGTCACTGGACCAAACGGATACAGAAAAGCAAGACGAATACGAAAAGGCTGAAATGAATCTGCTTAACAATCTGCAGTAAATCTATCAAAATACGAAGCCGAACATATTGGACCCCGAACATGGTATTTACCACACTTTGGCGTCTTCAATATTAACAAACCCAAAAAGATAAGACTTGCTTTTGATGCGGCAGCTACTGTAGACGGCACTTTCCTGAATACTAAATTGTTGAAGAGACTAGATGAAAATCCATCATTAACGCAAATCTTATTTCAGTTCCGACAAGGTATAATTGCAGTATGTGCCGACATCAAGGAGATGTTCTTGCAAGTCAAAATCAGAGAGGAAGATCAGAATTCAATTCGTTTTCTATGGCGATACCTACAATATGCAGGTGATTATTTTTGGAGCAGCATGTTCCCCTTGTTGCGCTCAACATGTAAAAAATATAAATGTGCATTATGCTACCAAAAATAGAGACGATGTCATCAAGGTAATTCAATCAAACCACAACGTCGATGACTTTGTGGCCAGCATCAGAGCAAAAAGCATATGACCTTAGTAAAGAACACAGATTGGCACATTTTGAACTAAGAGGATTTGTTTCTAACTCGTCGGATGTTCAGCTAAATGACCATGACAGCATTCATGTCCAAGATGCCGTGCAATTAGATAGTAAATCAGTAGACAAGATATTGGGCATGTTCTGGGAGAGTCAACAGGAAAATCTTATTTTTGACTTAAAAATGAATCGTTTGGATAAAAACATAACACATGGCGTGAAACGTCCAACTAAAATACAATTGCTTAGTTTTGTAATGTCTGTTTACGATCCACTTGGCATGCTTGCTGATCTTATGATATATGGCAAAGTATTAGTGCAGGACGTGTGGCGTACAGGTCTAATACCAGAAAAAACTTTTGAGCGGTTTATTCAATGGCTACGACAGCAAGATAACGTAAATAATTTTAAAATAGCCCGATTGTTGAACTTCACGTTTTCGTCGATGCAAGTGAGCAAGCATTTGCAGCAGTTGCATACTGGCGCATAATTAATGAAAGGAAAGTTGAAACATCGTTTATTGCTGCCAAAATTAGATGCGCACCGTTGAAACTGCTATCGATTCCATGACTAGAATTGCAAGCAGCCATTTTGGGCACTCGGCTAAGGACATCAATATTGGAGAGTCACGATATAAGAGTGCATCGATCAGTAATATTATTAGGCTCGCGAGCCGTAATCTCTTGGATACGATCAGACCACCGCAAATATAAACAATTCGTAGCGCACCGAATTAGTGAAATTCTTAAGACGAGAAACGAAAGTAACTGGCGCTGGGTACCAACACAACATAATCCTGCAGACAGGGCTACTAAAACAATCAAAAATATTAGTTATGACCCACAGACGATATGGGCAAGTGAACCAGACTTTCTGTTGGAGGCAGAATCACTCTTGCCATGTCAAGAAAACCTGACAATTTCCATAAATGACTTAATAGAAAGGCGAAAAATCATCTTACATATAAGTGAGGAGTCACTGTTTGACATTGGGCGTTTTTCTAGATACGTACGTCTGAAACGGGCGGTAGGATTGATTTTTAGATTTGTTGAACGCGCCCGGCACCCAAAGGATAGCATTTTAACAGGCTACTTCAGGCTGAACTGGTACTGTGTAAGCTCGCTCAGTCACAAGCGTTCAAAGAAAAAATAAGAAAACTACAACAAAAGGTTTAGTGTCCAAAAATAGCGCTATTTATTCATTGTCACCAAAATTAGATGAATATGGAGTACTTGTCGTACATGGGAGACTTGATTACGCCACAGTATTGCCTGAAAGAGCGCGTCAGCCTATCATACTGCCAAAGGGTCACAGACTGACCAATTTGATCGTTCAACACTATCATGGAATATATCACCACAAAAATGATGAGCTTATTTTTAATGAAATACGACGTAAGTTCTGGGTGATAAACTTGCGCTGCACTGATAAGCGGGCTAAAGCATCATGTCAATTCTGTAAAAATCCAAACGCAAAGCCCATTCCCACATTGATCATACAACTACCACTGGATCACGTCACATCATATAAAAGATCATTCACTTTTACCGGACTTGGTTACTTTGGACCCGTAATAGTAACGGTTGGGCGTCGGCATGAAAAGCGCTGGGTAGCATTGTATACTTGCTTAACAATTCGGAATAAGTTGACGAATGACGAATGACGCATGTATTGTGGCGATCATGAATTTCGTTAACAGAAGAGGTATTCCTAGCGTCATTAGATCTGATATGGGCACGAATTTAGTTGGTGCGGATAATGAACTAAAAAGACTAAGGACTCGTTTGACTGGGAATACATAACATCAGAGCTAGCAGAAAAAGACATTAAATGGAAATTTAACTATCCTAGCAATCCTAGTTCAGGTGGATGTTGGGAGCGGTTGTTTGAATCTACAAAGCGTGTATTCAAAGTAACCTTGAAAGAGCAGGCACCAAAGGTTGGGACTCTAAGAAGCATTCTCATAGAAGCAGAGATATAATAATTGAATTTCCACTTAAAATGTACATTTCCACTTGGTGCGGAAGTGTCCAATCTGGAAGCAATGGTTGATAATGTTAGTAAGTAATTAGTTGCGCTCTAACATCGATCTTTGCCTTTTTGAATTAAGTCGATAATTTTTGTTGAATCTCGTCCACAAGTGTTGAAACAATCGGTGTGTCACAAGGGCTTAGTGACTCCAGAAATCTTGTTGTGTCCATTTTATTTTCCAGGGATCATCAATCAAATGGCGTGAATGTCAGTACGGCACCAGTCTCTGGTTGCAACTTGTACAGCAGGCTCTCCTCGAGTGGGTCCTACCATAGGTTGTACAGAGTATCTCCGGGCTCGTTATCTTCAAAGAACCTATTGAAGGCTCTCTTCCTTAAGTTTTGAAGCACCACTATCTCTACCTCTAGCTAACTCGGGCGTCCAAAGCTATATGTCTCTGGAGGGTATTCATTGCTGGGTCTCGGAGTCGCAAGCTCTGCAAGGTTGTGGATTTCATGGCTAAAGCATTCCATTACACTGTCGATATCATCGGCGGAGGAGAGAGTAGTGTTTGGGTTGACTCTGAGAGATCTGAGTTCACCTGTATCCATATTGTTTTCGATTAGCCTCTTGCGTGCAGCCTTCTTCTTGACCGGGGTGTAGATTTGCAGCGTGACAGAGCAGTGATCGGAGACAAGGCTTGGGTCAATGCTGCAGTTGAAATAATTGTGTACTAAACCAATTGCGATGGCAAAGTCTAGGATGTCACATATCTTGTGCTGGTCCGTAAGCGAATAGGTGGGTTGACCAGGCGAGTGGCAATTGAGGGCTCTTTTTTATACATCGAAATAATGCTAGACCTTTGGGGTTGCTAGTGCGTGAGCTTCACCAGGTGTGCTTTGAAATTCATTGAAATCACCTCTAATTATAAATCTGAGGCCAACGCTTTCCAATAGGTAATAAAATTCCGTGATTGTGATGTCACCGGAAAGACTTGGCAGCTTTACCTAAACACACTGTTTCCAGTCGTCTGGGCATGCTGGTATCTCGATGAACTTCAATCCTCTCTTGATTATTACTGCCGCTCCGCCTTTATCATTACTCTTGCTTTTACAGACTCAAGTAGGGGGGCTTGGGTGTTTGGTTTCCTCTTCTAAGCATGTCCACAAAGCTGACGTGTGGATTTATTTTGGCAGCTGGTGCTCCTGGTATACGCCTTTTGGTTGTGTTTTGATAGTAGGGAGATGTTGAGAACGCCTGGGCTTTGACCTTGTCATAGCCTTTATAGGATGCAGCGTAGTCGCCTCCACACTGAAACCAAAAGTGCTATGCTTATCACCGTACTTAACACATTTGTATTCGAGATGACAATATTTTTGGGTATGACCGAACCCTTGGTAGCGGAAGCACTGGACCACGTTCATTCAGTGGAGGCTCCATTGTTAACACTGACCTACTACTGCGGGCAAAAAGTAAGGTGAATTTGTTTGTAAAATAAAAAATCTTTATTTATTCTTGTAAATCAATTTCATCCCCTTCAAAGTAATCCGCTCCCGATGAAATACACTTATGCCAACCTTTTTTCCAATCCTCGAAACATGCCAAAAAGTCCCGGTATAGCCATCAGCGCCTGCTTCGATTCAGCTTCTATCTCCTCAATCGACTCGAAACGCGTTTTTTCGGAGTGGTCTCGAGTTTTGGGAATAGCCAGAAGTCACACGGAGCCAAATCAGGCGAATACGGTGGTTGCGGAACGATATGCGTCGAATTTTTGACGAAATGGTCACGAAGAACGAGTGCAATATGTCCCATAATTCTCGTCTTTTTAGACGAATTGCTTCACGCAAACGACGCATAACGCTCAAATAATATTCCTTATTAACAGTTTGGCGAGATGGAAGGAATTTATAGTGCACCACACCACGAAAATCAAGAAAAAAACCTTACTTTTTGCCCACAGTCTTATATAAACGTTTATTCTTGTATGCCTCTTTGTTGTTGCTGGATGGCTCCAGGTTGATGAAAAATATGAACATAGGCACTTCTGTGTTCCTGATAAAGGCATTGTGAAGATCTCTGCCATTATATCCCAGTCATGCCAGTGATGCCTTAATTGGAAATCCAATTAATTAAGAAAGGTGGGAAACCTTTACAATCAAGTTTGTAGAGTAAAATATCATGGTTTACAGAATCAAAGGCTTTACTGAAATCCGTGTATATGACATCAGTTTCCCTTTTCAATAAAAACGCTTCATTTACCAAGGTGGTAAATTCCAGAAAATTGGTCGTGGCGGAACGACCCTGTACAAAACCATGTTGGGTAGGAGAGATAATTGTATTATAACGGTAAATAATAATATTATAACGGTAAAGATAATTAATCACACTTGCGACGCTAAAAACGGTACTATTTTTATTAAAAAACGACAACGATCCGATGGAAACTAGACTTATTATTTCTACTTTTACTATCATATAACCATTGTTCGCACTTATATTCCGCTACCCATGCAGTCAACATTTTGTAGACAACAATGTGGCTCTAACGTACTGGACAAATGCCTAAATGAACTAAATTGCGTAAATTCACGCCTTTTTTAACATAAAAAAGTCTATTTTTCATCAAGGAACTGCAGATTATAGCCATCAAAACACGGGTAAAAATTTATAATATAAACATAAAAGATATACATAAAATCAAAAAAAAGAATCAAACTTCCACAGAGAAACAAATGTTGCTACTCACCATGAAATATAAACCAACAATAACAAGCCTCAACATACCATCAAAAACAAGTAAATTCATTAATCGTTTTAACAACGATTATAAGAATATCAAAGATACTACTTATTTAGACAAAGTTACTACTTATCTAGAGAACAAGCAAAAACATAACTAGCCCATAACGGGTTATTCTGCAAATAAAAGCAAAAAATTAACTTAAGCTAAACACAAGGAAAAAAAATTGAACAAAAACAAAAATTATTTATCAAACTGCTCTTCCGTGAATCTAGACTTATAAGAAGCGATAAGGCTAACAGGTTTTTTGGCAGCGGGCATTTTAGTACATTTTTAATTAAAGGTTTCTTAATTAATTTCTAACTACGCCTTAGAATCCGTTGCCATAAAGAAGACTCCCACTTATTTATTTATTTCAAATGAACTAATAGCAGTAAACGCCTATAATAATTTAAAACAAAAAAAGAAAAAATAATTAGGCTACTTACAAATTTAAGAAAGGGAAACATTACTATATTTGATAACCATATCATTAGCTTCTTGTTTCTTTTCTGTCACCAATACCTCGCCAGAAAGTATCACGTCGTTGCTTTCGTAAGGGTAATTATTTCTTACTTAAAGATCTTATTCTTGCTACTGACTGGTCTTTTTTAAATAGAGTCACCAATACATTGCGCTTGGCACTTTTTATGACACCTTAAACTTACTCTTAGATGTTTGTATCCCTAAGTACATCCCGTCGTTTAATCTGTCGAAGCCCAAAACTGGTAGACTATCATACTTAAAAAATGTTAAATTGAAACATTTTAAAAAGTATAAGAAGTCTATGTTTCAAAAATTATCTTAATCGTTGTAAAATATAATTTTCTCGTGACCCTAAGTAGTTTTTCAATTTTCTAAATTTGAAACGTAAATCTTCGATTTTACCTTTATATTTTTTTCTAGGGATAGAGAAAGCTAGCAACGATTCCGCTACAGTTGATCTCCTATCTTTTCCTTTAATTCAACTTATCTCTATAATATTCCTGCCTCAGAAAATGTGTCACTTACGCATTTTAAAATCAGTGTAAAAACGCTTGATTTAGCAACTTTTTTTTTTGCTTAGTACACTTTTGTAAATTTTTGTAAAATACCCAGAATTTCGCTATTTTCTGTTAGTGTTAAGCACACAGGTTTCTCAGGATTCATCGAAAAAAACTATAATAAGCCAAAACTTGATAATGCAATGTTTTGTACTTTTTACAAGCAACCACAAATTAAACGTATATTGGCATTTCCACAGAAGCTACACCTAAGTAAAAAATTTTAAATTGGCAAAAACTCTTTTATTATTT
This sequence comes from Hirtodrosophila trivittata, assembly GCA_035045065.1. Classification (NCBI taxonomy): domain Eukaryota; kingdom Metazoa; phylum Arthropoda; class Insecta; order Diptera; family Drosophilidae; genus Hirtodrosophila; species Hirtodrosophila trivittata. Next base: position 331,023 of record JAWNNK010000504.1, read on the forward strand.
TGATATATTTAAATCACCACGGACATACAGCGAGAGGGTCTAATTGATATGCAGATATTGATCAAGAAGACGCTACAAAAACAATAAATTGAATAACCGTAAGGTTAAGTTGATCGAGATAGTTGAGACCGTAATGATATCAAAACAACTTGCTGGACACATCGTGAATAAATGTTTCGGAATGCGAAAGCTGTGTTCAAGGCTCGGGTCAATGCTGCAGGTGAAATAATTGTGTACTAAACCAATTGCGATGGCAAAGTCTAGGATGTCGCATATCTTGTGCTGGTCCGTAGCGAATAGGTGGGTTGACCAGGCGAGTGGCAATTGAGGGCTCTTTTTTATACATCGAAATAATGCTAGACCTTTGGGGTTGCTAGTGCGTGAGCTTCACCAGGTGTGCTTTGAAATTCATTGAAATCACCTCTAATTATAAATCTGAGGCCAACGCTTTCCAATAGGTAATAAAATTCCGTGATTGTGATGTCACCGGAAAGACTTGGCAGCTTTACCTAAACACACTGTTTCCAGTCGTCTGGGCATGCTGGTATCTCGATGAACTTCAATCCTCTCTTGATTATTACTGCCGCTCCGCCTTTATCATTACTCTTGCTTTTACAGACTCAAGTAGGGGGGCTTGGGTGTTTGGTTTCCCTCTTCTAAGCATGTCCACAAAGCTGACGTGTGGATTTATTTTGGCAGCTGGTGCTCCTGGTATACGCCTTTTGGTTGTGTTTTGATAGTAGGGAGATGTTGAGAACGCCTGGGCTTTGACCTTGTTATAGCCTTTATAGGATGCAGCGTAGTCGCCTCCACACTGAAACCAAAAGTGCTATGCTTATCACCGTACTTAACACATTTGTATTCGAGATGACAATATTTTTGGGTATGACCGAACCCTTGGTAGCGGAAGCACTGGACCACGTTCATTCAGTGGAGGCTCCATTGTTACCACTGACCTACTACTGCGGGCAAAAAGTAAGGTGAATTTGTTTGTAAAATAAAAAATCTTTATTTATTCTTGTAAATCAATTTCATCCCCTTCAAAGTAATCCGCTCCCGATGAAATACACTTATGCCAACGTTTTTTCCAATCCTCGAAGCATGCCAAAAAGTCCCGGTATAGCCATCAGCGCCTCCTTCGATTCAGCTTCTATCTCCTCAATCGACTCGAAACGCGTTTTTCGGAGTGGTCTCGAGTTTTGGGAATAGCCAGAAGTCACACGGAGCCAAATCAGGCGAATACGGTGGTTGCGGAACGATATGCGTCGAATTTTTGACGAAATGGTCACGAAGAACGAGTGCAATATGTCCCATAATTCTCGTCTTTTTAGACGAATTGCTTCACGCAAACGACGCATAACACTCAAATAATATTCCTTATTAACAGTTTGGCGAGATGGAAGGAATTTATAGTGCACCACACCACGAAAATCGAGAAAAAAACCTTACTTTTTGCCCACAGTCTTATATAAACGTTTATTCTTGTATGCCTCTTTGTTGTTGCTGGATGGCTCCAGGTTGATGAAAAATATGAACATAGGCACTTCTGTGTTCCTGATAAAGGCATTGTGAAGATCTCTGCCATTATATCCCAGTCATGCCAGTGATGCCTTAATTGGAAATCCAATTAATTAAGAAAGGTGGGAAACCTTTACAATCAAGTTTGTAGAGTAAAATATCATGGTTTACAGAATCAAAGGCTTTACTGAAATCCGTGTATATGACATCAGTTTGCCTTTTCAATAAAAACGCTTCATTTACCAAGGTGGTAAATTCCAGAAAATTGGTCGTGGCGGAACGACCCTGTACAAAACCATGTTGGGTAGGAGAGATAATTGATTTACAGAAATGCTGTACAACTGAAACAATAAGTTTTTCAAAAAAGTTTTTGCAACGGTTCAGCTAAAGAACTATAAAATTTTTTAACGACACAACTGGTGATGTTATCAGATCCAGGTGAAAAGGAATATTTTAGGGAATTAATCGCGGATACTAGGGAGCTATTGGAAATACTGGGGATGGCGATATGGTTAATGGGTATGATATTATAACGGTAAAGATAATTAATCAGACTTGCGACGCTAAAAACGGTACTATTTTTATTAAAAAACGACAACGATCCGATGGAAACTAGACTTATTATTTCTACTTTTACTATCATATAACCATTGTTCGCACTTATATTCCGCTACCCATGCAGTCAACATTTTGTAGACAACACTGTGGCTCTAACGAACTGGACAAATGCCTAAATGAACTAAATTGCGTAAATTCACGCCTTTTTTAACATAAAAAAGTCTATTTTTCATCAAGGAACTGCAGATTATAGCTATCAAAACACGGCTAAAAATTTATAATATAAACATAAAAGATAAACATAAAATCAAAAACAAGAATCAAACTACCACAGAGAAACAAATGTTGCTACTCACCATGAAATATAAACCAACAATAACAAGCCTCAACATACCATCAAAAACAAGTAAATTCATTAATCGTTTTAACAACGATTATAAGAATATCAAAGATACTACTTATTTAGACAAAGTTACTACTTATCTAGAGAACAAGCAAAAACATAACTAGCCCATAACGGGTTATTCTGCAAATAAAAGCAAAAAATTAACTTAAGCTAAACACAAGGAAAAAAAATTGAACAAAAACAAAAATTATTTATCAAACTGCTCTTCCGTGAATCTAGACTTATAAGAAGCGATAAGGCTAACAGGTTTTTTGGCAGCGGGCATTTTAGTACATTTTTAATTAAAGGTTTCTTAATTAATTTCTAACTACGCCTTAGAATCCGTTGCCATAAAGAAGACTCCCACTTATTTATTTATTTCAAATGAACTAATAGCAGTAAACGCCTATAATAATTTAAAACAAAAAAAGAAAAAATAATTAGGCTACTTACAAATTTAAGAAAGGGAAACATTACTATATTTGATAACCATATCATTAGCTTCTTGTTTCTTTTCTGTCACCAATACCTCGCCAGAAAGTATCACGTCGTTGCTTTCGTAAGGGTAATTATTTCTTACTTAAAGATCTTATTCTTGCTACTGACTGGTCTTTTTTAAATAGAGTCACCAATACATTGCGCTTGGCACTTTTTATGACACCTTAAACTCACTCTTAGATGTTTGTATCCCTAAGTACATCCCGTCGTTTAATCTGTCGAAGCCCAAAACTGGTAGACTATCATACTTAAAAAATGTTAAATCAAAACATTTTAAAAAGTATAAGAAGTCTATGTTTCGAGAATTATCTTAATCGTTGTAAAATAAAATTTTCTTGTGACCCTAAGCAGTTTTTCAATTTTCTAAATTTGAAACGTAAATCTTCGATTTTACCTTTATATTTTTTTCTAGGGATAGAGAAAGCTAGCAACGATTCCGCTACAGTTGATCTCCTATCTTTTCCTTTAATTCAACTTATCTCTATAATATTCCTGCCTCAGAAAATGTGTCACTTACGCATTTTAAAATCAGCGTAAAAACGCTTGATTTAGCAACTTTTTTTTTTGCTTAGTACACTTTTGTAAATTTTTGTAAAATATCCAGAATTTCGCTATTTTCTGTTAGTGTTAAGCACACAGATTTCTCAGGATTCATCGAAAAAAACTATAATAAGCCAAAACTTGATAATGCAATGTTTTGTACTTTTTACAAGCAACCACAAATTAAACGCATATTGGCATTTCCACAGAAGCTACACCTAAGTAAAAATTTTAAATTGGCAAAAACTCTTTTATTATTTTGATATATTTAAATCACCACGGACATACAGCGAGAGGGTCTAATTGATATGCAGATATTGATCAAGAAGACGCTACAAAAACAATAAATTGAATAACCGTAAGGTTAAGTTGATCGAGATAGTTGAGACCGTAATGATATTAAAACAACGTGCTGGACACATCGTGAATAAATGTTTCGGAATGCGAAAGCTGTGTTCAAGGCTCGGGTCAATGCTGCAGGTGAAATAATTGTGTACTAAACCGATTGCGATGGCAAAGTCTAGGATGTCGCATATCTTGTGCTGGTCCGTAGCGAATAGGTGGGTTGACCAGGCGAGTGGTAATTGAGGACTCTTTTTTATACATCGAAATAATGCTAGACCTTTGGGGTTGCTAGTGCGTGAGCTTCACCAGGTGTGCTTTGAAATTCATTGAAATCACCTCTAATTATAAATCTGAGGCCAACGCTTTCCAATAGGTAATAAAATTCCGTGATTGTGATGTCACCGGAAAGACTTGGCAGCTTTACCTAAACACACTGTTTCCAGTTGTCTGGGCATGCTGGTATCTCGATGAACTTCAATCCTCTCTTGATTATTACTGCCGCTCCGCCTTTATCATTACTCTTGCTTTACAGACTCAAGTAGGGGGGCTTGGGTGTTTGGTTTCCCTCTTCTAAGCATGTCCACAAAGCTGACGTGTGGATTTATTTTGGCAGCTGGTGCTCCTGGTATACGCCTTTTGGTTGTGTTTTGATAGTAGGGAGATGTTGAGAACGCCTGGGCCTTGACCTTGTTATAGCCTTTATAGGATGCAGCGTAGTCGCCTCCACACTGAAACCAAAAGTGCTATGCTTATCACCGTACTTAACACATTTGTATTCGAGATGACAATATTTTTGGGTATGACCGAACCCTTGGTAGCGGAAGCACTGGACCACGTTCATTCAGTGGAGGCTCCATTGTTACCACTGACCTACTACTGCGGGCAAAAAGTAAGGTGAATTTGTTTGTAAAATAAAAAATCTTTATTTATTCTTGTAAATCAATTTCATCCCCTTCAAAGTAATCCGCTCCCGATGAAATACACTTATGCCAACGTTTTTTCCAATCCTCGAAATATGCCAAAAAGTCCCGGTATAGCCATCAGCGCCTGCTTCGATTCAGCCTCTATCTCCTCAATCGACTCGAAACGCGTTTTTCGGAGTGGTCTCGAGTTTTGGGAATATCCAGAAGTCACACGGAGCCAAATCAGGCGAATACGGTGGTTGCGGAACGATATGCGTCGAATTTTTGACGAAATGGTGACGAAGAACGAGTGCAATATGTCCCATAATTCTCGTCTTTTAAGACGAATTTCTTCACGCAAACGACGCATAACGCTCAAATAATATTCCTTATTAACAGTTTGGCGAGATGGAAGGAATTTATAGTGCACCACACCACGAAAATCGAGAAAAAAACCTTACTTTTTGCCCACAGTCTTATATAAACGTTTATTTAACATTGTATGCCTCTTTGTTGTTGCTGGATGGCTCCAGGTTGATGAAAAATATGAACATAGGCACTTCTGTGTTCCTGATAAAGGCATTGTGAAGATCTCTGCCATTATATCCCAGTCATGCCAGTGATGCCTTAATTGGAAATCCAATTAATTAAGAAAGGTGGGAAACCTTTACAATCAAGTTTGTAGAGTAAAATATCATGGTTTACAGAATCAAAGGCTTTACTGAAATCCGTGTATATGACATCAGTTTGCCTTTTCAATAAAAACGCTTCATTTACCAAGGTGGTAAATTCCAGAAAATTGGTCGTGGCGGAACGACCCTGTACAAAACCATGTTGGGTTGGGAGAGATAATTGATTTACAGAAATGCTGTAAAACAGAAAAAATAAGTTTTTCAAACAATTTAGGTATAGCAGATAATTTTGCAATACCTCTATAACTTAAAATATCAGACCTTCTACCTTTTTTGTGTAGTGGAATGATATTTGAATCCTTCCATCGATATGGAAATTTTGCAGATTTAAGGGATAGATTAAAAAGTTTTTGCAACGGTTAAGCTAAAGAACTATAAAATTTTTTAACGACACAACTGGTGATGTTATCAGAACCAGGTGAAAAGGAATATTTTAGGGAATTAATCGCGGATACTAGGGAGCTATTGGAAATACTGGGGATGGCGATATGGTTAATGGGTATGATATTATAACGGTAAAGATAATTAATCACACTTGCGACGCTAAAAACGGTACTATTTTTATTAAAAAACGACAACGATCCGATGGAAACTAGACTTATTATTTCTACTTTTACTATCATATAACCATTGTTCGCACTTTTATTCCGCTACCCATGCAGTCAACATTTTGTAGACAACAATGGGGCTCTAACGAATTGGACAAATTCCTAAATGAACTAAATTGCGTAAATTCACGCCTTTTTTAACATAAAAAAGTCTATTTTTCATCAAGGAACTGCAGATTATAGCCATCAAAACACGGCTAAAAATTTATAATATAAACATAAAAGATAAACATAAAATCAAAAAAAGAATCAAACTACCACAAAGAAACAAATTTTGCTACTCACCATGAAATATAAACCAACAAAAACAAGCCTCAACATACCATCAAAAACAAGTAAATTCATTCATCGTTTTAACAACGATTATAAGAATATCAAAGATACTACTTATTTAGACAAAGTTACTACTTATCTAGAGAACAAGCAAAAACAGAACTAGCCCATAACGGGTTATTCTGCAAATAAAAGCAAAACATTAACTTAAGCTAAACACAAGGAAAAAAAATTGAACAAAAACAAAAATTATTTATCAAACTGCTCTTCCGTGAATCTAGACTTATAAGAAGCGATAAGGCTAACAGGTTTTTTGGCAGCGGGCATTTTAGTACATTTTTAATTAAAGGTTTCTTAATTAATTTCTAACTACGCCTTAGAATCCGTTGCCATAAAGAAGACTCCCACTTATTTATTTATTTCAAATGAACTAATAGCAGTAAACGCCTATAATAATTTAAAACAAAAAAAGAAAAAATAATTAGGCTACTTACAAATTTAAGAAAGGGAAACATTACTATATTTGATAACCATATCATTAGCTTCTTGTTTCTTTTCTGTCACCAATACCTCGCCAGAAAGTATCACGTCGTTGCTTTCGTAAGGGTAATTATTTCTTACTTAAAGATCTTATTCTTGCTACTGACTGGTCTTTTTTAAATAGAGTCACCAATACATTGCGCTTGGCACTTTTTATGACACCTTAAACTCACTCTTAGATGTTTGTATCCCTAACTACATCCCGTCGCTTAATCTGTCGAAGCCCAAAACTGGTAGACTATCATACTTAAAAAATGTTAAATCAAAACATTTTAAAAAGTATAAGAAGTCTATGTTTCAAAAATTATCTTAATCGTTGTAAAATATAATTTTCTCGTGACCCTAAGCAGTTTTTCAATTTTCCAAATTTGAAACGTAAATCTTCGATTTTACCTTTATATTTTTTTCTAGGGATAGAGAAAGCTAGCAACGATTCCGCTACAGTTGATCTCCTATCTTTTCCTTTAATTCAACTTATCTCTATAATATTCCTGCCTCAGAAAATGTGTCACTTACGCATTTTAAAATCAGTGTAAAAACGCTTGATTTAGCAAGTTTTTTTTTTGCTTAGTACACTTTTGTAAATTTTTGTAAAATACCCAGAATTTCGCTATTTTCTGTTAGTGTTAAGCACACAGGTTTCTCAGGATTCATCGAAAAAAACTATAATAAGCCAAAACTTGATAATGCAATGTTTTGTACTTTTTACAAGCAACCACAAATTAAACGTATATTGGCATTTCCACAGAAGCTACACCTAAGTAAAAAATTTTAAATTGGCAAAAACTCTTTTATTATTTTGATATATTTAAATCACCACGTACATACAGCGAGAGGGTCTAATTGATATGCAGATATTGATCAAGAAGACGCTACAAAAACAATAAATTGAATAACCGTAAGGTTAAGTTGATCGAGATAGTTGAGACCGTAATGATATCAAAACAACGTGCTGGACACATCGTGAATAAATGTTTCGGAATGCGAAAGCTGTGTTCAAGGCTCGGGTCAATGCTGCAGGTGAAATAATTGTGTACTAAACCAATTGCGATGGCAAAGTCTAGGATGTCGCATATCTTGTGCTGGTCCGTAGCGAATAGGTGGGTTGACCAGGCGAGTGGCAATTGAGGGCTCTTTTTTATACATCGAAATAATGCTAGACCTTTGGGGTTGCTAGTGCGTGAGCTTCACCAGGTGTGCTTTGAAATTCATTGAAATCACCTCTAATTATAAATCTGAGGCCAACGCTTTCCAATAGGTAATAAAATTCCGTGATTGTGATGTCACCGGAAAGACTTGGCAGCTTTACCTAAACACACTGTTTCCAGTCGTCTAGGCATGCTGGTATCTCGATGAACTTCAATCCTCTCTTGATTATTACTGCCGCTCCGCCTTTATCATTACTCTTGCTTTTACAGACTCAAGTAGGGGGGCTTGGGTGTTTGGTTTCCCTCTTCTAAGCATGTCCACAAAGCTGACGTGTGGATTTATTTTGGCAGCTGGTGCTCCTGGTATACGCCTTTTGGTTGTGTTTTGATAGTAGGGAGATGTTGAGAACGCCTGGGCTTTGACCTTGTTATAGCCTTTATAGGATGCAGCGTAGTCGCCTCCACACTGAAATCAAAAGTGCTATGCTTATCACCGTACTTAACACATTTGTATTCGAGATGACAATATTTTTGGGTATGACCGAACCCTTGGTAGCGGAAGCACTGGACCACGTTCATTCAGTGGAGGCTCCATTGTTACCACTGACCTACTACTGCGGGCAAAAAGTAAGGTGAATTTGTTTGTAAAATAAAAAATCTTTATTTATTCTTGTAAATCAATTTCATCCCCTTCAAAGTAATCCGCTCCCGATAAAATACACTTATGCCAACATCGAAACATGCCAAAAAGGCCAAAAAGGCTTCGATTCAGCTTCTATCTCCTCAATCGACTTGAAACGCGTTTTTCGGAGTGGTCTCGAGTTTTGGGAATAGCCAGAAGTCACACGGAGCCAAATCAGGCGAATACGGTGGTTGCGGAACGATATGCGTCGAATTTTTGACGAAATGGTCACGAAGAACGAGTTCAATATGTCCCATAATTCTCGTCTTTTTAGACGAATTGCTTCACGCAAACGACGCATAACGCTCAAATAATATTCCTTATTAACAGTTTGGCGAGATGGAAGGAATTTATAGTGCACCACACCACGAAAATCGAGAAAAAAACCTTACTTTTTGCCCACAGTCTTATATAAAAGTTTATTCTTGTATGCCTCTTTGTTGTTGCTGGATGGCTCCAGGTTGATGAAAAATATGAACATAGGCACTTCTGTGTTCCTGATAAAGGCATTGTGAAGATCTCTGCCATTATATCCCAGTCATGCCAGTGATGCCTTAATTGGAAATCCAATTAATTAAGAAAGGTGGGAAACCTTTACAATCAAGTTTGTAGAGTAAAATATCATGGTTTACAGAATCAAAGGCTTTACTGAAATCCGTGTATATGACATCAGTTTGCCTTTTCAATAAAAACGCTTCATTTACCAAGGTGGTAAATTCCAGAAAATTGGTCGTGGCGGAACGACCCTGTACAAAACCATGTTGGGTAGGAGAGATAATTGATTTACAGAAATGCTGTACAACTGAAACAATAAGTTTTTCAAAAAAGTTTTTGCAACGGTTCAGCTAAAGAACTATAAAATTTTTTAACGACACAACTGGTGATGTTATCAGAACCAGGTGAAAATGAATATTTTAGGGAATTAATCGTGGATACTAGGGAGCTATTGGAAATACTGGGGATGGCGATATGGTTAATGGGTATGATATTATAACGGTAAAGATAATTAATCACACTTGCGACGCTAAAAACGGTACTATTTTTATTAAAAAACGACAACGATCCGATGGAAACTAGACTTATTATTTCTACTTTTACTTTCATATAACCATGGTTCGCACTTATATTCCGCTACCCATGCAGTCAACATTTTGTAGACAACAATGTGGCTCTAACAAATTGGACAAATGCCTAAATAAACTAAATTGCGTAAATTCACGCCTTTTTTAACATAAAAAAGTCTATTTTTCATCAAGGAACTGCAGATTATAGCTATCAAAACACGGCTAAAAATTTATAATATAAACATAAAAGATAAACATAAAATCAAAAAAAAAGAATCAAACCACCACAGAGAAACAAATTTTGCTTATCATCATCTGCTCTTTCCCAACTATTTGGATGGAATCATTTAGAATTTTTCTTCACAAACATGGTTCAAAGTCTGAAGTTAAAAACTATAGGGGTATTTCCAAATTATCCGCGATGCTTAAGGTGTTTGAGTAGCTGACAGCACCTCAAGTACAACACTCATATAGCTCTATCATTTCACCCTGTCAACATGGTTTTGTGAAATCGAAATCTACTACCACTAACTTACTGGAGCTTACCTCCCCTGTTATCAAGGGTTTTCAGAACAAAAAGCAGACTGATGTCATTTACACAGATTTCAGCAAGGCTTTCCGTTAACCACTATCTCTTGCTTAGAAAACTTGGTACTATCGGATTTCCACACAGCCTTCTTGTGTGGATATCCGAATACCTTTATTGTAGAATCTAAAAAGTTTTTTTTAAAACCTCAATGTCTAAGCCTATCTGTGTTACATATGGTGTACCCCAGGATAGCCATCTAGGTCCCTTACATTTTAATTTATTTATTAACGATATCCCGTCTATTTTCCTACACTCCTATATACTAATGTACGCCGATGATGTGAAGGTGTGCTTAGCATATATGTATTGAAATCGGACCTGGATTTGTTTATTGCTTGGTGTAAATGCAACTTGTTGTTTCTGAATTGCTCTAAATGTAAGATTTTGTCATTCTATAGACACACATTCTCACACATTTAATTACGTGCTCGACTGGGTTTCTCTTGGGAGATTAGACTGTGTCGCCGACTTGGGTATTCTTCTAGATTATAGATTAAAATTTGACAAACATATCGCGTTTACAGTCAACAAGGAGACGCAGTCTCTTGGATTTATCAAACGATGGTCTAATGAATTTGACGAATACGAGTAAACTGCTATAAACTTCTCTTGTTCGGCCTATTCTGAAATACGGATCTTGTGTGTGGTCTCCTCAATATTCGGTACACCAAGACAGAATTGAGTCTGTTCAAAAGAAGTTTCATCTTTTTGCTCTTCGCGGCTTTAACTGGGTTCCAGGTACTGATTTGCCTTCATACCACAGTAGATTACTTTTAATTAACCTCCCATCTCTTACTAACCGTCGCATTATGCTGAGAATTCTACTTTTACATAAATTAATAAATGGCAAAATTGACTCATCTCTGCTATTGAGCCATATTAACTTTTCTTTACCCTCGTGAACGATCCATTTAAAATAATATCAGTATTGTTGCACAAAATTGATAAGAATCCCCATGTTCTTATCATGTTGTTTGAAAGTGACGACCTATACATTATTCACACCAGAATATAGACCGATTTGATTAATAAATAGTAAATAAGAGCCAACGTGCCATTATTGGTTATTTGATCTGTTTCACTATTTTGTGCGTGTTGCGTCGCTAAAAAACTGGTTCAGCTGGAGTGACCAATGCAATGAATTGGCTACCCAATTCTGTGGAAACGTACGCAACTCCCTACGGGACAGAGGTGCTGCGTACTTCACCAAGGAAAATACAGCAAAAAAAAGAAATTCTTGAACAAGTGAGTCCATGTGCAAAAGTTGCGCAACAGCTGGCTCTTTGACAAGCAGTTGTTGTTCATGTACCGCACTGGACAATGAGAGCATGCTCACATGCTACAAGTGTTCAAGTCTATATCACTTCTAATGCAGTGGATCGGATAATAGCGTTTCCACGAATACCTGGTTGTGCGCAACATGCGTAAAGCCTCAACATAACCTGCAAAACGAGATTTCATCTACGGCAGGTGTACATAACCTCACTGCTGAACTAGCATCGGTAAACACCGACAACGTCTCACATGCAACGATCATGCTGCATAACAAGGGCAACGGGGAGCTTAAAGATGAAGCATCGCAGGAGGAGTAGCAACTATTATTGCAGCAACTGGAAGAGGAAATATGCATCGAAAATGATTTTTTGCGTCGCTAGTACGCACGCGCAATCAGACGGATCATCGCCAGATTATCAGCCTTCCACCAATATGATGAGAGTGTGTGAACGCAACGGTCATATGTCTGTCGGATGCAGCACTCCGCAGGCGTGCACTAAAATTACGAATGTGCCGCACAACGTTGGTTACACATAACTCCACAACAACAAACCGCACGGTTATCACTACCCTGGGACTTGCCAATCTTTAATGGAGACCCAAGGATTGACCTTTATTTCTCATCGCCAATGAGAACAGGACAAGGATTGCCGGCTACAGCAATGAGGAAAATATGATCCGCTTGCAGAAATGCCTTAAAGGGAAGGCGGTAGACACCGTGCGAGACAGCGAGACAGCCTTACGTTTCCGGACATGCTACCTGATGTTGTACTCACACTAAAAATGTACTTCGGGCGTCCGTAACAGATAATAAAGGTGCTGATGGACAACGTGCGCTATCTTCCCTCACCAAAGGGCAAGCTGGAGCTGCTCATCGAATTTGCATTTGCAGTTAAAAATATGTGTGCAAACCATGAAAGCTAGTAAGTTAGACGCTCACTTAAATAACCCGACGTTGTTGCAGGAAGTAATCGAGAAGATGGGAACAGATAGGATGCTGAATTGTGCAATACATTCCAAATCCGTGACCAGTCCAAATCTGCAGCATTTGTTGGATTGGTTATTTGAGCTAGCGGATGCCGCATTCCGCGTATCAAAGCCAGAAACATTTCCAGAAACTAATAAAGGTGAAACACGAAGAGCGGCACTAAGCACACAGCAACCAAAAGCCAGGATGCACCGCCCGTCATATGCATTATATGCGAAGGTCCGCACAGTCTAGCCACGTGCGGCTGCTTCAAGGGTATGTCTGTAGCATCCAGGTGGGAAATAGTGCAATCTAATCGAATGTGCACGCAGTGTCTCAAAAAGCATAAAGGATCATGCTTCATCAAAAGGTCCTGCCATGTAAATGGGTGCAACGAGAAGAGTATTGTACTCTTCTCCATATTTACCAAAGAGCACCAGCAACGAGTGTTACTCACAGCCATCGTAAGCCTCAATCTCAAGAGGCAGAAACTTTCTTCAGAATCGTCCCAGTAACGCTGCATGGAAAGTCGAAATCAATCGATGTTTATGCTTTTATGGGTGACGAAACGACGCTGACGCTCATGGAGGATAGCCTGGCCGACGAACTGGGCGAACAGGGCGTCGCAAGCCCACTCTGCATAGTCTGGACTTGAGCCCCAATCAAAAAGGCTTCTTTTCGGAGGGTCAAGTAGGTCAGATGGTAGATTCAACCTTCACATATGTCAATGTGACCAGGACCTACACGAGCTGGTGAAGAAGTCCATGCCGTCTGAGGAACACGTACTTCAGAACACCATAACAACGTTAGAAAGTAGTGAGCCGTACAGATTCTGGAAAAATCAACTAGACGCGACGTCGATAAGTACACCGTAGGAATACAATAGAAGGATAATCATCGCCAGTTCCCTGATAGCATACCTACAGCAATGAAAAGACTAGCATTTTTTTTTTATTTTTTTATTTTGAGTTTGAATTCACATTTTAATTTTATAATTTAAATCCTTTATTTGTTTTAAATTTAATGTCGTAATCAGCTGCTTTTAGTTGAATTAAATAAATAAAAAGTTAATGTCTACAAAAAAATGGTGACTCTCAGCTTGCCGCCGAACTAAATAACCAGAATGTATGGTATATGCCAATATTCACCGTACGCAATCCACACAAGCCTGACAGAGTGCGATTAGTGTGGGACGCCGCCGCTATGTCATCAGGATCCTCACTAAACGACTACTTATTGAAAGGACCAGATCTACTTGTACCGCTGCTCAAGATAATGACAGCTTCAGGATGCGAGCCGTCGGAGTATCTGGAGATATAGCCGAAATGTTCCACCGTATTACGGTACGAGAGGAAGACGCCCAGGCACAACGTTTCTTGTGCCGCAGCTCGCAGAAAAAGGTTATTGAGGCCTACCAACTAAATATCCTCACATTTGGAGCTACGTGCTCACCCTGCATTATGTGCGAGACTTGAACGCTAAAAGTCACGCTAACGAGTTTTGTGCTATATGCAAAGCAATCACCAACTACCACTATGTGGACGACTACATAGACTCTAGCAAAACTGTCACCCTAGCAAAAGAAATCCGAGAAGTTCACGCACGTGGTGGCTTTCACATACGTAAATGGTGCTCAAACTTAAAAGAAGATTGTCTGCGCTTGACGAGATGACTTGCCAAGATGAGAAGAACTTTTGAACAGTGGAGAGCTACACGTCCAGGCAAACATATTGGGTATGCAATGGAACCCAAACCAAGACGCATTTGAAAAAAAGTTTTGACAAAAAAGGAATTGCCATAGAGGCATATTTGCGACAATTTGTGAAGCGTTTGCGTGAAACTGGTTCGTTTGTGGATAAAACAACACGTAAATGGCCATTTCCAGCAAAGTCAAACGAAAACATTGCCACTGTGAGTAAAAATGTTCGCGAACGTCCATCCACATCGATTCGCCATCGATCGCAAGAGTTGAGGTAAACCTTTCACCGTCAACTACGCACCGAATTTAAAGACCTTGCTTTAAAGCCGTATAAAGTTCAATTGGTGCAGCAACTAAAGCCAATTGACCATCCAACCCGTTTCGCAGATTGGGCGGAAGATCGTTTGGTTGAAGACCCTGAATTTTATCGAAAAATCATCTCTTCGGACGAAGCTCATTTCCACCTCGGTGGTTATATTAATAAGCAAAACTGTCGCATCTGTGGCACAGAAAATCCGCACGTCGTTAAGGAGAAGCCGATGCATCCACAACGAGTGACAGTTTGGTGCGGATTTTGGTCCGGCGGCATCATTGGCCCATTTTTCTTCGAAAATGAGGAAGAAGCAGCCGTTACCGTCAATGGTGAGCGCTACCATGCCATGTTGGCTGATTATTTTTTTAATCAAATTGAAAGGGAAGTCTTGGACGATATTTGGTTTCAACAGGACAGCGCTACGTGCGATACAGCCCACGATACAATCGATCTTTTGCACACAACCTTTGCAAATCGAATAATCAGCAAAAATAGTGATGTGAATTGGCCGCCAAGAAGCTGCGATCTGACACTGTTGGACTATTATCTTTGGGACCGGTTAAGGACGTTTGTTACACCAACAGTCCAGAAACGATTGACGATCTGAAACATGAAATTGAAGATGCTATTGTTGCCCTTAGGCCGGAAACCATTGAAAATGTACTGGAAAATTGGGTTGATCGAATGGGGCCAAGTCAGCCATGGTGGACATTTGAAAGATATTATTTTTCATAGAAAAATGTCATGACATAACCTTTCAAATAAATGCTTATTTATTGAAATTTATCAAGCCGTTTATTTTTTATAGCATTTTCAAATTCGAAATTTTCCGTGGCATACACTGTATATATAATATATTGGGAGTAAAAAAAACCGTTTTCAAAAGATGGCTTCACCTGTAAGTTGTGCCCAATCTTGGAAGTGTATACATATTCCATTGGAAAGGTTTGACATCTGTCAATAATAATTAGTGTACATCACCGACTGTTTGTGACCACAACATTGTTTTTTGTCTCTTCGAAAATGTCTGTATTAAATAAACAACATTTGCGCGAAGTTTTGATTTCCTTTTTTAATGGGAAGAAAAGTGCACCTGAAGCCCATCGAATGCTTGTGAAAGTTTATGGTGAATCTGCTTCGACCGATAAGTCAAGCAGAGAGTAGTTTTGACGCTTCAAAAGTGGTGATTTTAGCGTTGAAGACAAGGAGCGTCCTGGCCAACCCAAAAAGCTTGAAGATGAGGATTTGGAGGCTATATTGGATCAAGATCGGTGCAAAATGCATACTGAACTTGCAGAATCGTTGGGAGTGACTCAGCGACCTTTTACCTATCGGTTAAAACAATTGGGATTTATTTAAAGGCAAAGAAATTGGGTGCGGTACGAGTTGAAGCCGAGAGATGTCTGAAGGCGATTTTTCACTTCGAAACCGCTTCTTGAAAGACATCTAAGGAAGGGATTTTTGCACCTTATCGTGACTGGAGTTAAAAATTGGATATTTTACGATAATCCCAAGAAGAAAAAGTACTATGCCAAGCCTGGTGAACACGTACCATTTAACTTTTTTTTAATAAAAAAAAATCCCATTTTTTTAAACACAAAAAAACGGATTAATTTGTACCCCCAATATATATATATGATATAAAGTGACGTAATCGTTCACTCTATACCCACTTATAAGACCAATAATAAACTGCGACAGTTATTCCTAAACTTTCACCAAGATTATAAATCCAATACGGTTGTCTTACAACAGTTGAAGAAACAAATGGAAAATAAATAAGTTAAAATAAGTTAAAATAAGTTAAAATAAGTGAAAAAACCTGAAAATTAAATTAAGTAAAAAACAAAAAATAAAAAAAACAGAAAGTTTAATAAATCGAACATAAACAAAAGAAGTTAAGTTAAGTGAAAAATAAAAGAACAGAAAATTTATTAACGTGAACAAAAACATAAAATTAAGTTATGTGAAAATTAAAGAACAGAAAATTTAACGACGTAAAATAAAAAACAGAAAATCAAATTAAGTGATACATTCAACAAAAATAAAAATATAAAACAAAATAAAATGGCTCAACCAATCGTTGCCCCACCTCGATTGACAATGCTAAACGACACCAACTTAGCGAAAGCTCGAAGACAATTGAAAGACATCCCTGTATATACTGGAGCTCCGTCAGCATAATACACCTTCGTTAGTAGAGTCGACTACATACTACCCCTTTATCAAGTTGAAGGTGTACGACAACAACGGATTCTACTCGGAGCAGTAGAAAGAAACCTCGAACGAACTGTCACCAGATCATTGGGTTTGCCGAACATCCAGGATTGGCCCACATTGAAATCAAAACTTATTGCGGAGTACAAATCACAAACACCAAACTACAAGCTGCTGGAAGTTTTCCGGGATACCACAAAGGAAATTTGCGAGCATTCTGCGAAGAGGCGGAGAAACGACGACAAATACTTATTTCTAAGTTGCATCTGGAAGGTTATAAAACTAACTAACTTATGATTTATTTCGAAGATATAAAAGATTCCATTAAAATATTAATCCGAATATTACCACTAACATTATATACTACCTTGGTACATCATAATATACCAGATTTAAGATCCTTAATTACTACAGCCCAAAATGAGGGTATTTATGAATAACACTCAAATATTGCTATAAATAAACATAATGAAAATATAAATAAAATAAATTCGAATCCAAATACATTCAAACCGAATTCAATTAATCAAACTTATTTTCAACCAAGGTATCCACAATATCCCCAACCATTACAACTTAATCCTAACTCATACCAATACGCACCCAGACATTATTCACAACCGATACAATATACAATAACTCCAACCCATACCAAAACGCATCCAGACCTACCTATAGACAACCAATGTTCTATAATCAACTGACAAACAGACAAAATCAAAATCATAATGCACAACCTATATTCAATAGAAATGCATCCCCTCAAACACTGCAACAAACCCCCAGGTTCAATAACAACAACTTTCAGACACACCAAACATTTAAACGACCTAGACTCTCAGATAGTCAGCAGACAAAAATGTCTATTGATGAATCCAGATTCCAAAATTCTCAAGAATATAATCCGTATGAACAAAATTCAACCAAAAACAACAGTATGAGCAAAATCATGACCAACAGCAGTACAAACAAAACTATTTTGACTCCAATCAATACCAAATCCAACACCAACAAAAAGAAACCGAGACAACAACTGAAGCAAACCAAAATGAATTAAAGTTTGACGAAAATGTTCAGTTACCAGCCCCGGACAATACCAATACTTAGAAATAAAACACAAAGGTAAGACATTCAATCGTCACAGGATCCACAATAAATATGATGCAAAAAAATATTTTTTCACTCCCAATCCAAAATAATAAATGTGATGTTTATTCATCAAATGATATCATGACACTTAATAAATCCGTTATCTTACCCAGCAATAATATATTTAAAATTCCCGAACAATTTTATTTACATAATTTTTCTAAAGATTACGACATGTTAATTGGCAGAAAATTGATTACTAGAGCAGAATCTATTATAAATCACAAAACTCTCACAGTTACCCTTTTTGACAAATCATACTCACTTATAGATTCAGGTTCGAATGATGATCAAAATTGTTTACACAACAAATACTAGAATCAGAAACAAATTCATTTCTTATACAAGCAAAGTTTTAATTTTGACCAATTTAGACCATCTCAATAAAGAGGAATACTTCAAAACAAAGAAAGTGTTAAGTAGATACAAGCATCTTCAATATATAAAACGAGACCATCTAACCTTCACCAATACAATTAAACATGTTCTGAATACAACACATAATTCTCCCATTTATTCAAGACAATACCCACAAGCGCAAGCGCACGAAATAGAAATAGAAAAACAAGATGGGGAAATGCTTCAACAAGGAATAATTAGAGAAAGTATTGTAATCCTCCATATAATAGTCCCAAATGGATTGTACCCAAAAAACTCGATACTTCCGGAACACCAAAATACAGAGTAACAATAGATTATAGAAAACTTAATGAAATCGCTATTTCCGATAGATATCCAATACCCAACATGGATAAAATTCTTGGTAAATTAGGAAGATGTCAATATTTTACAGCTATTGACATGGCAAGAGGATTTCACCAGATTGAAATGGATTCTGAATCCATACCAAAAACTGCATTCTCTACCAAAAACTGCCATTACGAATACCTGCGTATGCCATTTGGCCTTAAAAACGCATCCGCTACATTCCAAAGATGCATGAATAACATACTTCGACCCCTACTCAATAAACATTGCTTAGTATACCTAGACGACATAATCATATTTTCCAAAATTTAAATTCATTACAACTCGTTTTTGATAAACTATCTGAAACCAATTTAAAATTGCAATTAGACAAGTGCAAATTCTTAAAAAAGGAGGCAAACTTTCTTGAAAAGGAATTACTCGCCATTGTTTGGGCAACCAAAACATTTCGTCAATACCTACTTGGAAGACATTTCCAAATAGCTAGTGACCATCAACCCCTCAGGTATTTGCACACATTAAAAGAACCAAATGGTAAACTCGAAAGGTGGAGAATTAAATTGGCCGAGTTTGACTTCAAAATCGAATATATTAAAGGAAAGCTAAATTTTGTCGCAGACGCATTGTCTAGAATCAAGATTGATTAAAATCATTTCAT
This sequence comes from Hirtodrosophila trivittata, assembly GCA_035045065.1. Taxonomy (NCBI): domain Eukaryota; kingdom Metazoa; phylum Arthropoda; class Insecta; order Diptera; family Drosophilidae; genus Hirtodrosophila; species Hirtodrosophila trivittata. The sequence continues at coordinate 350,351 of JAWNNK010000504.1, forward strand.
CACAGCTACTCAACATAGCGCAGGTGAAAACAATAGTCAGCTCATCCAATTAACAGAAAAACCAATAAATATATTCAAAAGACAAGTAATATTCTTTAAATCAGATCAGACCAATATAGAACAGTCTACCATTTTCGGTAACTCTTTTACCACAATCCATTATGACAAAATGACCTATGAAAATGCAAAAAGATTTTTGCTTGACTACTTCATACATATAAATATTTTTATGTATATCAAAAGTGATACTGATTTTGAAATCATACAAACAGCTCACAAAGAAATAATTAATACCTCCCATACCAAAGTAACTCGAAGTCTTATCCTACTGAATAACGTAAGCTCTTACGTCGAATTTAAAGAAATTATTCTCCAATATCACGAAAAACTCTTACACCCTGGCATTCAGAAAATTACAAAGCTATTCAAGGAAAATTAATATTTTCCAAATAGTCAATCATTAATCCAAAATATAATAAATGAATGCAACATTTGTAATCAAGCCAAAACAGAACATTGAAACACAAAAATGCCTTTCAAGATTACACCCCAACCCGAACATTGTCGAGACAAATTTGTATTGGATATTTATTCATCCGAAGGGAAACACTATATTAGTTGCATGGACATTTATTCAAAATTTGCCACTTTTGAACAGATACAAACGAAAGATTGGATAGAGTGTAAAAATGCGCTTTTACGTATTTTTAACCAATTAGGGAAACCCACACTATTGAAATCAGACAGTGACGGTGCATTCTCCAGTTTTGCTCTTAAGCGATGGCTCGAGAGTGAAGGAATTGAATTACAGCTTAATACAACAAAGACAGGCATAGCTCACATAGAAAGACTATACAAAACAATAAATTAAAAAATTCGTAAAAATAAAAACATGTGACATGTTCATGTGTGATGAAGAAGCCATGTCAAGCAAAATAGAAATAATACTTTATACAATCACAAAACTAAACATGACACATCAGGACAAACTCCCGCTCATATTTTTATCTACGCTGGACAACCAACATTAAACACTCAACTGAACAAAGAAAACAAAATTAATGAAATAAGCACTGATCGAAAAGAATACGAGGTAGATACCAGGTATAGAAAGGGTCCTTTACAAAAAGGAAAACTAGAAAACTCATTTAAAGCGAATAAAAATGTAGAACAAATAGACCCCGACCACTACAAAATAACTAACAGAAATAGAATCACAAACTATTATAAAACACAGTTTAAAAAACTAAAGAAAATTAATCAAGTTTCTAGATATGGGAAAGCAGCTTTCGCGACTTGGACTTGTTAACCCAAAACTACTTAATGACATGTTAGAAAACGTAAACAGTCAAAATATATTACTAATCAAAACATCCACTTGAATTAATCACAGAAATAATAAAATACTAATTATATCGCACATCACTATTAACCATAAAATAATTAAAACTTTTAAAGTAATCACTTATCCTGATCAAAATGGTTAGCAGTTGGATCACCAAAACACACACTCTTACTTTGAAAACAAAAACAAAGCCTATAATCAAAATAATGAAGAAATAAATAATGAATGTAGTAATATTATTAAGCGTGAAAAACCGATTTGTAATTTTATACCTATACCTACAACAGAAATGATCAAATACGTATAACCCAATGTAATTATCACATGGAACTTAAGCAAAATAACTATTAAACAAAATTGTCAAAAATTAAATGATAAGATCAATACATTGTAGATGGAAATAAAATTATAAGTTTATCACAGTGTAAACTTGAAATTGGAACCATCACCTTAAGTAAAAATTACTTAAAGCCAGAAATAGACCTAACACCACTTTACCCACCACTGGAAATAACTAAGATTAAGATTATAAAACATGATGACATTGTTAAACTTATATAAAAATAATGTCACATTTTAAATAATCATAATCATAATTTTTGTATTCATTATATTATACTTATATTCCAAATAAGTAACTACTAACCCATTTATATTTTTACTTATGAAATTAAGAAAACAACCACATGAACCACAAGAAATAGAAATGATACAAACTCCATTACCCTCATTGTATCCAGCCTAAGCATAGGCTTCCTTCTAAGGGGACGTAATCGTCCACTCTATACCCACTTATAAGATCAATAATAAACTGCGACAGTTATTACTGCCGCACTTAAATCCAATTAACCAACTCAGCATAAAAATGTAAACAATAACATGTCACTCCAAAATCTCACACTCTGCATGAAAATATAAACAATAATAAGTACCTCGATGCACCAATAGCCCACACGCAGCATCAATATCAATGTCAATCAATTACATATAAACAAAAACCATTTGTGGTACGCTTAGAATCATCTTAGCATCTTTAAATCAGTCTTGAGCTAACTCTCGAGTAAGACACTTCATATTCTTTTACCAAAAATAATATACAGTTCAAAGCTTGAACCGTTGTTGTTTTATTTCCCATAGTGAATCGTTGTTATTTTATTTTTCAAAGTTCCAAAGTCCAAAGTTTTTAGCGTTGGCCTTAGTGATTACCACGGGCTATTAACTCGACTCGAACAAATACCGTTAATCTAACTATATATATAATAATAAATAATTATAATTTTTTTTTTGTGAGTATCTCTCTCTTGTGATTTTACGTTTGAAAACAAAAACAGAAAAAATAAATTCAAATTTGAAAATACTGGTAATTGGGTCAAATTTGCCAGTCACACAAATTGTCCGACAGTTTACAACCCTTTCAAGCAAGTTGGCAGCGCTCATCAGATCGACCAATTGATCGGAAGATTAACTTTGTGCAGGATAAGCGCTAGTGTTGTTCCTTTTAAAGTGCAGTTGACGAATTCACATGGAATTAATAAATTAATAAATACAATAACAAGTGACGACATCCGTGGAAATTACAAAGTATAAACGGGCGTTGTGAAACCTGTTAGCCGTCTAGTCCTATCCTAGCTAGTTATTTTACCGATCACAGGTATGTGGCATAGTTATTTCATGAACTATAATATTATATATTATTATACTATTATATCTTATAGCTCTTAAAAAAAAAGATTAAAAGTCCTAGCGGCTGTCCACTAGTTACGGTCTGTGGTTGTATAATACACAGACCCGTAAGTGCAGCATTATTTTAACCATTTCGGTTGGCCAGATTTTTGGCACTCCGAGAATGCACGAGTTCGGCGACAGTGCACTTTCAACCACATTCGCATGGGCAGCGTAGAGGACGCCTTTTGATTATTATCGTGTGTGAATTTAGCCACTACTCGCTGATTATTTACCTGAGCAGCGTTATGACAACTGTAGATCCTTGACGTGCGTGAATCCAGCAACTGCACGCTAACTACACATTTTCCTAGGCAGAACAATCTATATAAAGGCATACCACTTTAAACTATTAACCTTAGAAATTTGTGGAGTACCGCTCCACTGCCATTACAAGTTTTTTTAAGCAGTAAGATTATAATTAGGTATAACTTAAATTAAAATAATTAAAATTCAAGTGCCATGGTATGCATGTTTTGAAATAACAAGCTGATATATTATTTTCATGCCTTTTTTGAAGTCCCATATAGCAACGCGGTCTACAGGCCTGTCGACAACGATCCACAGCTGTTTATTCGTAAGTACTGCATAGCAAAATATAATTAATAATTATTTATTCAAACTAAACTAAATCCCAAATTAAATAGCAGCTATAGTTAAACATATATAGTATATATACCAACTTGATGGTAAGCTGCTGCAAGAAAAATGTGAATTGAGCTTAAGTTAACAAATGTAAATTACAAATATTGTAATTATGGATTAAATAATCCCGAAGAAAGGCATAATCCCCGAAATAACATTGTGCATATGGGTAAAGATGTAACTAATGAGGCAATCTTTACAGGTAAGGCGGGCAACACAGTAGAACAATGACAAATTAGCTATAAATATATATTTTTATATATATATATATATATATTGTATAAAGATATATGTATATCGTATATATTGTTGCGAAATAAGGAATGCTTTAACAGATTTGAATAAATGAAGATGATTTATTAATTTTGATTTACTCCCTTTTACTTACATTAATTTTTTGAACAGTATAACGATCAAATGACTACCATCATTGTACACACAAAAAACTCTTTTTTCGGCATTTTCCATTACATTTGCCAGCATTTCTGGTGATATAGCGGCAATTTCGGCACGAATGTCGTCAATAGTCTTCGGCTTAGAGGCTTAAACCTTATTTTTGAGGTATCCCCACAAAAAGTAGTCAGGCGGCGTCAAGTCCGGTGAGCGAGGAGGCCAGTCTAAATAGCCATTTTTCGACATAAGGTGTTCCGGGAACTTTCAATGGAAAAAATCCATTGTGACGTTCGCAATGTGGCATTCAAACAGTCCTTTTCGACGCATTTCCGGGCACACAAAGTGTGCCAACATCTAGCGATAACGCGCTCCGTCGATAATCTCGCCCTCTTTGAAGAAGAATGGTCCGATGATGGTTTTGGCACACACGCCGGTCCAAACAGTGAGTTTGCGATCGTGTAATGGTGTTTCCTGAATGGGATGTGGGTTTTCCGTACCCGAAATTACGCAGTTTTGCTTTTTGACCGCTCCAGGGAGCGTGAAATGGGCTTCATCGGTCATCAATATTTTATCCCAAAAGTCGGGCTCATTTTCGATGAAAAGCGCAACAATTTGAGCGCATTTTGGCGGCATGAATCATTATGCCTGAAATGGCAAGCTTTACGTTTTCAAAACTGGTTTCGTTGTCAAAATCGAATCAGGCATCTTAAAGATGTTCAATTTTAAAGTACCGAAGCACTAGATGGCGCACCCTAAATTGGGGTTTTGTTAAAAACTAGTTTATTTGGACAATAATTCAACCGTAGATAGTGTTGTATTAAAATGATGCATTATGAATTGAAGAGAGTCGTCCCAATCAGTTTTATCAACTGATATATATCAACGTATGTATTAAATAAAGATTTTATAGCTTCGCTCAACTGTGTCTGATGGTAGTGTCCTGTTGACGCAATGTTGTTTATAAATAATTGCACAAGTCGGTAATTATGGAATTTTTATATTCTATATCCACGTCGGTGATAAACGTCTACCGTAGAACCATACTTCAAAATAAAGCTTTTAAATACGGATTAGGCAACTGTTTTATCAGTTTTCTTTGCTATAAGGATGGCTATAACACATTTTAAAAATCACAAATGAATGTGACTTCATATAATTTACAGTTTTCTGATTTAGGTAGGAATCCAATTGTGGAGAATAGTAGCATGTCGAAAACACTGATTGGTATACCCGTAATAGTTAGTGAAGTCTTTGCTTGCTTTGTTGTTTAGGTTTTTGTAATTTTTGATAATTTCCTACGTACTTTGTTATGTGACGTGTCATATTTTTCCAAAAGTAATGTTTTATTTTTGTTATCTTTTTTTTAAATGCCTGTTTAGGTAGTCTTGGATTGGATCTGAATGCAATGTAGACAATATTGGTTATTTTTTTCCTCCTTTTTATTATGGTCGCTGGGTTGAGCAACTCTACTCTTAAAGTGTTTAAATACTTATTTCAATATTTGTTGCTTAAATATTTATTGTCTATAGTTTAAAAGAGGTTATTTCCAGCGAAGTCATTTTGAGTTGGCTAATTCTATTAATACTGGTTTCAGTTCGAAGCCATTGAAAGAGTTGACCTAAAGTTTCATTAGCCACTAACTTCATTCTTGCTATGTATTTTTTTCCATGTTTAATTGAAAATGTATTAGAGTTGAACGTAAGGTCACTACTTTTTATATATCGTAGAATGTCTACTGTCTACTTTATTGTCTTATACTGTCTTTTAAGACTTTCTTGAGATATTATTCTGTAAATTTATATTCCTCTAAATCAAACCTAATGCGAGTTACTTTTGTATTTGGATTGGAACTAGGTATTTGAGAAGACTGTAATCTGTTTTCACTGTACATGTTTTATTAATTATTTTATTTATAAATTTGAATGACTTTTCGCAAATAATGTGTCGTTGCCAATTTAACATTATTTTGAAAAAATGTTAATAAGACGTCTATAGAAGTTACAGAATGCAACGAATCGTCTAGAGCTATCTGTGTCCGTAGGGTCGTCTATATTTAAATGACATCTTACCTCTTCTTTTTTTTGTTTGGTATATTTGATCATGAATGTCATTTATCCTTGGAAGTGCGAATTTATTATATTAGCTAGAAATTTTTATATACTTTTTTTCAGAGTATGGTTCGCATTTTTTTAGGAGCAATAGTATTGGGCTCGTATATTTGAATACAGACAGTTCAACTATAATGTCTTTAATTATTTACACTTTTTAATCTCTAACTTACCATTGTGGTCTTTCCATCTTTTTGGAAAGACTCAATTATCATACCACTCCATAAAAAAGGGGTAAGTCTGACATCTCTAATTACAGCGGTATTGCAAAATTGTCTGCTATTCCAAACTGTTTGCAACATCTCTGTAAATTTGTTATTCACTCGTCTTAACATGGCTTTGTAAAGAGTCGGTTCCCTACGATCAACTTGTTTGAATTTTTATCACTCATTCACGATACGTTCCAAAAGAAAATGCAAATCATTTATAATGACATCAGTAAGACATTTGACTCTGTACACCATGCTCCATTACTTTTAAGACTCCCTCTTGTCTACCTTGGTTTTCTAGTTACTTAAAAACGTAGGACCCAAAATGTCTTACTTAGATAAACAAATTCCACACCATTCAATCTTATCATTATGACTTTCCGTTCTTTTTATCACATTCGCGTATACTCATCTATGCTGACGATCTAAAACTTTTATTATCACTCAAATATCTTTTTTAACTAATTATCTTCCTCTAAACTGTTCTAGGTGCATGTTTCTGACTTTTTGCCGTTCAAAGCCATACCATGTAAACATGTACATATACATGTACCATTGGTAACCTTTCATTAGAACGCATATTTTCTGTTAAGGACTTAGGCATTTTTTTCAATTCTAAACTCAATTTTAAGTTATATATTCCATCTATTGTAAATATTGCCAAAGGCATTATAGGCTTCATTAAGCGCTGGTCGAAGGAATTCAATGATACTTTCACCATAAAATTACTTGACACACTTGTACGGCCTATTCTTGAATCTTGCTCATGTGTATGGTCGCGTCAATATAAAAATAATAAAGACCGCATTGAGTCATTCCGGAAACACTTTTTATTCTTTGCTTTACGAAGCTTTAATCCTAATCTTCGCTTTTCTATCATCTTTGTCGATACCTACTAACACAAAAACTTATTGTTCTGATTAGATTTTTCTAGGTTTTGCCCAATGGTTACTATAAATGTTTGGAACAATTCCAATTCCAAGTTAAAATCATATTTCATACTCATACTCAGACCCTCAGACTTTTTATTTTTTACATTTGCATATTTTTTTAAAAAATGTATATGATATTGTATAATTTATAATAAACTTTTATATATTTGTCGACTGTATGTAGTCGACTCTAAATTAAATACATAAAATTTATTACCTCGTTTTTCTTTCCCTATTTGATAACTTTAACATATTTGAAGTATCTTGGCTTGCTTGCTATGCTTAAAATTTCTTAATTATTCATTGATTTTATTCGGAATTTATTAAAGTTAACTATTTTAATTCAATACGCTGAGAATATATGCATTTTTAGAATCGGATAATCGGATCGGTGACAAATATTCCATTTTCGATTTCTTGATATGGAATTGTTTGATGGTTTAAGTAAATCTTCCGGGCAACTTCAGACCGTGATGTGTGTACTATTCACATGTACATCGCATTATAAAAATTGTTGGGTTGAGTCTAAGTAAGTCATTGTTTTCTTGAATGTCTAATTGATTTATGTGGCATTAATTGGTTTTATTTATTTATTATGTATGTAGTATATATAGTAGGTTTGTTTACTTTGATCCAAGAGCTCTGGCTAGGTCTAGCTTCCTAATTGCTTTTTGTATTGGTGTGATTTTGTTGTATGCACTTTGTAGTTACACAACGCGATGAAAAGGTACGTTATCACAGATACTTTTCTTATCTTATCTTATATTAACAACACTAAATTCACAGACATTTCTTTATGGATTTAATTTTAAATCGGTCAACAGACTATGTGGGCTGGACAGAAGTTTGGGGCAATGTGCGATATTCACCAACTGGGCAGTAGTTTTTGCTGATGCTGCGGGCTCGGATAAGGTAAGTTTTCTTATTATTTTAAAGCAATTTTGATTTCCTGACTGGTGCATGTCCTTCCACCCCCTCTGTTGATTGCGGCGCTGAAAAAGAGATGTCCCTGCTAACTGTGCTATGTGGCTAAAAGATGTCGCAAGTGGTCAACCATAAAAATTTCTTTCAAATGTTTTCTAATGTTCTTTTTTATGTTTACGCCAGTCTATTATAAATGTTTAATTTCTCCTGGAATTTCAACATTTACTTTTTATTAAAATATAAAATTGATAGTGTGATCTTTTAATTAGTTGGAAGTTCTTAAGCAACCTTGTTTGTTTTCTGAGGCACCTTGTGTATATACAATATGTATATACCTTTTGTATTCAGTATCGATACTATCGGCACAACGGACGTTATTTTTCTACCATTATAGTTGTCTTGGTAGTTTTGTCCCCATATTTGTTACTACCCCTACCTCTGTAGTTTCTACATTCGAATTTTTCTACATTCAAAATGTTAGTCGGTCGATTAATAAAAAAAGTTGCATCTGATCGTTCAGGTCCATTACATTTTTTAAGCTTGGATAAGGTTTCATTTATATTAATAAATTGATCAGTTACCATTATAAGCTTTACCATATCCATGGAACAAATTCTAGACCCTTAACCCATAAAAATCATCTTTTTATATGATTGCAAAAGTATGTAACAGGTAGAAGATAGCATCGCCAACTTAATATGTAATGTATATATTATATAGTAGCATCAATAGCCTAGTGGATATAGCCATTTCAGTCTGTCTGTCCGTCGGGATGAAGGCGTGGATCTCAGAGACAAACTTTGGAATTAGCACCCACACCCCTCAAAATGAAAGAAACATATCATAAGCTTAATATTTAGCCGATAGCTTTCGATATATCAAACTCTCAAATCTCAATCTGTGTAGGGTGTATAAATGATACGTAAATTATTATTTTTCTGGTTCTGTTCTGGGGGCATACATTACATTATCCTATCCTTAAGTCATTGGTTTCAAAAAGTTCTGGAAATAGTCCGACAACGTCATGTCTGTGCATGTAGAGTATAATTCGTTCATTTGCGAAAATATATAGTTGTTAATGCATGCAAAGGTGAAATTTTTACAAAGCTCTACTAAATATTTAGTTTTTATGAAAAAAGTTATTTTTATTGCGAGTCAGATAATTGCAAAGTTCACTTAATTGCCTTATTTCGCTTTGCCGTTTTGAGTGTTTGATAAACTCAAAATTGACTTTCATACTTCTTTGATTTAGCTGTGACGCTGGCATAACCGTCACAGCATAAGGAGGGTAAAATTTTAAGTTTTAATTTTTCTCTCCATTTTGAAAAAGAATTCTTTTAAATTTTGACATTTCATAGCGTCGGATTACAAATATGAATGAATATTTAAGAATCAATTTAACATATTGCTGCAAAACGCTGCTGGCAGTAGAATTCGTACAAACTAAAGCAATAAAATGCTTCAAGGGTGTGATTATACCATATATATATATATGCGAAGAAAGTATTTGTGTATGTAATGTATATGTGTAGCTTTATGTGTGTCGATGTGTGTGCGTGTTTCTGTGCCTGTGTGTGCGTATGTATGTATCTGCCTAAGTTGTTCAGTTAGATTGTCTCCTAGTCGACCTTGCTCGACTAGGGCATTCTTACTTGAGACTGAGCGTTATTATGAAATTACGGCAGTCTCACTGCTTGTTTAGCAGTATCATATTTATAGAGTTAATAAACTATAGAGAAACTTAAAGAAATAAATAAAACGTATACAAATGTATAACATAACTCCAATGAAAGAAGCTTTAACCCGAATGTAAGGTAATAAAAATAAAATAGCCGGAAGTAATTTAAGGTAATTTCTATGTTAAATATAAAAACGAAAGGGGATATGCCTAATGTGTTGGCTTATTATTCTTCTTCCCACTGCACTAGCTAGTTATGATGGGGTAAATATGGAAGGTTAATGCGTAAGGGACTTCAATTAAATTTAATGAAATACAGAGCAAATATAGAGATAACTAAAAGCATGACTCGGATAAAGCAAAGTGGTGGTAAAAGAAGCCAAAGTTTTTAGTTTGCACTTAGAACATTTATCATTGACAATACTATATAATCACAATATTTTTTGCACTTGGAACATTTATCATTGACATTACAATATAATCACAATATTTAACTGATTCTACATGATGACATACAATTTGATACGATTTCTTCTGCCTGTTACGTACATTTTGCACGTTTTCAATAGACGTTTTTTAGCTCCATTTTTTTTGGGTGCAGAATCTAACAAGTTAGAATTCTCAATTCGAGTGAGCCCGAATAACATACAAGACACCTTTAACACAAAGTAGATAGAATACGTACATAAATACACACCACAAATAAGTCGTTCCTTGCGCGCATATAAATTCTGCTGCAACGCGTTTACCGAGTACGCTGCATACCATCGTGTTGGAATAAACATAAGATGCGTACGAAATAGAGGAACCTACGCACCGAATTTTTTATACTATTTTTTCACAAAAAATGTATCTTTTATAGATACTTATCATGTATATTTTCGAAATAGGAGTCCAACTTACTATATTATTATTATCGATTCTTAATTAAGAATCATTTATAATGTAAACGAACACAAAAATTTAAATTTCGTTCTGTGTTCTTTGGATATTTTCATACTTGCGTATACATATTGCACCTTTGTTAAATCAAAATACTTACCTTGCACACCCACTGCGATTAAAACTATTGCAATAACATAATACAGTGCTAGACTTTTTTCCTGTGTAAGTAATACATCAAGTTTTTAGCGTTAGGGTTTTATTTATATGCATTAACGGTGGTTCCAGATGTTGATTGCAGGGATTTGCATGTCAGTATTTATTGGCTGCTCAATTGGTTTCAAATGTCCACTTATGCCTACCGAGCCGCGTTGAAGCATGCTTGATAAATGCGTAATAAAAGGCGGTTTTACATGAATAATTATTTGCATATATATATATATATATATATATACTTAATACAAAGCTTTGTATACAATCTCAAAAATAAAAACAAGAATTGTGTTTTGGTGACTTATATTAGGAAAACTAGTTCAAATATACCATAAACTTGATTGTTCTTCATATTGCCAAAAATTGCGTGTTATTTGTATGTCCACAAAATTGCTTAAAAAGAAATTTATGTGATCAAGCCAGAGAGGTTAAAATAAAAATGAGCATGATAATTGAATAGATTACTACTTACGATATTCATTTTATTCAAAAACAAATGCTATTGCCTTTTCATTTATAAAAGAAGTAGTGGTATGTTGATAACGTCACGCCAGTAAGGTAACGCCACATACATAAGTTAATAATAAAACAAAACAGAACAGATTCTAACACTTAATACCTTTTAACACAACAATATATCAATTTATCTTTCAACGAAATAATGTAAACCAATAATGAATGCTGTAGTCGAGTGTACATGACTACGAGTACTGTTACCATATGTACACAATTATATAAATAAAAATTAACACACACTATTCTCAATTATATGTAAATGCAATGCTGTTACCATCTCATTGCTGGCTTTAATAATATGAAACATGGTGTTGGCTCCTAGATTTCTATGATAATGTTCGATGATCTTATGAATTTAATTATAATTAAATCAATAATTATTGATGTTGTGTTTTCTGCTGTAGGTTGGGAAAGATGCTAAATATTGTCTGTAAATAAAAGTATTTGGATACGGAGTGTGGTCAGTTCTGCACACTGTTTAAGAATATGGATTGTAGATACTACTGTGGGCAAATATACGATATTTTTTTTTGATTTTCGTGGTGTGATGCACTATGAATTCCTTCCACCTCGTTAAACTGTTAATAAGGAATATTATTAAAGCGTTATGCGTCGTTTGCGTGAAGCAATCCATCTAAAAAGACCAGAATTATGGGCCAACAACTCTTGGTTTTTGCATCACGATAATGCACCGTGTCACAATGCACTCGTTCTTCGTGACCATTTCGCCAAAAATTCGAAGCATATCGTTCCGCAACCATCGTATTCGCCTGATTTGGCTCCGTGTGACTTCTGGCTACTCCCAAAACTCAAGAGACCGCGTTTCGAGTCGATTGAGGAGATAAAAGCTGAATCGAAGAAGGCGCTGATGCCTATACAGGAAAGGACTATTTGGCATGTTTAGAGAATTGGAAAAAACGTTGGCATAAGTATATTTTTATCGGGAGGGGATTACTTTGAAGGGAAAGAAAGTGATTTACAAGAATAAATAAAGATTTTTCCCTTTCCAAACAAATTCACCTTACTTTTTGCCCACAGTAGTATATCGATGGATCTGACAAGACGGGATATTTTCTGGTATATTCGGATCTGGTGGGTCAAATTAGTGTGTCCCAGGCTATGACGTGATACCTTAATTTGTTCTTGTCTGGTTGTCTTGGTTCTATGTTTTTAGGTATTGGTGAGCTGGATATGTTATGGGCTATAACTCGAGTAAAAATTTTATAATTTTTATAAGCTGAGATTAAATTTGGCTACGTTCTTTACCGCGAGGTCGGTAAGTTCATTTCGCTTGATGTCTGAGATACGGAGGATCAAAATAGGATTAAATTTTTGCGGTATTTGGTGAGTTTATCGCGGATGATTAATAGGTAATAGGTAACAGTAATAGGAGTTTTTCATTGTGGAAACTGCTGCAATATCAAGTCTGGTCCATGTATGTGACGCATTTGCTATGAATTCAGGTTAATTGAAATAATATAAACATATATATATATATATGTATATATACGTTGTATCTCTTTTAACACACTTAATGCTTTGAAAATAAGAAATGGAGTACATAAAGTTCATGCAACTGTTTGTAACAGGAAGAAAGAAGCATCTGCAACCCCATTAAATATAAATATTCTTGCTCATGATCAAAAGTCGAGTCGATTTAGCCACATTTGTCTATCTGTCCGTTTATTCAGTTAACTAAAGGAGGTAGATACATGAAATTTTGTTAATTCTAAAGGTTTTCCCCCAACCCCGCAAGTTGATAAACTATGATTAAAAAGTACATTTAACAACCAATACCATTTTATTCTAGTTTCTTATTGGCAGATATATATGGCAGCACAGTCTTGACGTAATTAAGATCGTCAAAAAAAACATAGAAGTTATTCACGAATCAATTATAAATGACGCTGGGCAGATATTCTGGTCAGGTTGCAAAATAATTCGTATGACCGCAAGCAGATACTTCCTTGTGGTATGTGTGTGTGTATATGTATGTATATGAGATCAATAAAAGTGTAAGTGCACATTCCACCTGTGTTAAGGTTGCTCGTTGTCGATTATAATCGACTACAGTTCCCTTGCGTGTTTATAATGGCTACATTTAATATATAAATCGAATTTTTAGTATCTAAATGCATTATTTAACATTTTGTGATGGCAAAATGGATCAGCAATTTAAGCATTATTATTTTCCAAAATCATAGTGTGGTCGATAGGACAAGCAGTATCATGTCTGTTCCTTTCAAATCGCTGCAGACCTTCTGCCGATTCGTTTTATATTTTATAGAGTCAAACAGTTTACTTAAAAGGATTAATTCATATTAACAGCAAGGACAATGTCAAGGATGAATGTTTGTGGTACGCAAAGCAAATTTATTTTAAATTGTGAATTGTAAACTATAAAAATACGCCAAAATATTCATATTTACAAGTATATACATATTTCCCGCTACCAAAATAAAAAATAACTGTTTGTCTAGAATGCCAAGCGCATATGCCAAGCCAGCCTCTAATCTTGTTTGAAGTCAACGCCGAAACTGGTATAAGTACGTAACGTAAGAAACTTAATTAAATTTAATGAAATACAGAGCAAATATAGAAACAACTAAGAGCATGAGTCGGATAAACCAAAGTAGAGATAAAACGAGCCATATTTTTTAGTTTTTTTTTTTTACCAGTTTGAATAGCTGGTCTGGCAATATAATCATTGATAATATAATAAAGCCACAATTTTTAACTGATAGCCATGATTGATTTTGCTCAAACTTCTGCACACTCTTAACTACAAATGCTAGAGCGATCTGAAAAAAATATTAACGAAACCAGTTATCGGCAGCAGCGTATATACGCCCGCAAGAACAGAATTGCTTGTAGCGTGTGAGTGTATATGTGTATGGGGAGTTTAGTTAGAATGTATGTTAAGCATCCCAGCAGTCTGAGTGAAAGGTAGCTCGTAGATGAGTATACTCGATTGAGACATTATTTTATTGCAGGAATACAAGGGAAAAATTCCATAATTCAAAATAAACTTGTTCTGCAATGTTTAAAAAAAACACACATCGAAGCAGAACGACAGACGGACTGACGGTTGAGTCTGACCTAAAATATACTTGTACATATTTTATAGGCCCACATCAAGCTTAAAACAATAATTTCCTCAATCTTAATTGCTGTATCGATAAAAACATTAAATTAATTAATTAATTTACTATTTTGATGCCAACCAAATTAAACAAGAAATACGAGTAAATCTGTACACGTGTCTGTAAGACAAACATAAAAGCGAACACGACTTTTAAGTATGCAAGCTCCATTTCATTGTTCACGACTACGTTATACGCTTAACTCACGTCTACTAAAGATTAAATAGTTAACAAACAAAATAACTGGGCTCAGCTCTCAAGCACTTTGACGGGCGGATAGGCTAACATGAAAATGTATATGCTTACTTCTGTCTGTTATGTATGTATGTACATTTTTCACAATTTCAATAGACTTTTTTTGAATAATTTTTTCTTGGTCTACGGACAAACAAGATAGAATGCTTGATTCGAATGAGCCCGAATAACATACAATACACCTTTAATTCCAAGCAGATAATACAATATCAGAATTTGCGCACACACTCTACAAGCAAGTCGTTCCTTACGCGCATAAAAATTCTGCTGCAACGCTGTCACCGAGTACGCCACATACCATCGTGTTCATTTGGCTTTTAAAAGTTTTTGGGATTGCTATCCGAATTTCCAACATGTCGAATAAACTAGAACTGTGTACGAAATACAGGAACCTACGCACCTAATTTGGTGACGATTGCTCTTATACTTATAGTCTGTCAAAACCGAAGCGTTCGCTAAGACAGACAGACGGACCTAATAACATCAACTCTACTATTGATTCCGATCATGAATATATAACTTAACCAGTCAAACTTTATTATCGATTCTTAATAAAAAAAATTTATAGTATAAATGAATACGGAAATGAAAATTTTGTGCTGTATTCTTTAATTTGGATATGTTGACTCTTGGTTACACATTTCGCACCTTTGTTAAAAAAATACTTACCTTGTACACCCCTGTGATTAACAGAGTTGCAATTAAAGAATACAGCATCGTATAAAAGTTTTTCACTATGCTAGTAATATATCAAGTCGTTTACTCTACTATCTCAACTTTAGTCAGAACTAAAAAAGTAGACAGACGTCCGTAACGCGCAAAAACAAAACACCAACTGAACGCAGATAGCACAAAATAAACTCTTCGAGTCTAAGATACTTTCGAGTTGTTCAGCAGCTTCAAGCGCCAATCAAATTCAGTGCGTGGACTTAAAGCTTGGAGCGTAAAGCGTAGGTCTTACAAAGCGTAACTTACGAATATTTCCATCTCACTTTCGATTCAACTGGATTGTCAAACCAGTAACGTAACTGTCAAACTTATAGCCGGTTTGAGTATTTGCATATGCAAGCACTTTATTGTTTATTTACGTACTTTATTGTGGATATTTTGTGGTGGTCGATTTAAGTCACATTAAACATATAGACTGCATTTTTTAATGATCTCTAGCTGGAATTTTATATGAAAAGAAGTGTGTTATATGTCTGAGACTCCAAGTGTGACCACGTTATGAGCATACCAACCGAGTTGGTATTGTATGCATAATAAGGTAATTTCATATAACAATTAAACATTTAAAATTAGTGTATATCACCAACTTTAACCTGATACACTGCAAAGATTCATTTTTAAGTAAGAGTATTAATAAACATTTAACTCACACAAAAAATAGAAACCATGTAGAAATGCTGGAAGAGAATGTGTCCAGGTCTGAAATTATTATTTTACCCACATCTACCTATGTCTAAATACTCGACACACATTTTAACTATACTCTAAATTAATGCATTATTGTAATTTATATCAAAACCTTGTAAAAAAATGTATGAAATAACAAAAAAAATATTTTTTATTGCACATTACACAATTCTGTGCAATGCTGTTGCCTCCTATGCACTGCAAAATGCTACTCGTACGGTCTATTTTAAATATTTTTTTATTGTCTCATTTTGTCATTTTACGTTTAAAAAATATATATATATATTTTTCTGTGTAATTTGCTTGAATCTATGTTTTATTGCACAATATTTAAGAATATTCAAAATAAAAAATATTTTCGTAACGATTTTGAATTCAACCACGTTTAAAATCGATCGTGCTTATCGGTAGACACCCCTATCCCCTCGCATAGAATGCCAAAATTATAGCATTTCTGATTCTTCTTGCTCTCTCTGCAATTTTTCGTCAAGGTATGTGAACTGCTGGTGCCAAAATAAAGCTTATAAACGCTACATTCCGGAACTTATTCTTTATGCTTGGGCTTTGTTGGTTGCCTTGGCGTTGGTGGTGTCTTCCCTCCACATGTCCACTCGGCTCACCGTGGTGAATAACCATAGTGGTTGCTGAAATTCGCTTCATTGGTATCAGGTGCGGTTTGACAAAACCAAACCCACAATGCTTATCAAGATCAAGGGGCCAACAACTGCTATCGCAGTTGCAGAATCTAGAAAATCAAGACAGAAGCTGACCATGACATTGCTGGAGACACAGAAGAAGCTGGAGACACTCACTAGTTGCTTACGCTATCAATAGTCGTTGGAGACACGTGACACTCGCCTGGACAACCACCTGGAGCCACATTTCGAGCAAAAATGTTTGCAGATGGGGTTGTCTTTCTAACGTACGGTATTCCGAGGCACTGGCGGTCCACCTGCGAAAGCCTCCGACACCGCATTAGCAAACGCAGCCCTCGATAACAACGGCATGGCTTATATTACGCCACGTACAGCCAATGCGGAAAGCCAACGCTTTCCGAATGGCCCAACAGGAGGAAAGAGCCTCAAAGCAGTGTCGGCAATCACCTTTAGGGCCATTCTCTGCCCTAGGGACCCCAAGCGTTGTCTGTGTGTATGGCTTAACAATGGAGCTAGCGCCAGCCAGACATTCAGCCGCTGAGTTACAGTTCGTAGCGATTCCAGACCTAGAACCGCTACCTACTTACAATGGTATCAGACCTTCGGTGGAATTCCACCAATTGTTTAATAACATTGTATACTAGACTTCGTGGCCGGGTGCACCGATTGCAACGCTGTCGAGTACTGATTCCTGACCGCATCCCTCAGATACCACGAGTTTCATACTCGCGTCCAAGGCTCTAGAGAATCTCTAGATGACTTTGCTTGACAAGCTCTCACTTTGATGGATCAGTGAAGATGCAATCCTCCAGTTCCACGGAGTAAGCGGGAAACTTAAAGAAGGCATTCGTCCGGTTGGCTTCCAATCCTAACGGCCCCAATCCTTATCGAACCGCAGCACATATTACAACTTCAGGCAAAACTTTAAGGGTTTCGCAGCTAATCAAGCTATGTACTGTCGCTCTATCTGCCTGCCGCCTTCCGGGGCACCTCCGCTGAACACGCCGCTATCCGAACGATCTGCTACCGGACCTAAAGCTAAAGACGACGCTCCTTCGACTGAAGTCGCTTCTAATTGTTCCAGGGATTGCCAACCGAGGACAGTGCCCATAAGCCAGTACCAAACGAGTCGAATTCACATTAGGTCAAACTTGAATCAGGTTATGAAATGTGTACGAATCCGTGCGGAAAATTGGTCAATGACCGAAGCTGCAAACGGATTGGCTAGGACCAACGATCGTTAGCCGCCGTCACTCGGACTTGGTCTGTGAGCACAGTTCACATCAACCGCCTTGCTCCCTACAAAGGATCTTCTTCGGAAAATCTCGGCCAGGAGGCTTGATTCTCAGAGGAGGGCAATGTAAAAAATTTGAATTGTCCCGCCCTCGATGACATTGCATTCCTGCTTCTTCTTGCTCCCTCTGCAACTTTTCGTAGAGGCACGTGAACCAACTTTTTAAGCTGCTGGTGTCAAAATAAAGGTTATAAACGCTACAATTTGGAACTTATTGTTTCTCCTTGGGCTTTTTTAGTTGCCTTGAGCAATTGAAGAAACAGTTGCATTTTAAATATATTCACATTCTATGAGCCTAGGGTAGATATAAAAAAGAATTTAATAATATTGGTGTATCCGGATTTTTAAAATTGATGCAATTAGCAATTTTTTTGTGTCAAATATTTATTGCCTAGATGGCGATGGTTAAACGGTGTTTAACGCTTGAAATGCACCGTTAGAATTTTACCTGTATGTGTGCGCTGTAAGCGAAATTTTGTACTTCTTTGCTGTTTAATTTAGGTATTAACAGAAAGTAGGTATAACAGAAGCGTTTGCGGAGCATAAAGGTAAGTCTTTTAATAATAAATTTGTAATCATGTATACGAGAGCGGTCCGATAAGTACTTAGCCTCAACGCCCAATGACACCACTATCGCAAGAGAAATGTAGTACCGTGTACTACATTTTATATTTATTATATAATTTCAACCGAATCGGACTCGTAGTTTTGTTTTGACCGCGTGTGCAAGCGGGCGTGTCCGCGGATTTTAGAAAAATGGAAAAGGAGCAAAATCGATCGGGGATTAGATTTTTCCTTTTGTAAGGGAAATCGTACAGCAAAATCAAAGAAGAAGGATACTACTCCTTCGAGCTTCAACGTGGGCGCACGTCAGTTTTTGATGAGCCATGCCCAGGTGCCTAAAAACGGAGGACAACATAATAAAAATTCACGATATCGTATTGGCAGACCACCGAATAAAGGCGCGTGAGATAGTTGAGACAGTAGGCATCTCAAAAGACCGCATGGGTCATATCCTGCATGAAATTTAGGTCATGAGAAAGCTGTCGGCGCAATGGGTGTTGCGTTTTTTCACTTTGGACAACAAGGGCTACCGTGAGACAACTTCAGAGCAGTGTAGGACGCTTTTTAAGCGCAATCCAATGGAGTTTCTGCGTCGTTTCGTGACCGTCGACGAAACATGAATCCACTGATACACTCCAAAGACCAAGGTACAGTCGAAACAGTGGACTTCACCCGGCGAACCTGCTCCGAAGAAGGCGAGGAATGTCCTATCGGCCGGTATGCTCTACATCGACCACCTGGAGAAGGGCAAAACGGTCACAGGGCTGTCTGTGCCGAATTATTGGGCCGATTCGACGCCGAATTGCAAAAAAACGGTCTAATTTGGCAAAGAAAAAGTTCCCTTCCACCATGACATCACATCAAGTCACACCCCTGCCCTCGCCACGGCCAAATTGGTCCACAGTATTCTCCAGATTTGGCCCCGTGCGACTCCTTTTTTTTTTAAACTTGAAAAAGTCACTCGCCGCGCAGAAATTTGAGTCGAATGAGGAGGTTATCACCGCCACGCAGGCCCACCTTGCAGACCTCGAGAAAATGTATTTATCAGACGGGTTAAAGAAGTTGGAGCATCGCAGGGTCAAGTGTATCGAGCTAAAAGAAGACTATGTTGAGAAAAAAATAGCCACTTTCCAAAATTTTCGTTTTACTTTTGTAGGCTAAGTACTTATCGGACCACCGTCGTATTAATAACAATTTCATGCAAATGTCAAGTGCAAGAAATACGTGTTTGCACACTTGTATCAACATGGTCAACAGGCGGATTTCCATTGACATCGTATGCAGCTGTTGGCATGCAGTAAGGCTCATCTCCGCTGACTCAGCAAGTAACCGTCAGCGCTGTAGTATAAGCCGTAGTCTACGTTGATGCAAGAGGAGTTGGATAGCGTCTATCAGTCGTCCTCGACTGCAGCTTCTAACAAAAAGATCCTCAAATAGGAGGATTTCTTTACACATCGCTGTACGATGATCGTATACTAAAAGCTAATAATGTAAGTATACAAAAAATGTTATAAGTTTATTTTGATTTTTTTCTGTCTATTTTATTATGTCTGTCTGTTGCATAAAAAATATTGATAAGGACGAGGATATAAAATCGCACTTGCTTCAGTTTTTTGCAGATAAAGACGAAAGATGCAAAATGTCATCCAACAAAATGGAAAATATATAATTGATTAAAGTTCATTCTAAAATTAAAAAATATGTATTTACTTTCTTTTGAAAAATCTCCGGTTTCTTTTCGGTCAACCCATTAGTAAATGTTAGTGTGACTACAAGGCTGAACTTATTTCTTGTAGGTTATGTCAATATATAACACATGTTTAATGTGCTGGTTACCCAACCAAAGTAAAAGACTATATTTCTAATAAGTCTGGTGTTAGGTGGTGTTGCGAGTCTTGTCGTGAAGCTGAACTGAATGTGCAAAAATTCATGAGGCAGACAAAACAGGGTTTTAATACCCTCCAAGCAGCGTTTTCAAAACTGCATGATGATTTCCAGACTTTGGATGATAATTTTAACTTAAGCCAGTCATCCGAAGCCGAAGACTGTATAGCCTTCAACATCAGTCTTCTTGGCAACACCACAGCCTAGTGGTCCAAGGCCGAATTCTTCAAATACTATTTCTTTTAACCACTTAACAGAAAATGTCGAGCAGCTTATGAAATTAACTCGCCTGCTCCTATGGGGGCCTCTAAAAATTTAATTGCAACTGATTCGTCGGTCAACAATGCTGCTCTTAGTTCCTCCCAGAGCTTGTCAGACGAAAATATCTCATTTATCTGTTGATAAATTTAAGTTTAGTCATACTAGAAATTTTAGCTCTTTTATAATTAGTGCTTTTAACACCACTCGCTGCAATTCATTCTGGCCAAAAGACTTCATTGTAAAAGAGTTCAAGTCAAGTAGAAGATAGCGGATTTCCCATTGCATTGCCTTGAAAGTCTAATAGCGCTTCTTCTTCTAGTAATTTGCCAATAGATGAACTTCATTTTTTTATCGCAACCTAA
Organism: Hirtodrosophila trivittata; assembly: GCA_035045065.1. Taxonomy (NCBI): domain Eukaryota; kingdom Metazoa; phylum Arthropoda; class Insecta; order Diptera; family Drosophilidae; genus Hirtodrosophila; species Hirtodrosophila trivittata. The sequence goes on from JAWNNK010000504.1 coordinate 371,753, forward strand.
CTATTCACCTTCCCTGCTAAACATTAAAATTATTTCTGTTAAAATTAAATATACAAATTTTGCTATACTTATAACGTGCTTTTATTATATTGTCAGATGTGGTATGGTCTGACTCTCCAAGGGTTTTGATGCCATCCAAATCTCACGAACTTATCAATTCACTTTTAAAGATGTCTCTCTCTCAAATTAGTTCAATTTGAAACTGTAATGTTACCTTTGTTTTGCATCGGATCCTTTTTCTAGTACTGTTGTACAAACTAGTCCCTTAGTTGTCCCTGAGGACTTAGTGTTTGTAAAATGTAAAATGTTCAAACAGCAGTCCCGAAGGTATGCAACAACTTTTACGAACTCTACTGTTGCGACCAAAAATTTGGACGAGGAAATGTGCCGAGAATAATAAAAGTTCCCTTGTGCGTGGCATGTGTGTGATCCAGATGAGAAAACAAAAGAAGGGAAGTTTGTAATTGGGTACGTGTACGGACCGAGGTTATAATTTTTCTTCTTTGGATTTCTCGATGCCTATTGCGCCCTCTATCGGGGATAAAACTCCAATGCATCTCAAAGCTGCGCTTAGAACGCTAACAGTGGAATGCATTGGCAGGGGCGAATGCCAACTTGAGAAAAAAGTAGGTAGAAAATTGCAAGTTGTACAACAACAGTACTGCAAGCACTTATTAAATCAAATTACTTAAATCTCAAATATATTACAATAATCCCAATAAAAATTATAATATTAATAAACAGAAACAAATAAATACATCAATAAATACAGTGGTGGTGCACAATCAAAGTGGTGAGTGTCCGAGTGGGCATTATTGTCAGGCCACTAATTACAACACATTTATGTAGTAAGCCTCACATAGTGAGCCACGTGAAAAGGGTCATGGTGCCAGGTCCCGATCGGGTAAATTTTGATATACAATGTATACAATATTGTTATTCTGAATATAAAAAAAATTGTCTAGCACTGAGAGCCGGCACCAAGTGAACCCCAACCAGTCTGTCAAAAGCTAGATCGAGTTACTTGTAGAAAAAGGTGATTTGTTTGCGCCCTTGATCCGGCCATTGGCGAATAACCAGATTGACCCTAAGCCAAGCGCTAGGCTCAAAGAAAATAAATCGCATGGCGATTGGTTTTTGTACGATAATCTCGGAACGCCCGCTGTATCGCCATTTTTGGGAATACGGCCGTTGCCGGTTAATTAAAATATCATTAGCTTAAATTAGAATATTTAAAATTTAAACTTTTTTTTTCCATATGGAGTGTAATCATTCTAAGCTCAGCTTAAACTGGCATTATAGCTGCGAGCGTATATTTGATTTCAACAGCATTTAAACTTCAAGCCTACAGCGGACCATCGCTGAAAGATCTTTCGTCGTGGGACAAACATCGAGCTGCTGTTGTGTGCTAAACTTTTTTATATCTATTAAAAAGAAAAAAAAGCTTCGTAGCCGAATAACGTTCAAGTGAGCTTATTATCATGCGGAGTCTGCGCTAAATGGCACTTATTTGCAAAAGCCGAACTTATACCAATCATAACCAATAGTGAAATTAGCATGTACTAGTCTAATTTAATATTATAAATATTTTTATTTTCTTATCAATTTATTTTTTTTTATGTATATATCCCATTGTTAATTAGCTAATTAGGATATTAGAAATATTGTTTCATATACTGAATTATACGCTATGAAAGCGAAACTAACAGTAAATGTATAGAACTGAACTTGGTGTAAAAATTATTTCTGGCTAAGAGCCCATTTGCGGAGCCATGCAGCCTTGCAGGAGGATAGTGTAGCTGAACAGTCGTCTTCTAGGGATCCTTTTTAGGTTTTATATCAGGCAAAAATAAAAAAAAAAAAAAAAAAATTTTTACACCAAGTTCAGTTCTATACATTTACTGTTAGTTTCGCTTTCATAGCGTATAATTCAGTATATGAAACAATATTTCTAATATCCTAATTAGCTAATTAACAATGGGATATATACATAAAAAAATAAATTGATAAGAAAATAAAAAAAACAGTAAATGTATAGAACTGAACTTGGTGTAAAAATTATTTCTGGCTAAGAGCCCATTTGCGGAGCCATGCAGCCTTGCAGGAGGATAGTGTAGCTGAACAGTCGTCTTCTAGGGATCCTTTTTAGGTTTTATATCAGGCAAAAATAAAGGATCATGGTAGGGAGGGCGATACTAGCAAAGAAGCGACGGATCTGTTGATACCCAAACCTCTTCCCTTGTCACTTCCCCTCCTAAGTACCCGACTTTTTTTTATAAATATTATGTGTAACATATGAGCCGATGAGCATTGCGGGTTTGACTTGTTCCAATCCCCACCCCAGCCGAACAGCCACCCCAGCTGAGCAAGGCCGAAGTTACATAACGTTACATAACGTTATACGTTAGAGATATATTTATTAGCGCCCAACGTGGGGCGTGAAGTACTAATACATTTTTTTAGAACATCTCCAGGTGCTAAGTATTTATTAATGCCCAAGCCCAAGCAAATTTACTAAGGTCTACAGCAGCTTAAAGCACTGCATGAGAATGCAAATGCTTTCGACTTTTATCCCTTTATTCCAGTGGTAAGTTAAAGTAGCTGGATTGGCTATTAATTTCAAAAATAATTTTTAGCCCCCGCGCTCACAACAAATACAAACTGTTACGTATTGCACTGAGATAAATTATTTATACCTTGGCTGCAATATTGCTCTATTGAAGATGTTTTCAGAAATTTAGTGCTAGCCTGGACGAATAAATATATTATTCCCCAATAGTACTAGTGCTAGAAAATACCTCAAGCAAAACAAATCCTATAGAATTAGGCTACGACGATGTGAGAATGGATACACATCGGTGGTTGATTACTACACTGTGAGGCGGCCCATATTTTACATGTCCATATTCGGCTATCAATAGACAGAGGTATTTGGCTACACTATTCTCGTGAAAGTGTTGCATGGTTCCCAATAAGTTTATACATTTGCTGCTACAGTTATTAATTGGTGTAAAAAGTTTAATAGATTTCTCCTGTTTCTTTTTTTTATATTATTAATAGGCATATCTTTATATTATTATATATAACTATTTAAGCGTTATTATTAGGATACAATGCCTCTTCTGAGACGCAGCTGTGAAAATTTAGTAAATATCGGGGAGAATAATATTTTTTGTGGCATTTGTGCACAAAACATTGAATTCCAAAACCAATTAGTGACGACAAATTGCAAACACAATTTCCACATTGCTTGTTTTAATACGAGAGGGAGAAGCAGGAATATTTATTAAGCAATTTAGCTGAAAAATTAGCAGCGGTAAAGGAACTAAAGACCCATAGACACAGGTTTTTAAGAAATGTTTTGAGCCAATCTGCTTCTAGAAATGCAGCATGTACTCCTGTCTGCGCCAACTTTGTCAGTCGCGCAACTGCGCCATATCGTTCGACATCGGGAAAGATTCATGGCGTCGATATCAAAACCAGTGGTTCCCACCCCAAGAGTAGTAGTACCCAGACGACAGGTAAATGAAGTGCTGGCACAAGCTGATACGGATGTGGAATGTGAAGAAGACGATATCGAAGATGCCGAGTTAGAGGCCGTAAAGAATTGTAGTGGCCTCAGGCATCGGTATCAAGACTGCATAGGGGAAAGAAAAGTATTTTGTTACGGGTGCTGCAAACCGAACACCTACAGGCCCACTTGTAATAAATGCAGCACGTCAAAAAACAGAGTAGGCCGTGCACTGTCGACCAGTCCACGCAAACGCGAGGTTTCGAAAACTACGAGCACAGATTGACGAATCCAGAATCCAGTTCGTTTATAATACTCACAAGTTAAGTCAATCACAAAAACGGTTGATCGCGTATCGCCAAAAAGCCATAACCGAAAATCAAGCAGTGCTAGAGTCAGTTGTAAACAACTCGAGTGATTGGCGACCGTATGGCACTGGGAGTGATTGAAGAGTCCAACAGTGTTTGGTCTTCGCCAGTGGTACTAGTACAGAAACCAGGCAAAGTAAGGTTGTACATAGATAGTCGAAAATTAAATGAGGTTACCGTAAATAACGGTTACCCAATGCCTCTTATTGAAGGTATTTTGAGTAGACTTCCTAAGGCAGAATATATTTCCAGTATTGACTTAAAGGATGCCTATTGGAAAATTCCTGTGGATATAAATGCACTAGAAAAAACGGCATTTACTGTGCCCGGCAGGCCTCTTTATCAATATACGGTGATGCCTTTCGGATTATCTAACGCTCCCCAAACTATGTCCAAACTTATGGATAAGGTAATACCTCCCAGATTACGGAATGAGGTTTTTGTATGACGATTTATTGGTGGTTTCAGAGACGTTCGACAATCTTGTCAAAGTGTCGCAAGACCTAGCGGATAGATTGCATCTAGCTGGCTTAACCATTAATGTCGAAAAAAGTAAATTCTGCTTAAAGTAAGTTAAGAACCTAGGAAACGTTATTGGGCATGGTACCATCCAAACTGATCCCGACAAAGTAGCAGCAATTAAATACCGCAATTCCCAATACCGCGATCAATTAGGCAAGTAGGAGATACTTAGCTGTCACAGTATGGTATCTCAAATTTATTAAGAACTACGCCAATCTGGCTGAGCCTATTACAGATACCCTCAAACAAAACCGTAAGTTTGAGTGGTCTGAGAACGCACAGAAAGCGTTCGAATTGCTTAAATCCCAAATGTGTGAAGCACCCGTCCTAAATAGTCCTGATTTTAAAGCCCCGTTTGCGATTCATTGCGATGCCAGTCACACTGGAGTCGGTGGTGTTTTAATGCAAACTGATAGCAATTGAAATGACGTACCCATTTCATTCATGTCTTGGAAATTGAATCAGTGTCAGAGAAACTATTCAGTTACTGAAAAGGAATGCTTGGCCCCAGTAATGTGCATAAAGAAATTTCGAGCATGCATCGAAGGTCATGAGTCCACCATTATAATGGATCATGCGGCCTTAAAGTGGCTGATGTCTCAATCTGACCTTAGCGCGAGATTGGCAAGAGTAGTGAAAATATTGTTCCCGATGCGTTATCACGTGAGCATACAGAGGACTTGTCCCCAATCCATATTGACAGTTTGATAGATCGACAGTCAGATCACTTTAAATCGGAGGAGTATAACAAAATCAGAAATAAAGTAGTGATGAACCAATCGCAGTTACCAGACGTAAAAGTCCGAGACAATCACATATATCGTCGTGCCGAGCATGCGATTGGCGAAAAAGTGACTGATGATTTATGTTGGAAGCTCTGGGTTCCCGCAGCGTTAGTACATGAAATTTTCAAACATAATCACAAACATCCGTTAGCTTCGCATAGTGGAATAAATAAGACCTTGGAAAGAATTAGACGGTATCATTACTGGCCTAACTTGGTTAACGATGTAAAGGAGTATATTTATGGCTATGCCACTTGTAAATGTACAAAATATCCTAACTATGCCTTACGACCTCAAATGTGAAGAGCCATGTCAGCTCATCGTTTTTTTCAAAAATTTTATGTTGATTTGTGGGACTTTATCCCTGTAGTCAAACGGGCAATATAGGTAGTGTAGTGTAGTGCTAGATCACTATTCAAAATTTTTATTTTTAAAAGCTATAAAGAAATTTACGGCCGATGCAATAGTGCGGCTTATGGAAGACGATATTTTTCATTGTTTTGGAGTGCCTGAGGTGATAGTATCAGATAATGGGGCTCAATTTAAATCACATAAGTTTAACGGGCTATTGCAGAAATACAAAATTCAACACTCTTATACTACCGTATATGCTTCACAAGCAATTGCGTCCGAGAGATTAAATAGATCTGTCATTGCTGCCATAAAATCATATGTAAATTGTGATCCAATAAATTGGGATGAGAAGCTAAGCTTGATTGCCTGTGCATTACGATCTAGTGTTCACTTTTGCCCAAAATATGATTACTAGTGGTGATACCTATCAGCTATTACGGAATTTGGAGTTATTGGAAGATCTTTCTGTTTGTTTTACGCGAGAAGACTCGTTTAATATAATGCGTAAGGCTGCCCAAAGGGCAATACAGCAACAACATGCGCGAAACGAAAAACATATAATCTTCGCAGCCGAAATAATCCTTTCAAATAGGGCAGGAAGTATATAGGCGTACCTTCCAGCAGAAGGGGTTTAACGCTCAGCTTACTCCAACGTTTTTAAAAGCCAGCATAAGGAAAAGACTCGCAGATAGCTACTACAAATTAGAGAATACACATGGTAGATTTATCGGAAAGTTTCATACTAATGACGTTATACAATGAATCCTCCTAATGACTTCCAAGCGAGTATCTCCCATTTGTGTTTTGACCAACCCTAACATTAGATTTTGGCAGCAGGTGTAAAATGTCGCTTGGTGAGTGGCTGTGGGGCGAAGATACAACAGCAGGCCTGAAGGTATGCAAAAACTTTTACGAGCTCTATTGTCGCGATCAAAAATTTGGACGGGGAAATGTGCCGAAAATAATTAAAGTTCCCTTGTGCATGGCATGGGTGTGATCCAGGGAGAAAAATCAAAAAAAGAAAATTTTTTTTTTTCCATTTTTTTTTATTTAGTGAAATTAAAAAAATTCAACCTAATATATACAGCTGTACATACTTAAACCAAGATAATAGGATACATGACTGGAAAATTGACGGTTAGAGGGTTCTGCTGGGTAGGTCAGTTGGGTGAACTCTCAGGAGTCTCGTTCTTACCCTTGCTCTGAAATGCCGACCTCCTCTCAGGATCCTTCGTGCTAATTGGTTCGGATGATGTGCAAGTTTTTCTAGGTATACGGCAGCTTGACGGTTGATCGTATCTCCGATTCTAGGAATCTGGAGCTCTTCTTCAATATCTTTGTTGCGTATGTACCATGCAGCTCCAGACATCCTTCGCAAAATATGAGATTGGGCAACTCGTATTTTGCTGAGGTTCGAACTTGCTGCAATGCCGTATACCTGGATACCATATCTCCATATGGGTGCCAGAATAACTATATAGATGTTGGCCTTGTTTTTCAGGGATAACTTGTTCCGAGGATTAAGCAGCCAAGCCATGCTGTTCGCCTTAGTCTTAAGGCGTTCAGCTATTTGTGTGATGTGGTGCTGGAAAGTCAGCCGTTTATCTAGGGTGACTCCAAGGTATTTGTGAGCATCCTTCTGGGCTAGGAGCTCACCATGTAAGTATACCCCAGGAGAGGTGCCTTTTCTGAGAGTGTAGGTGACTGATACACAATTTTTGGGGCTTATGCCAATGTTCCATCTAGAGGCCCAGTTTTCAAAGCTTTTCAGATACATCTGGAGAAGGTTTGTGGCAGTGTAGACACATTTGTCCCTGGCGAGAGCGGCAGTGTCGTCTGCAAAGGTGGCAATTAGTATGTTGTTGGAGTCCAAGATTGGCAATTTGTCACCAGACGGCATGTCATGCGTGTATAAGCTGTAAAAAGTTGGTCCTAACACGCTACCTTGGGGTACACCAGCTCTGACTCGCTTTGCTCCAGAAGACACGCCGTCCTGGATTACTTTGAATGAGCGCTTGTGAAGGAAACTTTTGATAATTAAGTAGAGCTGTGGGTTGAGCATTTCTTTAATTTTTTACATGCCACACTCTATCAAATGCCTGCTGGATATCCAGATACTCTCCAACGACATAGTCCTTTCGATGGAATCCATCGAGTGCAAAATTTACAACTCGGTGCAATTGCTCAGGCGTACGTGGCTGAGCCTAAATCCAAACTGGAACTTTGGGATTGCCTTTTTGACCGCCATGGTCTCTAGAATCCTTCTCAAGATGCACCTCTCCAGAATTTTTCCAAGTGCTGGCAGAAGGCTTATAGGGCGATAAGAGTCCATTTCATCGGCTGGTTTCCCATTTTTGTGCAGCATGACAATGTTGGCCTTCTTCCAGGCACCTGGGAAGTGACCAAGTCGAAGAGCTGAATTAAAGATCAACACTAGGAATCGCAAGGCTCTGTGAGGGAGTAGTTTGATAGAGCGATTATCAAACTGGTCCTCGCCTGGAGCCTTGTTATTACGAAGTGCTTTGACTTCTTTTTCCACTTCCGTAAGACTGATTGGGGCTACAGGAAGAGACATTTGCAGGGGAGTCTCTTATTTTTCAGCAACAAGCTGTACTCTTCTTGGCGACGCTGTCTCAAAGGGCTGGAATCTATTCTCCAGGTTTGTTGTGAAAGCTTCAGCTCTGTCCTGGGGGGATCTTGCCCAAGATCCGTCAGGCTTGCGAACTGGAAACTTTGGTGCAACTTGCCTCTTGAATCTTCTCGTAAGCTTCCAGAGCGCAAACTTTGAGCTTTCATCAGGCGTAGCATTTTCCAGGAGGGTGTCTGTGGCTTCTCTTTTTAATATGGCTAGGACCTTTCTAACCCTGTTTGAGATCCTGACATACAGTCTTTTGATTGCTGGGTCATTAGTTCTGATGAACTCGCGTCTGAGGCGCTTCTTAAGCGTTAGGAGTCCTATTGCTTCCGGTGAGAAGCTGAAGCTACTATGCGCGTATCTAGTGGGAGGTGCATTAGCTAGGACCGCTATTCCACATTTCCATAAAAGATTCGAGAGCTTTATCCGCTACCTCCGCTGTGCTTAGTTCCGTATTCAGGTCTATCGCATTGAGCTCATCTTGGAAGACCCTAATATTGGCACTTGGGGGATCAAGCCTCGGCATAGGGGTAATACGCTGAGGCGACATTGATATCAAAGCAATCAACGGAAGGTGATCTGATGTTAGTTCGTACTTTTCCCGCACCGTGAGGAAATTGCTGGCTATGCCCTTGTACATATAGAAGTCTATGCACGTGGGCGATTCCTACTGTTATACGGGTAGTGAGTAGGCCTACCGGTAGCTAGCACTTGAGTTGCACTGCCAGTAATACAGTTATAAAATGCACTGCCTCTTTCATTCGCCGTCTTACTTCCCCAGAGTTGGTGCTTTGCGTTGAAGTCGCCCCCAACGATAAATTTTTGACCAAGCTGATCAATTAGTCTGGCACAATCCATAGCAGTCCAAGGCAAGCCTGGTGAAAGGTACGCAGCAGCCACCGTTATTTCGCCCATATTTGTTGATAGGATTACTGGTGCCAACTGAACGTGATAAGTCGTGATTGGTTGGAGAACTAATCCCTGCCTGACTAGCACACATGCTCCTCCTCTTGGTCGTCCTGCAGGATGATCTGCTCGATAACAAGAGTAACCTACCATATTGAAGTAGGAATCTGTGTGTAAGAAGGTCTCAGAGATAAGCATGATGTCAATTTCAGAAACACTTTAAGCTCATTAGCATTAGGAATAATGCTATGAGCGTTCCAAGATCCGAGGCGCAGCACGGTAGCCATTATTTGTGCTGCTTCCGTGTCGTGGAACTTCTGAGTTCCTTAATTTCCTCAAGTAGTTGAGCAATGGTTATCTGTAAGCCCTCAATGGTCTGCTGCATGGAAAATATGATCTGTTCTAGTGAGCCATCCATTGACGTTTGATAATGATGTTGAGGTTGTTGCAGTTGGTCAGCACCATGACGTTGTTGAGAACTCCGTTTCTGTTGGGGAGCATTCATTGCAGATCTTGTGCCAAAAAAAGAAAATGAATTTGTATTTGGGTACGTTTATGGACCGATGCTACATTTTTTTTCTTCGGATTTCTGGATGCCTATTAGCGCCCTTTATCGGGGATTAAAACCCCAATGCATCTCTAAGCTGCACTGAGAACGCCCCGCAATGCAGAGCGAATGCTAACATGAGAGAAAAAAGAAGGTACAAAATTGCAAGTTGTAGACCAACAGTGCTGCAAACAGAAATTATTATATAAAAATACTTAAGTCGTCAAAAATATTATAATAATCCCAATTAAAATTATAATATTAATTGTAAGGTAGTTTTCCGGGGCACACTCAGTTGCGTCCAGGGAACTCCTACAAGAAATAAAGGGAATGCTGAGATTCGGGTGAGGTGTACCCTCGGATCACCTGGAGTCTAACTCCGCAACCCCCTCCACTACGGTTATCCGGGTCTCCCTCTCCATCTCCTGGACGCCAGGGATGAGAGAGCGATCCAGAGTGTCACCAAGGGAAAAAAGGTCGGCCCATCATCGGGCTCCGGGTTGATGAATAGCCGAAGAGCGCCGAGGGGGCACCTCTCTGTACGCTCCTCAGGCTATCACCAACCACGTTACCCGGCAATGGGACAACCAAGGGAGGAAGGGAAGGGTGGTCCGATCTGTGGGAGGGGAGAATCTCAATGGATGCCGGGTTAGGTACATCTCTGCACATCCACTTTGATTCCCCGTCCCTGAATCATACCGGAGCAGTAAAGGGGGAGAAGGGGATTATGTGGTCAGATTTCGGGATTGGGTGAATCTCAATGGATGCCGGGTTGGGTACATCTCTGCACATCCACTTTGATCCACCCGTCCCTAAATCATGACGGATGGGTAAGGAAGGAGGGAAAGGGGAAAAGGGTTCTACGTACCGGAATGATCCTTACATTGAAGGAGAACGCTCTTTCTACATTATTTTCGTTTATTACTTAAGCACTATTTTATTTCTACCCCACGATACCCTAACCCCACCAAGCTAGGTTATATATCCACTGCTTACCCCGTTCGTCTTACTCTTCCGGTACGTATGCGTGTGTGCGTGTGTGTGTGCATGTGTGTGTTTTTTTTTTTTTTTTTTTTGGTCTGCGGACCTAGAGGTTGGAATCATCAATGATACCGATGGCCCGGGCCACCGGCATGCACGACTCGCCGCCAAACCAGATAGTGGTAAGACAAGACGCCTACGTACTAAACCGACCCCCCGCACACTTCCCCTCCCTTGCGGTACTCCCGTTAGGTATTACTTCACAGGGGGGGATGGCCTTAGGCCTCACCTCGTCTCTCCCGTTCGGATCGTCTCAGATCACTTTGGATCTGGACAATGAGCTCTGTTACTAGACTCCAATTACCTTCCTCCTCCAGCATGAACTGAATTAGGCCATCTACTGGAGGAACCATCTGAGTTAATGCCCTATACCTCACACACTGGTAGAGGACATGCTCCGGGTCTTCGTTGAAATTCGGACAATGCGGACAGACTGGGGTCTCTTCATGTTTAAATTTATGTAAGTATTTCCTATACCCTCCGTGGCCTGAGAGGAACTGGGTAACGTGAAAGTTTAGTTCCCCTCCCCGCCTATTAAGCCACTCGTCTACTCTAGGGATTAACCTATGCGTCCACCTTCCCTTGGTTGCCGCGTCCCACCTAACTTGCCATCTGCCTATTGCTATTCTCCTCTCCATCCTACGTATCGCCTCACTTGGCGGTGCACCATTGTTAGTCATGCGCCAGGCGTATAACTGATGCATTTCCCTTGCCAGAAGATCTATCGGGAGCATACCCGCTAAAACAAGGGCAGCATCGCTAGAGATGGTTCTGAAACCAGAAATTACCCTAAGCGCACTAAGGCGGTATGGTGCGGCTAGCTTCCTGCGAAGCTGTTGGCTGCCGTCTAAAACAGGAGCCCATATTGGGGCTGCGTAAACCAGGACTGAGGCTACTACTCTTGCCATGAGCAGTCGCCTTCCAGCCTTGGGTCCCCCGACGTTGGGCAGCATCCGGGAGAGAGCTGCCTGCATCTTTGATGCCTTCGTACTGACATACTCGATATGCTGTTTAAAACTAAGCCTGTTATCTATTAGGACTCCTAAGTACCTAATTGAGTCCTTCGACCTAATCGTCGCGTCTCCCACCTGTATGGTCATGAATTCTACTTTCTTTCTACTTGTGATAAGCACCGCCTCTGTCTTATGTCCGGCCAGCTCTAAGCCGGCGTTCCGCATCCACTCACTAATTATATTGATGGCTTCATTGACAGCCGTTTCAACATCTGCTACTTCTTTGGCCACTACTACTAAGGCCAGGTCGTCTGCGAACCCGATTAGACTACAGCGCCTTGGTAGCTGTAGTCTGAGTACTTCGTCATACATTAAGTTCCATAGGAGTGGTCCTAGTACCGACCCCTGTGGAACGCCTGCCGTGACTTTGTATCGCCTGGGGCCATCTTCCGTATCGTATTGCAGTATCCTGTCGGACAGATAGTTGGATATCATCCCCGACAGGTACCCTGGAATTCCGATCCGGTCAACAGCTGCTTGAATGCGAGTCCAGCAGGCCGAGTTGAACGCGTTGCGAATGTCCAACGTGACAACTGCACAGTACTCCTTATCGCCCCACCTCCATCTAGTTCCCTCAATCGCCTTGGTTGCTATGTCGACTACTGCTTTGATAGCGTCTACTGTGGAGCGCGCTTTTCGGAAACCATATTGAGCTTCGGAAAGTGCCTCTCTTTCCTCTGCTAAGTTCCCAAGTCGGCTATAAATGATCCTCTCCAGCACCTTCCCGGCCGTATCGAGGAGGCAGATTGGCCTGTAGGCTGATGGATCATCGATCGGCTTGTCCGCTTTTGGGATGAGGATAAGGTGCTGGCATTTCCATACGGATGGAAAAACCCCCTTTTCTAAGCATTTATTGTACATGTCTATAAAAATATCTCCTCGTAGTGACATCGCCAGCTTTAGGGCCTTATTTGGGATGCCGTCTGGGCCAGGGGTCTTTTTGTCTCCTATGCGTCTGATAGCTATTGCTAGCTCATCAGGAGTAACGGGTGGAACGTTCTCAAAGATCGGAGGGTAGTTCGCCACTTCTCTGTGAGGACGTTGGGGGAACAGGGCACTGACAATAGTGCTGAGGGCGTCTGGGCATGTTACCCGAGGCGCGAATTGGCTCCTTATCTTTTTCGTAACTACTTTATATGCAGTGCCCCAAGGGTTAACATCAGCATCGTCACATATTTGACGGAAGCATTCAGCCTTGCTTCTTTTTATGCTGTGTTTTAGGGCCCGCTTGGCTATGCGCAGATCGTTGACCGTGAGGTCGAAGTCGGTCGGCCTCGAGATCTTTGGGATCGCCTTCTTGCTCTGAGGCAGGCTTTCCGGAGCTGACTGATCTCATCGTTCCACCAGTAGCAGGGTGCTCCCCGCCTGCTTTGCGTACGCCTTGGCATTGAAGCATCACATGCGCTTACTAGCTCTCTGGCAAGCTGCTTGGCCATGTCATTGGCAGACGATCTATTCCACTCGCTGTGGATAAGACTGACTGCGAAGCTATGCTCATCAAAAAGATTGTCCCTCCACTTAGGACCAGTAGTTTTTGGTCGCCCCTGGTGCATTGCTCTTCCACTAGCAATTTCGATGTGGATTGCCATGTGGTCACTGAAAGTGAACTCCACACCGACTCTCCACGAAGTGTTCCTATAGATTGAGCTACTGACAAAGGTGAGGTCTATGATTGATCCTCTCCCAGCCTTGCAATACGTAAGGTGTTTCCCATCGTTGGCAAGTGCAACGTCAAGTGACGAAAACACCTCCAAAAGACATGCCCCCCTGGCATTTGTGATCCTACTTCCCCATTCAACCGCCCAGGCATTGAAGTCGCCGGCTATGATGAGGGGAGCTCTACTACGTGCATCTTCCGCAATTTCCTCCAGCATGTTTTGGAACTGGTGCAGTTCCCAGCTTGGTGGTGCGTAGCAGCTATCATGGTAATCCCGTGTACTTTTGCCCTGACATACCCCGCGTGGCTAGTATCTATTTCGCGGGGTGGGGTTCGCAGAGACCATATGGCCGCCTTACAGTTACTACCCCCTACCCACCCGCTATCTCTAACAGGCTTGTAGGGCTCACAAATTATCGCTACATCGGTATTTTTCTCTCTCACTGACTGCATCAGAAGATCGTGTGCAGCCGCACAGTGGTTGAGATTTAATTGGATGTACTTCATTTTCTTTTGGAAAGTGCGCTCCTGAAAAGAGGGCACCTTCCACTACCTGCGATGTGCTTCGCGTCTAAACTTTTTTCTCTACAGAAGATACAGTTTGGTTCCTTCTGGCAGTCCCTCGCTAGGTGGCCATCAGTTCCGCACCGCCGACACAAATTGGATCGATCTACTTCGCTCCTACATTGCTTCGCTAGATGTCCGAATTCAAGGCATCTATAACACTTGGTAATGGGTATACGCTCCCGAAGTCTGGAGTTAACCCAACCCACCCTTAGTCTACCTACTGACAGGACCTTTTTGGCAGTGTCTGCTGTCATCTTTATAGACGCTGTTTGGGTACCGCCGTAGGCAGTACGAAGGTGTATATCCTCCAGCGCTATATCTCCTATTTGGAGCTGTCCTTGAGGGCTTCGAGGATGTCCTCTTTGGACGTTACCTCGTCTAAATCCCTACACTCTATTATGGCCCTATGGGAGAGTGAGCGAACTTCCACCTGGTCGCCCAGGGTTTCTCCCAGGAGCGTACGAAGCGCTGAAGTCCCCTCTCCTGACTGATTTAGCTGGAGCAGGAGCTCCCCTTTTTGGGTTCTCCTAACTTTAGCTACCGCCTGCCCTAAGCCCTTAAGCTTTTCGTCTGCCTTGACCTTCCTCAAGATCTCTGAGTAGCTCTCTTTGCTTTTCGCCATTATAACAATCGCGTCCGGCCGAGTCTTCTCAGAGAGCACCCTCTGGCTCTTCTCCCGGATGTTTTTGCCCTTTTTCCCCACCTTCTTCCAGGCATTATCCGCCTGATTCGGGGGTGGGTGAGGTGTGGATGGTAGGCCGACAGCCTGCGTGTCCGGCGGACCCTTGCAGCGCTTCGTTTGCGGAGTCCGCGCACCTACATCCTGTTTCCTCTTTGGGTCAGCCACTGTTCTAAACAGTGGAGAGGTCTGTGACGCCTGATGCGCCCTCACAGTGGCCTTGGCCCTGTCGTCGTGTAGCTGAATAGCTACCAACTCGTACAGGGCCTTGATGCTTTCGATACACTCCCTCATGGGAGTGTGGATGGATCGGCGCTTGTACCCGTCCTGCATCTCCACTAGCAATGCAATCTGCTTACCTAGATCACACAGAGATGAACTGCTCTGGGGGATCGTCGGCTGAGACTGCATCGCTACTGCCGCCTTCTGTGGTAGTGTCTCCTCTACTGGAGACCTAACAATTTTGCCGCTTTTCGCAAATGGATTGCGGACTTCGTTTGAGCCTTCGCTCGGGGTATTTTGGGTAAAATTCATTATCGTTTGGGTCCCAACTCGCAAGCCGTTGTCGTAGGCCGTAGTACAGTCGCGACAAGATCCCATGGTTGTCTATGCAAGCAGTGAGGCCATGCGAAGGGTTGACACCCGCCCTTATGGGGTCGGGTGTGCAGTGCCGGATCCGCGTTAGTCAGGAGTGTGTCATCTGAGCCTGTACCACCAACTGAATGGTGACTGACCTACGAGCGTTCTTGTAGACTTGCTAGGTTTTAGCGGGACGGAGGCGGGTACAGCATTAGCCTAACAGCCATTTCAGCCAGATGTCACTCCGCTTACTGAAGTGTTAGAATACTGTACCACGTCGGCCCAGGGGTCGTCTATTCGTTAAGGGGGCGTCCAGTGGTCAATCCCTGAGACATACTGGGATTTGTCTCAGTCGCCTTCTCGTGTTTATTGGATGCCCACGGGTGTGAGGATCCTATCCGGGGGATACCTGGCTAGTTGCCGGAGGTCACGAGCTGCCTTTCCTACTTTAGAGAGGAATCAAGCTACCATTGCCAAGTTAATGGTAGTGTCATCCGGCCCACCGGGCTCTTCTCCGAGTAGGCATCCCCGTGTCGTTTAGTCGCTTCTTACGACAAGCCATGACATACTGTGGTAGTATTCGGAAGAGCGCGCACCACACGGGACTGGGTCGCCTTCTCGTGTTTGCTAGGCACCCACGGTTGTGGAGTTCCTATCCGGGGGATACCTGGCTTGGGGCCGGAGGTCACGAGCTGCTTTAACTGTCTCGGAAAGGAATCAGGCTGACCATTGCCAGGTTAATGGCCATCTCTCCTCCGAGCAGAACATCCCCGTGCCATTTAGTCGCCTTTTACGACAAGCTATGGCCTGCTGTGGTGGTATTCGGCAGACCGCTCACCACGCGGTGTTGTGTGCAAGTGTGTGTGCGTGGCTGTGACGGCCGCTTAAGTTGTTGCGCCTCATCTGTGTATGTGTGTTGCTGTGGTTGTGCCTTGGGTGTGTGTGTGCGTGTGTGGGTATTGTAGTGGTTGTGCCTCGTGTGTGGGTGTGTGCGCGGCTGTTGTTGTGCACCGGGTGTGAGGGTGTGTGTTGCAGTCGCGGTGGCACGTGGCCGTGTTCTGTGGTTATTGCTATTGTTGTCGTTTTATTATTTATCATTTATTATTTTAAGTTATTGTGTAATGTTAATTTGTAATATTATCTGATTTTATTTTAATGTGTTGTTTTGAGCCAGTATCGTAGTATGATGTTATAGAGTTTTATTCTATTGTTATTGGTATTATTTTTAAAATGTATTTATTATTTAAAATTTTTAAGTTTATTTTAATGTGTAATTTAAGATGATCTTTAACGTGTTGTGTTATGCCGCTGTTATTCTCGTGGTCCCAGTCCATGAGTAACACTCCATGTTATTCGCCGACCACGTCCGTTCCGTTTTGATGCTCGAGTTCAACTCCTATTTGCCTTTTTTCTAATAAGCATCGCGACCTAATGCTAATACGATTCTCCAGCTCGTCTTGTTGCTGGACCCATAGATAAGAGCGCATGCTCTCTTTGTTGTTGTTGCGCGCATGTGTAAGCTGCCCTTTTCGTTCGCTTGCTTGTTGTTCGTAATGTCCGTGTGTAAGTCACAAGAGCAAGCGCGCATGCATAAGCTTATCTGCATTTGATCTCGCTCTTCCACTGTTGGACAGTGAGCGCGTATGCATAAGCTTATCTGCATTTAATCTCGCTCTCCCACTGTTGGACAGTGAGCGCGTATGCATAAGCTTATCTTGCATATAATCTCGCTTCCTCACTGTTGTTGTTGAACAGTGAGCGCGTATGCATAAAGCTTATCTGCATTTAATCTCGCTCTCCCTCTGTTGGACTGTGAGCGCGTATGCGTAAGCTTATCTTACATTCTACTGGTTCAACTTTTAAGATGAGCTTTTCTGTATTCGTGGGCAGCCGTTGCTTATCTCTGTTCGAAGCGGCCGAGTGCTGGCCCCGATAGCGGGTTTCCCGCTGCTTGCCCTTCAGCGCGTAGCTTGTTTTAAGCTAATTATACTACTACATGTAAAAAATAATAATTCTAAATTGCCGGTTCCATGCCCTTTGTATTTAGTTTATGTAAGGAGGGTTTGACTTCTTACACCTCCTTCTCACCTGCGGGTACGCGACAAGACCGTGACCTTCCCCGTGATAACTTTCCCCCGATTAGCATTCCTCTATCTGTTACCTATCGTGCTTGGTGGAGTTACAAATGTTCTACTTTGTCTTAAACTCTAACTTATGATGCTAATTCTTACGGTTGTAGCTTACTTGGGTTTTCCTTTCGGGGTGGGTCGTTAGTGTCTTCAGATTCGTCTGGTCATCCCTCTTACGGTACCTGCAACGTCGTTGGCATCAAAATCGTGGGCCGAAGTAATTGCATCATTTAATAGACGTGTTTCTGTTGGTGGCATTGCTGACTTTGACTCCTCTGGTAGCTGAACATCCCCATCTTCATCTGAGTAGTTATCCTCGTCAAGTGGATAGACCTGGGACATGATATTTTGAGAGAATAGCTTGGATGACCAATCTGCAACTTTGCTGTTCAGCTCATCGCCTTCGTCTTCAATGATTATTATGTCGTCCGGGGCAAATTGTGTAGCTATCTCGGTCTTCATATTGCTTGGAGGATGAAAATCATCTTTATCGAAAATCCCCGATTGGTCATCGCTACGATCCAACGGCTCATTGGCCATCTTTTCCGTCATTTCACGCAGCACAGCCAGTGACATGACAAAGTTCTCGTCGTAATCGTCTTCGTTCTCATTCTCATTTTAAATATGTCGATCAGTACCAAAAGTTTCTGGTTCCGCTATATAATTTCGTTTTTAATTATTTTTAGATCTTCCATACTGTTAATAATATTTAAACGCCTGACCGAGGAAGAATGCTTGTTGTAGTGTTCGCTGTATGTTCCCTGTTGCTTGTTGTCCTTGTAGCCTTGTAGATTGTGTCGTTATTGTCGTCTTTGTTGGTTTGTTCACTGCTGCTATTTATGACTGGAGGTGCTGCTGGCTTCGTCTGATCCTCGTCCTGTCGTTGTTTTGTTGGGGTTGGGGTGGGCCTCTTCTTGTCAAGTGGATTTTTCGGGGATCGCTTAGATGACCAATCAAAAGTTTCTGGCTCCGCTATAATTTCATTTTTAATCATTATTAGATCTTCCATACTATAAATAATATTTAAACGCCTGACAGAGGAAGAATGCTTGTTGCAGTGTTCGCTGATTGTTCCCTGTTGCTTGTTGTCCTTGTAGGCTTGTTGAGTTATCCTGGTCGTCGTCTTTGTTGGTCTCGTGCACCGTTGATTATCCTTGTATCGTTGTCGTTCTTCTTCGTTGGTATTTGTTCACTGCTGTTGGCTTAATTCACTGCTGTTGGTTTGATTCACTGCCGTTGGTCGCTTGGTCGTGATTGCTGGCTGGAGCTTGACTGCCTGCTGGTCTCGTTGTATTGGTTGTGCGCTGTTGTATGTGTTGATCGTTCATTGTTAGTTGACTGGTATCCTTATCAATTGTATCCTGGCCGTATTTGTTAGGTGCTCCCTATTGCTTGTTGTCCTGGTATCTCTGTAGATTGTCTCTTTGTTGTATTCGATGGTTGTTGCCGGTTGTTTGTTCCCTGTTTCTTGTTATCCTTGTATCCTTGTTGAGTTATTTTTTCTTTCCGGTCCTGTGTCGTCCTCTTAAATGGTAATTACGCGGCGTTTTCCTCCTGGTCCTCATGCTCCTTGTCGGCCACTCCTTCCTAATTGAAGAGTGGGTTTTCTCCTGACATGGAGGAAGGGTCAGGGTAACCAAAGCCACAGAAACATGTCCAATGTGCGAAATTCGTCCCTCTGACATAACGCTAGAAGGTGGCTCGGAAGAATGCTCTAAGCTTGATTAAGTTTTCCCGCTGAGTATTTCCCCTCTTGGTTGCAGTACTTTTGGCTTAAGGATTCTATTGTTAAGGGGCTCGAGGCGGCAGGAACAAAGAAAATTGGTTACTCTCCTGGGTATACAGGCACCTCGGAGTAAGCGGCTCCGAAGGGGGTACCTCTGTATCCCTACCTACTCCCATTCCCCAAGCTCTCTACTCTTCAACTAAGATGGAAAACGCCATTGTAAGCTTGTAGGTTGACAGTTGTATGAAGCTGGTATCCAACTAACAGGCAACTGTCTTGCTACGAGTTATAGAGCGTTTAGTAAAGGGGGAGGAGGACGTGCCACGCCCAAGTATGCCTAAATGCTATATGCCTATTTGACTACTCGTACCGTTTAAGGGTCAGAAAAGTATGAAGGGGAAAGGGTGGTTAGTAAAGTGGGGTGGAAATTCGACGTCGCCCGCCCTTGTCCACCTCCACATATCCGAATCTCAGAAGTCCCTGCTCGGGCGCTATCTGTAAGGTAGTTTTCCTGGGCAAACTCAGTCGCACCCAGGGAACTCCTACAGGAAATAAAGGGAATGCTGAGATTCGGGTGAGGTGTACCCTCGGATCACCTGGAGTCTAACTCCGCAACCCCCTCCACTACGGTTATCCGGGTCTCCCTCTCCATCTCCTGGACGCCAGGGATGAGAGAGCGATCCAGAGTGTCACCAAGGGAAAAAGGTCGGCCCATCATCGGGCTCCGGGTTGATGAATAGCCGAAGAGCGCCGAGGGGGCACCTCTCTGTACGCTCCTCAGGCTATCACCAACCACGTTACCCGGCAATGGGACAACCAAGGGAGGAAGGGAAGGGTGGTCCGATCTGTGGGAGGGGAGAATCTCAATGGATGCCGGGTTAGGTACATCTCTGCACATCCACTTTGATTCCCCGTCCCTGAATCATACCGGAGCAGTAAAGGGGGAGAAGGGGATTATGTGGTCAGATTTCGGGATTGGGTGAATCTCAATGGATGCCGGGTTGGGTACATCTCTGCACATCCACTTTGATCCGCCCGTCCATAAATCGTGACGGATGGGTAAGGAAGGAGGGAAAGGGGAAAAGGGTTCTACGTACCGGAATGATCCTTACATTGAAGGAGAACGCTCTATCGGGGGTAGAAATAAAATAGTGCTTAAGTAATAAACGAAATTTTTTTTTTTTTTTGTTTGTTTTTTATTAAATTTAAAAAAAAAAAAAACTTTTCGTTTATTACTTAAGCACCATTTTATCTTACCCCACAATACCCTAACCCCACCAAGCTAGGTTATATATCCACTGCTTACCCCGTTCGTCTTACTCTTCCGGTACGTATGCGTGTGTGCGTGTGTGTGTGCATTGTGTGTGTGCGTGTGTGTGTGCGGTGGCTGTGACGGCCGCTGAAGTTTTCGCGCCTCATCTGTGTATGTGTGTTGCTGTGGTTGTACCTTGGGTGTACTTTTTTTTTTTTTTTTTTTTAAAAGGGGGGAAGCATTAAAAGCCTAAAAGTGTGGGACCTTCACCCACTAAACCTGACCATACTCCCCGTTCCCTCCGAGGTACTGAACCGCTAGGTATGACTTCACGAGGGGGAGAATGGCATGAAAGCCTCATCTAGAAACTCTTCTAGAGTCTGAATTTAGATTGCGCTGTCTTTCAGCGCGACGCAGGGATTGTATGATTACTGCACATCTGTGGCTAATTGCTAACCAATTGTTTTGCGAGATAAGTAGGATGTCTAATAAGTCTGTGACTGAAAAAGGTCTCCCAATGCTTAGACTTAGCTCTTCCCGATCAGCAGTAAATCGAGGACAGACAAAAAATACATGTTCTGCGTCTTCAATGATCTGGGCAGAGTGTGTGCAATACGGACTATCCTCATGGCGGAACCTATACAAATATGCCCTAAAGCACCCATGTCCTGTCAGAAGTTGCGTCAAGTAAAAGTCAACCTGTCCGTGACTCCTATTCAACCAATGGCGCACATCGGGAATGATGCGCCTTGTCCAAACGCCGCTGGCCGCAGTCCTCCATCTCTCCTGCCACTTTGCCAGAGTGGAGCTCCGTTTCGCGGCTGCTGTCAATTCAGTGCTGCTTGTTTCCGCCGTAAGCAGATCAAGCGGTATCATGCCGGCAAGAACAAGAACAAGAGCAAATCCCACTATGCGAGTTCCCTGCGGAGTGTTTAGTCGCAGTACCGCGTCATACATCACGTTCCACAGCACGGGGCCCAATACGGAGCCTTGGGGGACTCCGCCAGTGATCCTGTGCCTGCGTCGTCCGTCTGAGGTATCGAATAGGAGGATTCCGTGAAATAGCTGCAGATCAGACTTGTTAGGTACTCTGATATTCCCATTCTATGGCCTTTTTGGCGATGTCAACCACCGTGTTGATGGCATCTACTGTGCTGTTTTTTTACCGGAAGCCGTATTGCCAGTTGGAGATTCCTTGCCGTTCATCCAGTTCATCCGTCAGCCTTTTGCAGATGATCCGCTCAAACAGCTTACCGGTCACATCAAGCATACAGAGTGGTGTGTATGCCGATGGGTCTTCGGGGGGCTTGCTGCTTTTTCCATCTCCTTGGAAATACTCGTCTCTCTATGCAGACGTTATAGAGGTCAGCGAGTATTGCTGGCTGCATGGTGGCAAGGGTCCTCACCACATACGATGGAACTCCGTCTGGGCCTGGCGCTTTACCAGTTTTGATGCGAGATTCTTCCTCAGTGATCTCCCTAGTGTCCGTATACCTGGGGTTCTCTCCGGTAGTGACACGTGGTAACGAGACTGGTGGTTGCTCTGGGAATAGCGCTTCGACGATAGTTTTGAGTTGTACTGGATCGACTGGCATCGGGGGTCTACACAGTTTGCCCATTACAACTTTATATGCCAGCCCAAAAGGCTGGGACTCGGCCTCGTCGCAAAGGTCCCTCCAACAGCGGCTTTTGCTGCGCTTGATCGCCTTGAACAACACGCCTCTCTTGGTACGAAAGTCCATGACTTCGCTTCACCAGGCTTCGCGCACGTATGCACTCCAGCCGGGCCGTAGCGATATCCGCATTCCACCAGTAAGCCGGATTACGTCTGTTGCTGCCTGTGTTCCTTCGGTGCATCGAAGCGTCACATACGTTGCTGAGTGCTAGGGCAACGTTATTGGCGAAAGAGTCAGCATCCGCATCGATAATTGAACATCTTCCCGCTTTGCTGTAGGTATGTTCTGTGCCTACGTTGAGCAGTGAGATATTCAGCGTCGAAAGGCTTTCGAGCAGTATCCTCCCCTTGAGTGTTGGCCGGGTGTTCCCCCACTCTACAGCCCATGCGTTGAAGTCTCCAGCTATGATGACTGGAGAGCGGCCCCTGGCATCTTCCACAATGTCACTGACTCTGGTGGCGAAGTCCTCCGTTGATACACAGGGGGCGATGTAGCAGCTGTAGAAGAATGTCCCCTTCCATTTTGCCCTTACGTGTCCACTGGCGAATGCGATGTCAGTGAGCTGTAGCGCAGGTTGTCCACAGCTCCAAATTGCCGCTCCCGAACTCGGGTTCTGCACCCAGGAACCGTCGTTTTTATTGTGGTACGGTTCGCTAAGGATGGCAAGCTCGATCCCATTTTTGCCTATGGTTTGCCCGAGAAGGTCTTGGGCAGCTTTGCAGCAGGGTGTATTTTTGCAGCCTTTGGATGCATGGCCATCTTCTCCGCAGTACCTCAACTATAACCTTCTCAGTGATTGCCTTGACCTCCGCTTGGTCACCCAGCAATTCTTGGGCAGCACGTTGCAGCTTGGACGTGGCATCATCTGCTGAACTGCGCATTTTAAGCAGTAGTTCCCCTGCTGCCGTACGTCGCACACCACACACGCTCTCCTTGTACTGCTGTAGTACGCTATTCGTCTGGACTAGCGAAAGCACTTTAGCGTAGTCCGCAGGGTCAGCACACTTGACCATTACAGCATTCTGGCTTGGGTTTAGGCTTTACCTTTTGCCATTTCTGCTCCGGTTGGGGTGTCCGCTTCCCCGCTGGTTTCGGTGCCGGGTTGGGCACTTGGTTATCTTGTCCTACCAGATCACCTCGCTGACTGTTTGGCTTCGTGGGCGTGTTCTTCCGTTTGAGCGTCCTTTTCTCCATCCGTTCCTCATTCGCTCTCCCTCGTTGCGACTTGTTCGGTTGGCTTCTAGCCGCTTCAAAGTTCCTCACTGCGGGAGTCATCCGTTCCTCGTTCGCTCTCCCTCGTTGCGACCTGCTCGGTTGGCTTTTGGCCGCTTCGCAATAACTCACTGCGGGAGTCACCTGTGTGGCCTTTTCTACGCCAGTCCGCCCGTTTGAGGACCTGTTTACCTGGGACTGCGGTTGGTCATCATTATGTCCTGCGGCATGGGTACACGTCAGACAGCCTGCTGCTGCTGTTCCGCAGAGGTCTGCGGTGTCTGACCATGGCCTCTTGCACGTTTGGGTGGCGTGTTTCTCTTCTTTTTTCTTCCTGATCCTGATCCGGGCTTCTCGGTCTCCAAAACCGCGCCGTGCCTTGGGTGTTTTTTTTTTTTTTTTGGTGTGCGCAACCCAGGCAGGAAATCTTCAAAAGATACTCATCTACAACACACTGTAGATGAGCATGCACGATTCGTGACCCTCAAAGTAGGGCCACGCCCATGTACTAAAACCTCCGTATGCTCTTCTGTCCTTTTTATACACTCACCGGAACCGTCAATCAAGAAATTTCTTCTGTGAGCAGGATGAGGTGCTCCAGGTGCACTCACTCATCTGAGTTGCCTACAACGCACTTCTTCACACTCTTTAGTCGCCTCTTAAGCCGAGTTAACTATGGTGGTATTCTCAACCAACCAACCACACGGACGTCTGCGCTGAGCTATTGGCTAGGAGCTCTATTAGCTACCTCGTCGACTCGGACCCGCTTCATTATGTTGATGATTGTGACATGACACTCCCTCCAGGTCTCTCGGTCACCAATCATCGCTGCCAAAAGACTTTTCGGGCTCAAAGGGCCGCCGAGAACTCTCTCCAGACGGCCTCTCTCCACTGTGAATCTGCCACAGGGCAGAAGCACGTGCTATGCCGACTCCTCCTCATCCACGCAGTAAATGCACCAGGGGGTTTCTGTATGGTGGAACTTTGCCAAGTATTTACGGAAACAGCCGTGGTTCGTGATGAATTGGGTCAGATGGTAGTCCAATTCCCTCAGATCTGGTACTAGCTGGAACGTCCAGCGGCCGTTCGTCGAAGTTTGCCATCTGGCCTGCCAATCGTCCATCAGCCGCATGTCCGCAACTGTTCGGATAACGCCTGCTCGCCTTGCAGCATGGGCATTGATCTCAAGGTCTACGGGTGGTAAGCCAGCTAGCACAAGCGACGCATCCTGCGACACCGTTCTAAAGCCTCTGATGAGCCTTAGGGCCATGGTGCGCTTTACAGATCGCGCCTCTTTGAGGTAGGTCGGTTTGGTAGTGACACCACTCCAAATTGGCGCAGCGTATAGAAGAGTAGCTTTCACCACCGAAACAAGCAGTCTCCTAGCTGGCATCTTGGGGCCTCCAACGTTTGGCATCAGTCTAGCCAGGACCGACGTCGTCAAGGCTACCTTCCTGCTGGCATACTTTGCATGCTCGCTGAAATTCAGCCTATGGTCGATTAGCACACCCAAATATTTGAGTGAGTTAGCTGACTCAAGCTGAACTCCACCACCTGTGAGATGCATTGTCTCCACCGTTTTCCTACTGCTCAACAACACCACCTCGGTCTTCTGTGCTGCGATTTCCAATCCGACGCTCCTGAGCCAGTCGGTAGCCGACCTAATGGTTTCACTACATTTGGTTTGTAGCTCCGTTAGGGTTTTGGCTACGACCGTGATTGCCACATCATCCGCGAAGCAGTGTAACTCAACTCCGCTGGGTTTGTTTATGCCAGTGATGCCATTGTACATGACATTCCAAAGAATGGGTCCCAGCACCGATCCCTGCGGGACCCCGGAAGAGACCTGGTAGCTTTTAGGGCTGTCCTCTGTCTCATAACAGAGTACACGATCCCTGAAATAGCTTCCAACTACCGTTCGCAAGTAGGCAGGGATGCTAATGCGCCGCAAAGCACCAAGGATGCAAGGCCACCTTGCCGTGTTAAAGGCGTTCTTGACATCCAATGTCGCCATTGCACAATACTGCTTCGTCCCTCCAAGCCACCTATCGCCTGCGAGCGCGTTTGCAGCAATGGCCTTCACTTTCGACAGGGCGTCAAGCGTGCTTCTACCCTTGCGGAAGCCATACTGGTGCCGTGAAACGCCATTGAGACCCTCAGTGACCGCTTCCATCCTGCAATACAATATGCGCTCGAAGAGCTTGCCGACTATGTCTAACAGACATAGTGGTCGGTAGGCACTTGCTGTACCGGGAGAACCTTTTCCCTTCGGAGCACTAGTCTCTGGCTTTTCCATTGCGTGGGAACCATCCTTCCAAGAGGCATTGCTGAAACACCGATCCGAAGATATCGGGCTTAGCAAGCGCAATGGTTTTAACAACGATACCCGGTATTCCGTCCAGGCCAGGTGCTTTGCCCGTCTTGATCCTGCGGGCGGCTTCAATCACCTCGTTTGATGTGACCATGGGGAAATCTGACCCTGGAGCATCCTGGGCTGGTTGCCACAACGTAGTCTGTGGTGGGAATAGTTCCGCCTCAATGTTGGCTATGGCATTCGCCTCAAGTGGTGCACCCGTACCAGAAGCTTTTAGTCGCTTGCTGACCAGTTTATACGCTAGGCCCCATGGATTCTCGTCGACGGACGCTAGCAGCTCCTTGAACGCCCCCGCCTTGGCTACCGCTATGGCTTTGTGGAACTCCGCGCGTTTAGCTTTGTAGTTGCTAAGCAGCTGCGGATGTTCCGCGCGTCCTCTGGCCCGTTGCGCCTGCCTTCTCGTCCTAAGACACTCAGCTCTGAGGTCCCGCAGAGACTCGCTCCACCAGTACACCGGAGGCTTCCGCTTCCTCAACCTCTTCCTTGGCATTGTCCCGTCACAAGTCCAAACCAACGTTTTCATCAGGTTGGCAACCAGTGTCTCTGCTCGCCCATCTGTGATCGAAAG
Organism: Hirtodrosophila trivittata; assembly: GCA_035045065.1. NCBI lineage: Eukaryota > Metazoa > Arthropoda > Insecta > Diptera > Drosophilidae > Hirtodrosophila > Hirtodrosophila trivittata. Next base: position 397,854 of record JAWNNK010000504.1, read on the forward strand.
TTGGTCTACGACGTGCTTTAGTACTTCCATGTCCAGCTTTCTTATATCCCACGCTCGCCCCAGCGCCCTTCTGCGCAGCCTTGGGATGATGCTCGTCAGCTTAACTCTGAACGAGATAAGCGCATGGTCGCTCAGTGACACGTCCTCTAGAACCTGCCAGTTTGCGCTTGATGCAACGCTTCTACTGGCAAATGTGATGTCGATGTATGAGCTTCTTCTGTCGTTGATGAACATTGGATTGATGCCATCATTTAGCAGCACAAGGTCGAGCTGGCTCATGGCGTTCATCATTGCTCTCCCACGTAGACTAGACGAGCGACTACCCCATTCGATCGCCCAAGCATTGAAGTCGCCGGCTATGATAACTGGGCTTCTCCCGGTCGCATGCTCCACAATCAGTCCCAGCAGCTCCTCGAATTGCTCATAGCTGTCGCTTGGAGGGGCGTGACAGCTATACAGGTGGACACCTTTGATTTTTGCAAAGTCGAAGCCACGCTTAGCCGGAGCCTGCAGTTCCTGTACTGAAATTCTACTACAACATTTAATCGCCTTGCGATTAATCGCATGGTTCCGATCCTCCATGTTGGTGAATTTAAGGCATCTCGGCGGAGCTATGCATCCTTTGGCTTTGTGCCCACGTTCTCCACAGCGCTGGCAGCAGTCAGCGCGATCTTCTTCCTTGCAGGATGTAGACCTATGCCCAAAGCCTAGGCACCTGAAGCACCTTATTGGCCTCTCGTCCTGGGTGATGCGACATCGGGACCATCCCACTGTCACCGAGCCCCTTTTGAGGACCTCGATAGCACTGTTCGTGTCTAGCGTAATGGTGGCTATCTGCGTACCATCTCGCATTCTCCGCAACCCTCGCACATCTTTAGGGCATATTGATACCCCTTGAAACTGCTCCGATAGGCAACCAACAAGGTCGTCCGCTGGCGTCGCTTCGTCCATTCCTGAGCACGTTAACGTCATCCTCTGGGCCCCTGAGCGGACCGTGGCCATATCGTTGAGAGACTTCTCGATGCCCTCCTTGAATTTGGCCGTGTCATTACTGGCTCTACCCTTTAGCTCGAGTAGCAGTTCTCCCCTTTGGGTCCTCCTTATTCGGCGTACACATTTGCCAAGTTCATGTAGGCTCGGATCTGCTTTGAGCTGACGCAGCATGTCCGCATACGTTGCCTCTCCCGTTTGTTTAACGATCAGAGCTTCTGGCCTTCTATCCATTTCGGCTTCTCTGTCCGCCATTCGTTGGTGTTGGCTTTGCCGTTCGCGTTCTTGAATACCTCCGCATAGAAGGCACTCTTAGGCGCTACATGCTACTTCCTCGCTACGTGATGCCCACTAATGAGCGGCTTCGTATTGGCATCTCGCTTGGGCTTTTCAGCTAGGGGGCGCTTCTTCTTCATCTCTTCTGTTTGTGTCCCGATGCTCTTTGAAGGAGCGTCCCTCGGGTGGCCTTCCTGGAGCTTTAATGCCCTTGAATTAAGCGCCGCGAGCTCGGCTACCGCGCCTTTGGTCTCTCTCGTCACATGGCGCTGCGTCTCGAAGGCAGACACCAACAGATTTATTCTGCTGTTCATCTTGTCCAAGATGCTCTTCAGGTTCTCGTACTGCCACGCCGCGGATAGGTCCAACGGGCGTAGTGGCGATACTGGGGGACTCTTAGCTCCTGCCTTTTGTGTCGGCACACACAAACTTGGAGCATTGGATGCTGAAGGGGCCAAGTTTACCACCTCATCAGTTTACCACATCATCAGTTTACCACCTCATCGTGCCTTGGGTGTGTGTGTGCGTGTGTGTGTATTGTAGTGGTTGTGCGTCGTGTGTGGGTGTGTGCGCAGCTGTTGTTGTGCACCAGGTGTGAGGGTGTGCGTTGCAGTCACGGTGGCACGTGGCCGTGTTCTGTGGTTGTTGCTATTGTTGTCGTTTTATTATTTATCATTTATTATTTTAAGTTATTGTGTAATGTTAATTTGTAATATAATCTGATTTTATTTTAATGTGTTGTTTTGAGAAAGTGTCGTATGATATTTTAGAGTTTTATTCTATTGTTATTGGTATTATTTTTAAAATGTATTTATTATTTAAAATTATTAAGTTCATTTTAATGTGTAATTTAAGATGATCTTCAACGTGTTGTGTTATGCCGCTGTTATTCTCGTGGTCCCAGTCCATGAGTAACACTCCATGTTATTCGCCGACCACGTCCGTTCCGTTTCGATGCTCGAGTTCAACTTCTATTTGCCTTTTTTCTAATAAGCATCGCGACCTAATGCTAATACGATTCTCCAGCTCGTCTTGTTGCTGGACCCATAGATAAGAGCGCATGCTCTCTTTGTTGTTGTTGCGCGCATGTTTTATTATTGACATTATTGTCAGGCCACTAATTACAAAACATTTATGTAGTAATCCTCACAAAGTGAGCCACGTGAAAAGGGTCATGGTGCCAGGTCCCAATCGGGTAAATTTTGATATACAATGTATACAATATTGTTATTCTGAATATAAAAAAAAATTTTCTAGCACTGAGAGCCGGCACCAAGTGAACCCCAACCAGTCTGTCAAAAGCCAGATCGTGTTACTTGTAGAAAAAGGTGATTTGTTTGCGCCCTTGATCCGGCCATTGGAGAATAACCAGATTGACCCTAAGCCAAGCGCTAGGCTCAAAGAAAATAAATCGCATGGCGATTGGTTTTTGTACGATAATCTCGGAACGCCCGCTGTATCGCCATTTTTGGGAATACGGCCGTTGCCGGTTAATTAAAATATCATTAGCTTAAATTAGAATATTTAAAATTTAAACTTTTTTTTTCCATATAGAGTGTAATCATTCTAAGCTCAGCTTAAACTGGCATTATAGCTGTGAGCGTATATTTGATTTCAACAGCATTTAAACTTCAAGCCTACAGCGGACCATCGCTGAAAGATCTTTCGTCGTGGGACAAACATCGAGCTGCTGTTGTGTGCTAAACTTTTTTATATCTATTAAAAAGAAAAAAAAGCTTCGTAGCCGAATAACGTTCAAGTGAGCTTATTATCATGCGGCGTCTGCGCTAAATGGCACTTATTTGCAAAAGCCGAACTTATACCAATCATAACCAATAGTGAAATTAGCATGTACTAGTCTAATTTAATATTATAAATATTTTTATTTTCTTATCAATTTATTTTTTTTATGTATATATCCCATTGTTAATTAGCTAATTAGGATATTAGAAATATTGTTTCATATACTGAATTATACGCTATGAAAGCGAAACTAACAGTAAATGTATAGAACTGAATTTGGTGTAAAAATTATTTCTGGCTAAGAGCCCATTTGCGGAGCCATGCAGCCTTGCAGGAGGATAGTGTAGCTGAACAGTCGTCTTCTAGGGATCATTTTTAGGTTTTATATCAGACAAAAAGGATCATGGTAGGGAGGGTGATACTAGCAAAGAAGCGACGGATCTGTTGATAGCCAAGCCTCTTCCTTTGTCCTTTCCTTTATTCCCCTCATAAGTACGCGACTTTTTTATAAATATTATTTGTAACATATGAGCCGATGAGCATTGCGGGTTTGACGTGTTCCAATGCCTACCCCAGCCGAACTGAGCAAGGCCGAAGTTACTGCGTACACCGCATATAATGTTATTAAGTTATTTTACATAACGTTACACGTTAGAATACATTTATTAGCGCCCAACGTGGGGCCTGAAGTACTAATAGATTTTTTTAGCACATCTCTAGGTGCTAAGTATTTTTTAATGCCCAAGCCCAAGCAAATTTACTAAGGTCTACAGCAGCTCAAAGCACTGCATGAGATACAAATGCTTTCGACCTTTATCCCTTTATCCCAGTGGTAAGTCAAAGTAGCTGGATTGGCTATTAATTTCAAAAATAATTTTTAGCTCCCGCGCTCACAGCAAAAACTAACTGGTAGGTTGTACTGAGGTAAATTAGTTATACTTATTATTATAGCCTGGACGAATAAATATATTTTTGCCCAATAGTACTAGTGCTAGAAAATACCTCAAGCAAAACAAATCCTATAGAATTAGGCAACGACGATGTGAGAATGGATACACATCGGTGGTTGATTACTACACTGTGAGGCCGCCCATATTTTACAATTCCATATTCGGCTATCAATAGACAGTGGTATTTCTCCTGTTTCTTTTTTTCCATATTATTAATCGTCATATCTTTATATTATTATATATAAATATTTTAGCGTTATAATTAGGACTTTTCTGAGACGCAGCTGTGAGAATTTAGTAAATATCGGGGAGAATAAAATTTTTTGTGGCATTTGTGCACAAAACATTATATTTCAAAACCAATTAGTGACGAAAACTTGCAAATACAATTTCCACATTGCTTGTTTTAATACGAGAGCCAATAGCAGGAATATTTGCCCAGCTGTTGGAAGTACCGACATTCAATTAAGTTCAAGAATTAGCCGCGGTAAAGGAGAACTATAGAGTATATCAAGCTAGTATGAGAACACGATCACAGGGTCAACCTGAGGACACATCCGGTCCAACGGTTAGCACGGAAGCACAATCTGTCGATAGACAGAAGTCTAATCCGGTGATACTTGATTTGCCAAATTCATTGAGCGACCATTTACAACAAGTAATAGTAAGCTCAATGTCTCTGTCTGTGGCTCAAATGACGCAATCATCCCGAACATTAGAAGCTGGATTCCAAAGATTATTTGCAGAGCTACAATCAAATCCGTCACCAGGTCCGAACATACATAGATACCAACATCCTCCTTAGAATTATGGGCATCTGGATAGACTGCCTGCTCGAGAGTCTGTAAGATCCAACGGACAAGAACACTTGATTAGATACAGCCCAGCTGGAACACAGCAAAGCGTGGAATTACGACCCGATAGAATAAGTCAAATTATTGCCAACTGGAAGCTGCGATTCTCTAGTCACTCAGCTACCTCAAAAGAGGATTTTATATATCGTACAGAACTTTAACTAAGCAAACTTTAGATGGTAATTTCGAGTTGCTAGCACGATATGCAAGCAGTTTTTTTTGAAGGTAGTGCAAGTGATTGGTTTTGGCGTTACCATAAAAGCGATGTCGTAGTAACTTGGCCTCAATTAAGTGCCGTTCTTCGGGCACAATACCAGGATGGCAGAACAGATCATGAGCTGCGGAGTGCTATCGCACAACGGAAACAGAAAGCGAATAAGTTATTCGAGGTTTTCTAAGAGACCATAGTCGCTTTAGCCGATAAACTATCGCAGCCATTATTAGACACAGGATTTAAGAAATTCTTTGAGCCAATCTGCTTCCAAAAGTACAGCATGTACTCCTGTATGTGCCTACTTTGTCAGTCGCGCAACTGCGCCATATCGTTCGCACTCGGGAAAGATTCATGGCGTCGATATCAAAACCACTGGTTCCCACCCCAAGAGTAGTAGTACCCAGACGACATGTAAATGAAGTGCTGGCACAAGCTGATACGGATGTGGAATCTGAAGAAGACGATATCGAAGATGCCGAGTTAGAGGCCGTAGCCATATCCGGTTGGAATTAAGGGGTTCAATATAAGCCTGCGAGTGCTGCAGTACGCACCGCAGATGGGTAAAAGCAGGGTATCAGCGGAAAAATCACCGCTGATGTAGGTTTTCGGGGATACTCTGAAGACTTACAATTTTATATAGTACTTTCACTTTCGCAAAAACTTTATTTGGGAATTGATTTCTGGACAAAGTTCAATCTTTTACCTACGTTTCTGGCAAATAAAGATTGTGAGCAGTCCATATGCAGTTTAAGTTTCGATAATCCGGTACATGTGCCTTTATCCAAGCAGCAGAAATAACAGCTAATCGAAGCTATAAAAACGTTTCCTTCATTTGCTGAAAAAGGGAAAGACCAGTTGGTTGTGCCATGAGATTGAAGTGGATGAGGCAAAACCTATAAAACATCGGCACTATGCTGTGTCACCGGCGGTAGCAAGTATAATGTACGCAGAATTAAAAGAATGTTGGCACTGGGAGTGATTGAAGAGTCCAACAGTGCTTGGTCTTGGCCAGTGGTACTAGTACAGAAACCAGGCAAAGTAAGGTTGTACATAGATAGTCGAAAATTAAATGAGGTTACCGTAAATAACGGTTACCCAATGATGGAATTTTGATGGTATTTTGAGTAGACTACCTAAGGCAGAATATATTTCCAGTACTGACTTAAAGGATGCCTAATGGAAAATTCCTCTGGATATGAATGCATGAGAAATAACGGCATTCACTGTGCCCGGCAGGCCTCTTTATCAGTATACAGTGATGCCTTTCGGATTATCTAACGCTCCCAAACTATGTCAAACTTATGGATAAGGTAATACCTCCCAGATTACGGAATGGGGTATTTGTATGACAATTTATTGGTGGTTTCAGAGACGTTCGACAATCATGTCAAAGTGTCGCAAGAGCTAGCGGATAGATTGCATCTAGCTGGCTTAACCATTAATGTCGAAAAAAATAAATTCTGCTTAAAGGAAGTTAAGAACCTAGGAAACGTTATTGGGCATGGTACCATCCAAACTGATCCCGACAAAGTAGCAGCAATTAAATACCGCAATTCCCAATACCGCGATCAATTAGGCAAGTAGGAGATACTTAGCTGTCACAGTATGGTATCTCAAATTTATTAAGAACTACGCCAATCTGGCTGAGCCCATTACAGATACCCTCAAACAAAACCGTAAGTTTGAGTGGTCTGAGAACGCACAGAAAGCGTTCGAATTGCTTAAATCCCAAATGTGTGAAGCACCCGTCCTAAATAGTCCTGATTTTAAAGCCCCGTTTGCGATTCATTGCGATGCCAGTCACACTGAAGTCGGTGGTGTTTAAATGCAAACTGATATTAATTGAAATGACTTACCCATTTCATTCATGTCTCGGAAACTGAATCAGTGTCAGAAAAACTATTCAGTTACTGAAAAGGAGTGCTTAGCCGCAGTAATGGGCATAAGAAATTTCGAGCATGCATCGAAGGTCATGAGTTCATGATTATAATGGATCATGCGTCCTTAAAGTGGCTGATGTCTCAATCTGACCTTAGCGCGAGATTGGCAAGAGTAGTGAAAATATTGTTCCCGATGCGTTATCACGTGAGCATACAGAGGACTTGTCCCCAATCCATATTGACAGTTTGATAGATCGACAGTCAGATCACTTTAAATCGGAGGAGTATAACAAACTCAGAAATAAAGTAGTGATGAACCAATCGCAGTTACCAGACGTAAAAGTCCGAGACAATCACATATATCGTCGTGCCGAGCATGCGATTGGCGAAAAAGTGACTGATGATTTATGTTGGAAGCTCTGGGTTCCCGCAGCGTTAGTACATGAAATTTTCAAACATAATCACAAACATCCGTTAGCTTCGCATTGTGGAATAAATAAGACCTTGGAAAGAATTTGACGGTATCATTACTGGCCTAACTTGGTTAACGATGTAAAGGAGTATATTTATGGCTGTGCCACTTGTAAATGTACAAAACATCCTAACCATGCCTTACGACCTCAAATGGGGAGAGCTATGTCAGCTCATCGTTTTTTTCAAAAATTTTATGTTTATTTTGTGGGACTTTATCCCTGTAGTCAAACGGGCAATATAGGTATCTTTGTCGTGCTAGATCATTTTTCAAAATTTCCATTTTAAAAAGCTATAAAGAAATTTACGGCCGATGCAATAGTGCGGCTTATGGAAGACGATCTTTTTCATTGTTTTGGAGTGCCTGAGGTGATAGTGTCAGATAATGGGACTCAATTTAAATCACTGAAGTTTTAAATTCAACACTCTTATACCACCGTATATGCTTTACAAGCAAATGCATCCGAGAGAGTAAATAGATCTGTCATTGCTGCCATAAAATCATATGTAAAGCGTGATCAAATAAATTGGGATGAAAAGCTAAGCTTTATTGCCTCTGCACTACGATCTAGTGTTCATTTTTGCCCAAAATATGATTACTAGTGATGATACCTATCAGCTATTACGGAATTTGAAGATCGTTCTGTTTGTTTTACGAGAGAAGACTCGTTTAATATAATGCGTAAGGCTGCCCAAAGGGCAATACAGCAACAACATGCGCGAAACAAAAAACATATAATCTTCGCAGCCGAAATAATCCTTTCAAACAGGGCAGGAAGTATATAGGCGTACCTTCCAGCAGAAGGGGTTTAACGCTCAGCTTACTCCAACGTTTTTAAAAGCCAGAATAAGGAAAAGACTCGGAGATAGCTACTACAAATTAGAGAATACACATGGTAGATTTATCGGAAAGTTTCATACTAATGACGTTATACAATGAATCCTCCTAATGACTTCCAAGCGAGTATCTCCCATTTGTGTTTTGACCAACCCTAACATTAGATTTTGGCAGCAGGTGTAAAATGTCGCTTGGTGAGTGGCTGTGGGGCGAAGATACAACAGCAGGCCTGAAGGTATGCAAAAACTTTTACGAGCTCTATTGTCGCGATCAAAAATTTGGACGAGGAAATGTGCCGAAAATAATTAATGTTCCCTTGTGCATGGCATGGGTGTGATCCAGGGAGAGAAAACAAAAAAAGGGAAATGAATTTGTATTTGGGTACCTGATGGACCGAGGCTATATTTTTTCTTCTTCGGATTTCTCGATGCCTATTAGCGCCCTTTATCGGGGATAAAAACCCCAATGCATCTCTACGCTGCACTTAGAACGCCCCGCCAATGCGGGCGAATGCCAACTTGAGAGAAAAAAGAAGGTACAAAATTGCAAGTTGTAGAACAACAGTGCTGCAAACAAAAATTATTAAATCAAATTACTTAAATAGTCAAAAATATAATAGTATAAAAATCCCAATAAAAATTTTAATATTAATAAACAGAAAAAAATAAATATATAAATAAATACAGTATGGTGGGGCACAATTAAAGTGGTGAGTGTCCGAGCTGACATTATTGTCAGGCCACTAATTCCAAAACATTTATATAGTTATTCTCACCTAGTGAGCCACGTAAAAAGGGTCATGGTGCCAGGTCCCGATGGGTAAATTTTGATATACAATGTATACAATATTGTTATTCTGAATATAAAAAAAAAATGTTTCTAGTACTCAGAGCCAGCACCAAGTGTTCCCCGAACCAGCACTTGAATCAGCTTTGGTGTTCAGCTTGAACTTGACAGTCTGTCAAAAGCCAGATCGAGTTACATGTGGAAAAAGGTGATTTGTTTGCGTCCTTGATCCGGCCATTGGAGAATAACCAGATTAACCCTAAGCCAAGCGCTAGGCTCAAAGAAAATAAATCGCACGGCGATTGGTTTTTGTACGATAATCTCGGAATGCCCGCTGTATCGCCAATTTGGGGAATACGGCTCGTTGCCGGTCAATTAAAATATCATTAGTTTTAATTAGAATATTTTAAATTTAAACTTTTTTTTTTCTCCATATAGAGTGTAATAATTCTAAGCTCAGCTTGAACCGGCATTATAGCTGCAAGCGTATATTTAATTTCAATAGCTTTTAAACGATAAGCCTACAGCGGACCATCGCCGAATGATATTTCTTCGTGGGACAAACGTCGGGCTGCTGTTGTGTGCTAAACTTTTTTATATCTATTTAAACAACAACAACAGTTGTAACATATTACCTAAGTAGATGCTCCTGAGTATGGTGGAAGGTGGTAGACGATCGGATCACGCGATTTAATTCCGGCTCTAACTCGTCGGCAATTGGGAGTGGGGTAAAAGACCGCATCGCTACTTTTTTACTCGACTATCAATATTATTATTACAAAAAATTTCTCGTGAAAAGGACTGGATAAAGGATAGGGAAAAAGGAGGGGAGCCTACATTGCCTTTAGTTGTGCTTGAGCGTTAGGCTGTTATTAACGCTACGTATCCCCACCCAACCTTGATTACTCTTTGCTATATTCATTTCTGAGTAATCCCTAAACACATCTAAAGCTGCTCTATACACTACACACCATCATGATTTCCGAATTAAAAGAGGTTCTTAGTTAAAATACATTATAAAATTTATTCATAAGGCTAAAATTATTCCTACTACTAACATTATGTCAAAAAAAAAATTATTTCAAACTACAGAACTAAAATTGTGCATACTAGTGTAATGCTCAGCAAATGCAATAATGCAAAAACAAATGCATTAGCTCACTCCAATAAAAGATCGTAACAAAGAATAATAGAATTGGGAAGGTGCATACAAAAATAAATCTAAGCGCTTGTTGCAGACGATAATTTAAGAGAGTAATAAAAAAACTTGACAGACTTATGGCATTATTTGGTTCGGGTCCATCGACGAAAGATCTTTCGGCGTGCTCCACGAATAGCTGTCGAAAAAAAGAGAGTAATTTGCACGCGCCTTCGCTTAACAAGGGAACGACCGCTTGTTATCTCCGTAATCTATTTTTCTTTGTACCTCACTTTCTTTCTTAAATAATAGTATTTAACATAATTAATATAAATAAAAATAGAAAAAAAATAATTAACTGTAATTAATTCTTAAACATTTTTGTTTCTTTAAATAATTATAACAATTTAATAATTTATCAATTTAAAATTTTTCTTAAACTTTCCTTATACAAAAAAAACTACTTCTTTGTATCCTAGTGTAGAAATACAGAAGGGCTTGAACAATGCAAAATTATGGAAGATGAAAATCGACTCCGCCGCTCTCTATCTTTGAACGTTTGTCCGTGACATACACCAAAAATTCTGTCTATGCGTATACATGTATGTACATATATAAATACGCTGAAATTTTGTTGGTGTGAATGCACGCAATAGCTAGACACTAGACACTGCTGACTCATAACATCCAATCAGCTGGTTTATATTATTTTTCTGAATTGGGTCTAGCTTGCTCAGTGTATGCGTTTATATATATGTTGTAACATGTTACCTATTTAACTGCTCTTGAGTATGGTGGAAGGTAGTAGGCGATCGGAACACGCGATTTGATTTCCGGCTCTAGCTCGTCGGCAATTGGGAGTGGGTTAAAAGACCGCATCGCTACTTTTTACTCGACTGTCATATTATTATTATTAAAGATTTCGCGTGAAACGGGAAAAAGGAAGGATAGGGAAAAAGGAGGGGAGCCTACATTGCCTTTAGTTGTGTTGTAGCGTTAGGATGTTATTAACGCTACATATCCCCACCCAACCTTGATTACTCTTTGCTCTATTAATTTATGAGTAATCCCTTAACACAACTAAAGCTGTTTTATATACTACACACTATCATGATTTCCGAATTAAAGATTTGCTTATTTAGAATTCATTATAAAATTTATTAAAAAACCTAAAATTATTCCTATTACTAACATAATAAAGAAATTGATTTTAAAGTAAAGAACTAAAATTATGCATACTAGTGTACTGCTCTTCAAATGCTTTAAAGCAAAAACAAATGCATCAGCTTACTCAAATTACAGACAGTATCAAAGAATACTAGAATAGGGAAGGTGCAAAAAAACCTATGCGCTTGTCGCAGACGATAATTTAAGAGCGAAAAAAATTTGACAGACTTACGGCATTTTGGTTCGGGTCCATCGACGAAAGATCTTTCGGCGTGCTCCACGAAGCTGTCGAAACAAAAGAGAGTTATATGCACGCGCCTTCGTCTAACAAGGGAACGACCGCTTGCTAGCTCCTCAATCTAGTTTTCTTTGTACCTATTTTTTTTCTTAAATAATAGTAGTTAACATAATTAAGAAAACAAATATAAAAAAAATAATTAACTTAAATTAATTTCTAAACATTTTTTTTTTGTTACTTGAAATAATTATAACCATTTCATAATTTAACAATATAAACTTTTTCTTAAGCTTTTCTAACATAAAAACTAATTATTTGCAGCATGGTGTAACCATATAGAAGAGCTTAAACAAAGCAAAAGAGGAAAATCATCTCTTCACTTGCTCCGCCGCTCTCTATTCTCGATCACTTGTCCGTGCCATACACCAACAAAATTGCAGCGTAGTTACATATGTACATACATGTATACGCTTAGACAGATTTTTTTTTTTGTTGGGAATGCACGCAATAGCTAGACACTGCTGACTCATCACTCGATCAGCTGTTTTACATAATTTTTCTGCAGTTTGGTCTAGCTGCTAAGTTTATGTGTTTATATGTAAGTGCCTTTTGAGACTAACATTCCATGATTATGTGTGTTTCATTAAGTTTTGAATTTACAAAAAACTTAAAGGAATAAAAGGTCTTATTATTGGCTTATATATAGGCCTATAAACAGGCTGGTGTTTTCGCTGCCGATCCGGCTGGAAAATAGGCTGACGATATGCTTGGGTTGAAAATTGTGCCGAAGATTAAGCTAAGCGCTAGCTTGCAATTCAGCTGAAGTTTAAGCTCAATAAAAAGCTGAAGATAAAGCTAAAGATAAAGAGCCGTATCTGATCAAAAAAAAATATAGATCAGATGCTATTTTCTCTTAAAAAAATATAAAAATTAAAATTTACCTTTGTATACGGCACTTAACATTTTTTATTGTAACTTTTTCTTTCACTATTACTGTTGCACAATTTCACACACTTTTATTTTTATTTTTTTAACAGACTTTAGTTTTTTTTTTTCGTCCAAGACGTCTGATTGTCTTGACTGATGCCAAATGAAAGAAAGTGCCTAGCTCATCCCATAGCCTGGTACCTCTTTTGCCAGCATCTGGCTGGAATCAAAAAGTCCATGTCATGGTCTTTGACACTGGAAATTTCCCACCCCCCAGGGTTCCTACTTCTATCGCTCCTTTCTTTTCCTTTTCTTTTTTCACGATAGAAATGATTTGCCCTATAGGTGGAGCTACTCAACCTTTAATGTACTCAACCTAAAATAAAAAATATAACTTATAATAATATATTGTAGTACAAGCAACCTATTTTTTTCCTCTTTATTCTTATTACATAATTTAATTCTTGATCCTAAATAATATTAATATTACCTTAATATTATCTACTACTATTTTGGGCCGTTCGAATCTACTGCTATGATCAAAACGATTAGTTAAAAAAACGTTGCCGCCTTTCAGGCCGTTCCAAAAATTTTTCCTTTATGATGTGCCATTACAATGTGGATTTTGTGAATAACATTCAATGATTTGGTGAATATGCTTATATGTTCTTTACTCAGTTTATAATTTACAGAAAAGACTTAAAAAAATAGAATATCTTAAAAGTGGCTTATAAGATATTGTTCATGAGTTTAGGCCAAAAAAAGAGCGCATCCTTCTCCTGTAGTTCTTCCTACTAACATTGCAAAAAACTAATACTTTCCATCATATATCAGAATGTTAGAGGGCTTAACTCTAAATTTAATAAGCTTTATGTAGATAGCTTTTCGTTTGATACTAACATTATTATCTTTACTGAAACCTGGCTAAAGCCCGAAATTTCAGACTTTTCATTATTTTGCAATAAATACACATCTTTTAGATGCGATCGTTTGTCGCGTATAGGAGGTGGTGTGCTTATTGCCGTAGACTCTGATCTTCTATCAGAATCTATTTTATCTCCTTGCTTAACTAATATTGAATTTATTGCCGTTAAAATTATATATACAAATATTTGTATATATATAACGTGCTCTTACATTCCGCCACAGTCCGATTTGTCTGTGTACCTGGAGCATTTTTCTGCTATTGAGTCCATTTCGTCACTACTTTCTAGTAGTGATTTCCTCTTTGTATTTGGTGACTTTAATTTGCCTGATGTGGTATGGTCTGATTCTCCAAATGTTTTGATGCCAACCACATCTCACGAATTTATCGATTCGCTTTTAGAGATGTCTCTCTCTCAAATTAATCCGGTTCGAAACTGTAATGGTCGTCTACTTGACCTTATTTTTGCATCGGATCCTTTCTCTAGTTCTGTAATACAAACATGTCCTTTAGTTGTCCCCGAAGACCCCTATCATCCTACATTAGACTTAGTTTTTGAACTGCCTACATGTGAGCATATTTGTTCTATTAACCCTGTCGTTAAATCACGCTGTTTTCGTAAAACAGATTTTGTAAAACTTAATTCATTACTTTTAGAAACAAACTGGTCGCAACTGTACTCTTGTACTAACATTAACAGTGCTACTTCAATCTTTTATAATATTATAAAATCACATTTTGACCAATGCGTTCCAGATGAGCTACCCAGGAGAACTAATAGACCTCCTTGGTTCTCTAAGGAATTAGCAATGCTTAAAAATGTGAAGACTAGATATTATAAAAGATTTAAGAGTTCGAATAAACCTTCTGATTTTTCTCGTTATGTTATAGCCAGAACAAATTTTGTTGTTTGTAATTCGCGTTGTTACAATAACTACCTTATTCGTTGTCGTTTGCAATTTGCTCAGAATCCTAGGCAATTCTACAACTTTGTCAATACTAAACGAAAAACTTCCTTACTGCCCTCATCTGTTTCTTATGAAGACATGAAAGCAAATACTGATCAGGCTTCAGCCGATCTTTTTGCAGAATTCTTCCAAGCTACTTATTCATCTTCTAACTTTCTGCCTAATTCCCCTTATCCGTATACCTTGCCGAAATCTAACTGCATTTTTAGTCCTGTGATCCTGGAAAGTTCGTTACTTAACGAACTTAACTTAATCAAGCCAAGTTATTTACCAGGCCCAGATGGAGTACCAGGATGTGTACTTAGGTACTGTGCTGATTCTCTATGTAAGCCCTTGCTTAAATTATTTGAATTGTCTGTTAACTCGTGCTCTTTTCCAACCATTTGGAAGGAATCATTTATAATTCCTCTTCACAAAAATGGTTCAAAGTCTGATGTTAAAAACTATAGGGGTATTTCCAAATTATCCGCGATGCCTAAAGTGTTTGAGAAGCTAATAACATCTCAACTACAACACTCATGTAGCTCTATCATTTCACCCTGCCAACATGGTATTGTGAAATCGAAATCTACTACCACTAACTTACTTGAGCTTACCTCCCTTGTTATTAAAGGTTTTCAGAACAAAAAGCAGACTGATGTAATTTACACAGATTTCAGCAAGGCTTTCGATTCCGTTAACCACTATCTCTTGCTTAAAAAACTTAGTACTATCGGATTTCCACACAGCCTTGTTATGTGGATTTCCGAATATCTTTCTTGTAGAACCCAAAAAGTTCTTTTTAAATCCTCACTGTCTAAGCCTGTCTTTGTTACCTCTGGTGTACCCCAGGGTAGCCACCTTGGGCCTTTACTTTTTAATTTATTCATTAACGATCTCCCGTCTATTTTCCTTCACTCCTATGTACTAATGTACGCCGATGATGTGAAGCTGTGCTTATCTTATAATGACAACAACTGTCCGTATTTATTGCAATCGGACCTGGGTTTGTTTTTTGCTTGGTGTAAATGCAACTTGTTGTTTCTGAATTGCTCTAAATGTAAGGTTATGTCATTCTATAGAAGCACGCCTCACACATTTAATTTCATGCTCGACCGTGTTTCTCTTGAGAGATTAGACTGTGTCACCGATTTGGGAATTCTTCTCGATCATAGATTAAAATTTGACAAACATATCGCGCTTGCAGTCAACAAGGCGATTCAATCTCTTGGATTTATCAAACGATGGTCTAAGGAATTCGACGACCCTTATACGACTAAGCTGCTATATACTTCACTTGTTCGGCCTATTCTGGAATACGGATCTTGTGTGTGGTCTCCTCAATATTCGGTACACCAAGACAGAATTGAGTCTGTTCAAAAGAAGATTCTTCTTTTTGCTCTTCGCGGCTTTAACTGGGTTCCAGATACTGATTTGCCTTCATACCACAGTAGATTGCAATTAATTAACCTCCCATCTCTTACTAACCGTCGCATGATGCTGGGAGTTATATTTTTACATAAATTAATAATTGGCAAAATTGACTCATCTCTGCTATTGAGCCAAATTAACTTTTCTGTACCTTTGAGACGTACTCGTAACTTTACACTGATTTCTCTAAATACTTGTAATACTAACTACTCTCTGCATGAACCTTTTCGAGTTCTCTGTGTTGACTATAACAGACTATTCCGAGTCTTCAACTCAGAGTCCTCTTTTGATATGATTAAGAACCATATCCTTAACTTTTTAGCACGTAGTAACTTGCACTAATTTTCATTACTAATCAGTGATCTGATTGGGTTTTTCTGGGTTTTTCCCAATCCTCGCAACAAATGTTGGATCATTTAATATTCTTATTTTGAACACCCCAGATATTAAATTAAATTTTTTACTTAAATATTTCATTTTTTAAATTTAAAATATATTTTTTAAGTTTTAATTTATATTAAAAATTGTAATTTTCTGGTCGACTGCTAATAGTTGACATTCAATAAATAAATAAATAAATAAATAAACTCTCTTAAATATATAAAAAAAAAAAAAAAAAAAAAATAGGCCTATAATCAGGCTGATGATTTCGCTGCCGATTAGGCGGAAGAATAGGCTGATGCTAAGGTTGACCGTTGGGTTGAAAATTGAGCTGAAGTTTAAGCTGAACGTTAGCTTGACAATTGAAGCTTGAAGATTAGCTGTCGATTAAGCGTCGATTAAGCGTCGATTAAGCTGTCGATTAAGCTCCGTATCTTTTTATACGGCACTTTTAATAACTATATTATAACTTGTTTTCCACTCTTAATTTATCACAATTTCACAATAAAAAATATTTTTATTTTTTTTTTGATCGTCTTGCCTGATGCAATAAGATGCCGAAGTATAGCAATCGAGTTTATATGCTCATAAAGCAACTCGTGCTGAATCTGTGGCAATAGATTCGATCGCAATGACTCGAGCAACGAGGAAGTTGGCAAGGGTCTGGACATTTGATCCGCCAATTTCACTACAGCCTCATAGAAGTCATCAAATTTCTCACCCTCCTTCTGCTTACGGCGATCAATTGCCGCCCGAATGTCGACGTCTGTCCGATCTTCTTTAAATTGTTTGCGCAATGCTCTACATAAATCCGACCAAATTATATACGAAACACTTCTGTGGTACCGCCAGAACCAATCGTTTGCGCTACCTTCAAACAGGTGACTAACGTGCCTTGCTAACAGCTCCACATTGCCATCCAATGTTTCAGCTGTTAGGGCCTCCGCACCATAAATAAAATCCTCCACCGTCATACCAGATCGACCCGAAAACCTAATCTTCCAATTACTTATTATCTGACTAAGTCGATCTGCACGCAGCTCCTCCGATACTACGGAACTTCCACGCTTAGGTTCAGTTATTGGTTGAGCAACTTCAGCTGAAGGCTGAACTGGATTCTGTCTTCACATTTCAACGTTGTTAATTTGCGCTGTGAAAGCAGACAATAAGCTTCGAAATCCTGACTCTAAAGCTTGGGCCAATGCACCCGTCTGTCTTTCAGTGGCTGCCGCCATTGAATCAGTAATCGTTTGCTGTATTTCGCTCACTGTAGGCGATAAGCACGACACGTCAACTTGTGCCACAGGGGTTGGTTGGCTCTGAGCAGGAGGTACTGTCCTTGCAGACTGAGATGAAATTCCTGCTACAGGTGCATGGCTATGTGTTTCGATCGGCATTTTAACTACTTTCGTACTCTTTCTATAACCCGGACAATTGTTTTCTTTTCTGCCCTTGTATTGTAACAAGCTCGATGAAATGTAGCTGACAGCTAGCCGCTAACAATTGCTCTGCAAACTCAATCGGACTTTGACAAATAATACATCTATTATTGCTGTCAGATGCAGCATCAAATTTTTCTGGGCTGTGCTGAATCGGCATTGCCTGATAAGCAACTCAAAGAAAATATCCTAATATTAAATGTAATATATTATATTAAAATTATAGTTGAATTATTATTAATAAAATATAATAATATATTGAAAAAAAATAGATATACAAATGAAATAAAATATAAAAAAATAATATAAATAAAAAAAATTGAGTAAAGCCAATAAAAAATAAATAATTATGAATTTTCTTCAATTCTACGATTTAAAGAAAAATAATCAAAAAACAAAATATCACATACATTTTCGGAAATCATGACCAGCTTTCGTGTATAAAACTGTACAATGTAGGTAAAAGGAAAGGATAAGAAGGATATGGTAGTGCTGCATGCTTTTAAAATGATTTAATTAAATGTCATGGACCCTACACGCATTATTCACTCGACAAATCCAATCACTTTAACACCAGTTACAGCTAACACAACATTCATGATGTTAAGTCTGACCCATACATGTAAATAAACATATTGAGTTTTCCTCAAAGAAATACGGTAGTTTCAGAAGTTGTCAGTGCGCAGGTAATTCCTTACGCTTGAATTCCAACAAAATTGTGGGATCCTCTGAAAAAAACTGCCTCATATATTATTATATATTTTCTTGTTTCCTGCTTAACAAAGCGGTATATGCGGTAAATGCCAGCAAAATTTCCTGCCTTGTTTTAAGTATGACAAGAAAATATACAAATAACATTTTTTCCAGAGAGTATAGATCATATAAGCCGGTAGTGAACTAATTTTAATCAGATTCACTGGTCCAGTGCTATGTTGTGCGCTGCTTCAGCCTGCTGAATTCAACGGTAGGCAGCAGTATAATTTCACTGACCTAAGTCCAGAAGTAACTCAACCTATGTAGCTTGTAGCAACTCAACATAAACGGCATAAATGATTTTGGATGATCACGGTAATGTATTATAATACATTTGATCCAGTTGATCTCCAATATACGTTTTTTAAACATTGTTATTTTTCTCTCTTGTGAATTTTGTCAGTGTTGTATGACACGAACATGTTTATATAGGTTTTCTCTCTTGTGAATTTTGTCAGCTGTTGTATGACACGAAGCATGTTTATATAGGGACCGCCGGTGCTTCAGGCCCCACGTTGGGCGCCATAATAATAATAATATATAATAATTATTAAATTGTAACATATTACCTAAGTAAATGCTCATGAGTATGGTGGAAGGTGGTAGACGATCGGATCACGCGATTTAATTCCGGCTCTAACTCGTCGGCAATTGGGAGTGGGGTAAAAGACCGCATCGCTACTTTTTTACTCGACTATCAATATTATTATTACTAAAAATTTCGCGTGAAAAGGACTGGATAAAGGATAGGGAAAAAGGAGGGGAGCCTACATTGCCTTTAGTTGTGCTGTAGCGTAAGGCTGTTATTAACGCTACGTATCCCCACCCAGCCTTGATTACTCTTCGCTATATTCATTTCTGAGTAATCCCTTAACACAACTAAAGCTGCTCTATACACTACACACCATCATGATTTCCGAATTAAGAGAGGTTCTTAGTTTAAAGACATTATAAAATTTATTGATAAGGCTAAAATTATTCCTACTACTAACATTATTTTAAAAAAAACAAAATGATTTTAAACTACAGAACTAAAATTGTGCATACTAGTGTAATGATCAGCAAATGCAATAATGCAAAAACAAATGCATTAGCTCACTCCAATCAAAGATCGTAACAAAGAATAATAGAATTCGGAAGGTGCATAACAAAAAAATCTATGCGCTTGTCGCAGACGATAATTTAAGAGAGTAATAAAAAACTTGACAGACTTACGGCATTATTTGGTTCGGGTCCATCGACGAAAGATCTTTCGGCGTGCTCCACGAATAGCTGTCGAAAAAAGAGAGTAATTTGCACGCGCCTTCGCTTAACAAGGGAACGACCGCTTGTTAGCTCCGTAATCTAGTTTTCTTTGTACCTCACTTTCTTAGATAATAGTATTTAACATAATTAATATAAATTAAAATAGTACAAAAAAATAATTAACTTAAATTAATTCTTAAACATTTTTGTTTCTTTAAATAATTATAACAATTTAAAATTTTTTTTCCTTAAATTTTCCTTATACAAAAAAAATAACTAATTCTTTGTATCCTAGTGTAGAAATACAGAAGGGCTTGAACAATGTAAAAATATGGAAGAGGAAAATCGACTCTTCCACTTGCTCCGCCGCTCTCTATCTTTGTCCGTGACATAACCGAATGCGTATACATGTATGTACATATGTAAATCGCTGCAATTTTGTTGGTGTGAATGCACGCAATAGCTAGACGCAAGCACTGCTGACTCATAACACCCAATCAGCTGGTTTATATTATTTTTCTGAATTTGGTCTAGCTTGCTCAGTGTATGCGTATGCGTTTATATAAATGCGGATTTTGTGATTAACATTTTATGATTTGGTGCATATGCTTATATGTTCATCACTAAGTTTATAAGTTACAGAATAGACTTAAAAAAAATAAAATATCCAAAAAGTGGCTTATATATAGGCCTATAATTAGGCTGATGATTGGGCTCAAGATCAGGCTGATGATTTCGCTGCCGATTAGGCGGAAGATTAGGCTGACGATAAGGTTGACCATTAGGTTGAAAATTAAGCTGAAGATTCGGTTGACAATTAAGCTGACAATTTAGCTGACGATTAAGCTGAAGCATTAAGCTGTCGATTAAGCGCCGTATCTGATCAAAAAAATATAGATCAGATGCCATTTTTCTTTACTAATAATTCTTCAACAAAAAAATAAAAATGAAAATTTACCTTTTTATACGGCACTTTTCCTTTTTTATAACTTTATTATAACTTGTTTTCCACTTTCAATTTATCACAATTTCACAAACTTTTTAAGAGAATTTTTTTTTTGTCCAAGACGTCTGATCGTCTTGACTGATGCAATAAGAAAGAAAGTGCCTAGCTCATCTACTAGCCTGGTACCCCTTTCCCAGCATCTGGCTGGAATCAAAAAGTCCATATCATTGCCTTTGACACTGGAAATTGCCCCCAGGGTTCCTACTTCTATCGCTACTTTCTTTTACTTTTCTTTTCCTCGATAGAAATGATTTGCCCTATAGGTGGAGCTACTCAACCTTTAATGTATTATTTAATGTATAAAAAAAAATTACAAAATATAGCTTATAATAATGTATTGTAGTACAATTATCCTATCTTTTTTCTTTATTATTATTACATAATTTAATTCTTTATCATAAATAACCTTAATATTATCTACTACTAATTTCGGCCTTTCGAATCTACTCCTATGATCAAAACGACAAGTTGACAGAAAAAAAACGTTGCCGCCTTTCAGGCCGTTCCAAAAATTATTTCGTATATGATGTGCCATTACAATACTTTTCAGACCAATAAAAAAAAGTAACACAAGACCATACATAATTATATTTAACGATAACACAATAGACCTTTCTTTAAGACAATACACTAAACGCAATACCAACAATATAATATACCAAAAGATGTTTAAATCCATCAAAGAAAAATACTTAGACCGCAATTTTATTTACACTGACGGCTCTGCAACCGACACCTCCATCACATACGCCATTACTACGGAGACATCAACGCTTAGATACGGATTATTGCCCAATTACTCGTCAGTCTTCTCAGCAGAGATTGTAGCCATACTAGAAGCAACTAATACTAATCGAAAATACCCTCGGCAAATACATTATCTTTACAGGATCACTATCTGCAATAGATTCCATCAGAAACACCAACAATCGAGATTATTACCCCCTAGCAATTAGAACCCTACTTGAAAAAAAATATAGAGATAAAATAAAAATTTTATGGGTCCCAGGCCATGCCAACATTAAAGGCAATGAGCTTGCTGACACAGCAGCCAAACTTGCGCATTCACTTCCATTAATCCGCTCAGAGAACTTCAATAAAATAGTCATAGACCACTACTTAAACAACGAACACAAAATAAAGCAGGAAGACCTATTGAAAGGCACATCAACCTGGTATCGACACCACAGACCTCAGCACCGCCTGTCACCTACATTCCACAAAAACTACAAATTATCAAGACTAGACCAAATCAAAATAGCCCGCCTCAGATTAGGACACACAAACATTACCCACCAGCACTACCTCAATCAAAATATACCCAACTCTTGCCACCTTTGTCATAAACCATCCTACTCTAACGTTAAGCACCTACTTACATCCTGTCCTTCACTCACCCAATCCAGAAATCTAATATTTAATGGTAAGCACCCCATCTCTCTAATCGGAGAGCCCACAAATGATAACTTTGAAACCAAAATTCCTCAGACACGCCGATATATACCACAAAATATAACGTCTTCATAATCATTATTGAATCACATACTCACAGAAAATAATTAGTAGGAATAAATAAAAATTACCATATAAGATATTCCCAAAATTGGCGATACAGCGGGCATTCCGAGATTATCGTACAAAAACCAATCGCCGTGTTATTTTTTTTTTGAGCCTAGCGCTTGGTTTAGGGTCAATCTGGTTATTATCCATTGGCCGGATCAAGGGCGCACACAAATCACCTTTTTCTACATGTTATACACATTGTACATCTGGCTTTTGACAGACTGTAAAATTCAAGCTGAACACCAAAGCGCTGATTCAAGTGCTGGTTGGGGTACACTTGGTGCCGGCTCTGAGTACTAGAAACATTTTTTTTATATGCAGAAGAACAATATTGTATACATGTATGTCAAAATTTACCCGATCGGGACCTGGCACCGTGGCTCACTAGGTGAGGATAACTTCATAAATGTTTTGTAATTAGTGGCCTGACAATAATGCCAACTCGAACACTCACCACTTTAATTGTGCAACACCACACTGTGTTTATTTATGTATTTATTTTTTTCGTTTATTAATATTATAATTTTTATTGGGATAATTATAATATTTTAGACGATTTAAGTAATTTGATTTAATAATTTTTGTTTGCAGCACTGTTGTTGTACATCTTGCAATTTTGTACCTTCTTTTTCTCTTAAGTTGGCATTTGCCCCCGCATTGGCGGGGCATTCTAAGTGCAGCTTAGAGATGCATTGGGGTTTTTATCCCCGGTAAAGGGCGCTAATAGGCATCGAGAAATCCGAAGAAGAAAAAATATAGCCTCGGTGCATCAGGTACCCAAATACAAATTCATTTCCCTTTTTTGTTTTCTCTCCCTGGATCACACCCATGCCATGCACAAGGGAACTTTAATTATTTTCGGCACATTTCCTCGTCCAAATTTTTGGTCGCAACAGTAGAGTTCGTAAAAGTTGTTGCATACCTTCAGGCCTGCTGTTGTATCTTCGCCCCAGAGCCACTCACCAAGCCAAAATCTCACGTTAGTGTTGGTCAAAACACAAATGGGAGATACTCGCTTGGAACTCATTAGAAGGATTCATTGTATAACGTCATTAGTATGAAACTTTCCGATAAATCTACCATATGTATCTTCTAATTCGTGGTAGCTTTCTCCGAGTCTTTTCCTTATTCTGGCTTTTAACAACGTTGGGGCAAGCTTAGTGTTAAACCCCTTTTGCTGGAAGGAACACCTATATACTTCCTGCCGTATTGAAAGGATTAGTTCAGCTGCGAAGATTATACATGGTCCTTATCAAAAGAAACATTACTTTTTAAATATAACTGTTCCTGGTGGTGCCAGCTATTGGTGGGTATATGAAATAAAAAGTTTGATCTCTTTTTGACATTTCGTAAAAATTTTAAGACAATTGGACAACTACAATCGAAGTTATCGATCAAAAAGTGACAGCAGTTTTTGGTCATCGGTCGTAAAATGCATTTTGAACAAAGAGCAAATATTAAGTTTTGTTTTAAACTTGGGAAAACGTTCACTGAAACATTTCAAACAAACACTGAACACTGAAACAACAAAAAGTAAATATTAAGTTTTGTTTTAAACTTGGGAAAACGTTCACTGAAACATTTCAAATGATGAAAAAAGTTTATGGTGATCAGTGCCTATCCCGTAGTAATGTGCATGAGTGGTTTAAGCGATTCCAAGAAGGTCGTGAGGACCTCTGTGACGATCAGAACTCTGGCCGGCCAAAATCAGTGATTACCCAAAACAATATTGAAAAAGTGCAGGAATTAATTACGAATGAGCCGAAATCTTATTTGCGTTACATGGAAATGGAGTTAAATATCACCAAAGACTCCATTCATTGCATTTTGATAGATAAATTGGGTCTACGGAAGGTGTGCTTCAAGCTTGTTCCGCACAAATTGACTGAAGAGCAAAAATTGCTACGAACCCAACATTGTAGGGATTTGATTAAGGAGTCGAGAAACGACATAAACTACAAATATTCGATTGTGACTGGTGATGAAACGTAGTGCTTTCAATATGATCCCGAAACCAAACGTCAAAGTGCCGAATGGAAGCATCCAGACGAGCCATCACCGAAAAAAATTCGCCTTCAGAAGTCAAAAATAAAAACAATGCTGATTTGTTTTTACGATTCCGAAGGTATTGTACACCGAGAGTTCGTCCCAGCTGGCCAAACGATTAATGCTGTGTTTTACCTTGGTGTTATGAAGCGTCTTTTGTCACGCATTCGTCGTGTTCGACCACAATACCGTGAGGCAGGATCCTGGCGCCTGTTGCACGATAATGCGCCGTCTCATCGGTCGACGCTTGTCACTGATCTTTTGACAAAAACTCCATAAGGTCAGATTGAGACATCACCCACTTTAAGGACGCATGATCCGTTGTAATGGTGAACTCATGACTTTCGATGTATGCTCGAAATTTCTTTATGCAGATTACTGCAGCCAAGCACCTCTTTTCAGTAACTGAATAGTTTCTCTGACACTGATTCAGTTTCCGAGACATGAATGAAATGGGTACGTCATTTCAATTGCTATCAGTTTGCATTAAAACATCACCGACTCCAGTGTGACTAGCATCGCAATGAATCGCAAACGGGGCTCTCAAATCAGGACTATTTAGGACGGGTGCTTCACACATTTGGGATTTAAGCAATTCAAACGCTTTCTGTGCATTCTCAGACCACTCAAACTTACGGTTTTGTTTGAGGGTTTGCTGATTTAATTGCTGCTACTTTGTCAGGATCGGTTTGGATTGTACCATGCCCAATAACGTGTCCTAGGTTCTTAACTTTACTTAAAGCAGAATTTACTTAAATGTCGAAAATTAACGGTTAAGCTTGCCAGATGCAATCTATCCGCTAGCTCTTGCGACATTTTGAGATGATTGTCGAACGTCTCGGAAACCACCAATAAATCGTCATACAAAAACCTCATTCCGTCATTTAGGATGTATTACCTTATCCATAAGCTTGGACATAGTTTGGGGAGCGTTAGATAATCCGAAAGGCATCACCGTATATTGATAAAGAAGCCTGCCGGGCACAGTGAATGCCGTTTTTTCTCGTGCATTTATATCCAGAGGTGGTCTACTCAAAATACTATCAATAAGAGGCATTGGGTAACCGTTATTTACGGTAACCTCATTTAATTTTCGACTATCTATGCAGCATTTGCAGGCTTATATTGAACCCTACTCTGAATAAACTCCCTGCACGGCCTACTCCGTTTTTTCACGTGCTACAATTTTTACAAGTGGGTGTAGTTCGGTTTGCTGCACCCGTAGCAAAATACTTTTCTTTCCCCTATGCAGTCTTGATATCGATGCCCGAGGTCACCACAATTCATACCGGATATGGCTACGGCCTCTAACTCGGCATCTTCGATATCGTCTTCTTCAGATTTCACATCCGTATCAGCTTGTGCCAGTACTTCATTTACATTGGTTTTGAAATTCAATGTTTTGTGCACAAATGCCACAAAAAATATTATTCTCCCCGATATTTACTGAATTTTCACAGCTGCGTCTCAGAAGAGGCATTGTGTCGTACTATTAACGCTAAAATAGTTATATATAATAATATAAAGATATGACGATTAATAATGTAGAAAAAAGAAACATGGGAAATCTATTAAACTTTTTACACCAAATAATAACTGTAGCAGCAAATGTATAAACCTATTGGGAACCATGCAACACTTTCTCGAGAATAGTGTAGCCAAATACCTCTGTCTATTGATAGCCGAATATGGACATGTAAAATATGGGCAGCCTCACAGTGTAGTAATCAACCACCGATGTGTATCCATTCTCATATCGTCATTGCCTTATTTTATAGGATTTGTTTTGCTTGAGGTATTTTCTAGCATTAGTACTATCCTTACTGCCCTCATCTGTTTCTTATGAAGACATGAAAGCAAATACTGATCAGGCTTCTGCCGATCTTTTTGCAGTATTCTTCCAAGCTACTTATTCATCTTATAACTTTCTTCCTAATTCCCCTTATCCGTATACCTTGCCGAAATCTAACTGCATTTTTAGTCCTGTGATCCTGGAAAGTTCGTTACTTAATGATCTTAACTTAATCAAGCCAGGTTATTCACCAGGCCCAGATGGAGTACCAGGATGTGTACATAGGTACTGTGCTGATTCTCTATGTAAGTCCTTGCTTAAATTTTTGTAATTATCTGTTAACTCGTGCTCTTTCCCAATCATTTGAAAGGAATCAATTATAATTCCTCTTCACAAACATGGTTCAAAGTCTGATGTTAAAAACTATAGGGGTATTTTCAAATTATCCGCGATGCCTAAAGTGTTTGAGAAGCTGGGGTATTGTGAAATCGAAATCCACTACCACTAACTTACTTGAGCTTACCTCCCTTGTTATCAAAGGTTTTAAGAACAAAAAGCAGACTGACTGTTGTTCGCTCGACCAGTTTTTTTTTGCGACGCAGCACCCACAAATAGCGAAACAGATAAAATAAACAATAATGGCACGCTGGCTCTTATTCACTATCTATTAATCAAATCGGTCTATATTGTGGTGTGTATAATTCGTCACTTTAAAAATCTGTAAGGTTATAACTATTAGAAAATACAAAATTAGAGCACTTAAAATATATGAACCCTAGTCTCTTGATAGCGAACGAACAACTGAATACACAGAGAATCAATGCACAAAGCAACGGGCGACTGCTCCAATTGATCTGCGCGATTCTGCATGTGTTGTTGCTGTTGCTTTACAGTTACTTATTTTTCAGTTATTTTGCTTATATTAATTAATATAGCTGCGGCCCCTGTTGGAAATTGGCTGCACTATTGCTATATTATGTTTGGTTGACAGGCCTTGTAGAAATTTCGGTAATATTCCCCTCCCAGTAAGTGGACGCAGGAGCTTACTCAGTACTTATACCGATGTCAAGGACTGCCAACTTGACTGCTGGCCGGGATAGAACGCCATTCGGTGTCTGTAACTTTGCGCGCCGTACCTATCCATCTTCAGCGGTGGTTACCTCCATGACACGGCCCTTTGTCCAGGTGTTTCGACGCTGATTCTCATCGACGACCAAAACTATATCTCCTACGGCGATTGTCTTGACCTTTTGATGCCATTTCGTTCTCCGAGTGATGTTAGGTAGCATCTCTTTGACCCATCGACTCCAAAATAGGTTAGCGAACATCTCGCTTTGCCGCAGAGTCCACTTATAGTCAATTTCTTCAGCCTTGCAGAACGGCTTTTCGCCATTTTATGACCCCAGTAGTAGATGATTCGGGGTTATAGCTTCCTGGTCCTCATGGTCGAGAGACACATACGTCAACGGTCTAGAGTTTACCGTCATCTCCACTTCCATCATGGCCGTGAGAAGACTCTCGTCCGTGAATTTCTGGTTTGGTGTAATACGGTAGAGCACGGCTTTTATAGAGCGCACTAGGCGCTCCCATGCACCACCCATATGGCCATTAGGCATTCGTTTGTACTTAGACTATGGACGATCTCGATGCTTATTGCCCGCATTGTGAGCAAGTTATAAGCATGCCCTATCGTTTTAGGGCCTTCCTACCGTCACTGACTGTGAGTGGGCCAAAATAGTCGACTCCCACAAACGTAAATGCCGGCATGAATGCTCCCAGTCTGGCTCGTGGTAGTGGCGCCATTAATGGTGGCACATGCTGAGCATTTTGCAGCGAACAGTGTTGACAGTTACGGCGAACACATTTAAGAAGAGGTCTTAATTTCGTAACTGAGAAATTTTGCCTTAGCTTCTCCTTGTAGAGAAGCCAATATGCGACTGCTCATGACAGCCGGTTCCAGTCCGAGTAGTACTCGTAGTTGGATCGTGCGAATTCCTCTCGTATGTGCAGAAATCGCTGGCGCAGCTCCTCCCTGACTTCCAAGTTGTCGATGTTTTTTTCCGGCCAGGCTGAAGGTGGCAATTTCAGAAAATTGGGGCCGTCAAACCATTGCTTGTGGGCATCATGCCCGCGTTGAGGTTTCGTGGCGACATCTGCTACGTTTAAGTTGCTTGGCACCCATCTGCAATAATTGAGCTTCGTGAGCTCCGTGATTTCTGCAACGCTGAACATTACAAATTGTTGATATCGACGAGGATCCCCTTTAAGCCATGCCAGGACGGTTTTTGAGTCCGACCGACACTGCTGGATTTGAATCTCATGCTGATCTTTTATGCTCCTTAGTAGTCGAGCACCGGTGACTGCTGCCTGAAGTTCAAGTCGCGGTATGGATAGCGGGCGCAGAGGCTCTACCCTGGATTTGGCTGAAACGAGTCGAAGAAAAACTTTACACTCATGCTAAGCGTATTCAGCATCCACAAATACATGAAGCTGTATTTGAACGTCTTCAGCTGTGCTATTCCCAAAGTAGCATCGTGGTATCCTGATCGCAGCTATCATTGGCAGAAATGAAAGCCAGATTCGCCACATATCCTGTAATGCCGGCGTTATGCCCTCGCCCCAATCAATATTCATTCGCCAGATATTTTGAAGTAGAATTTTGAGGTACATCATGATGCATGAGACGAAACCCATGGGGTCGAAAACGGACATCACGACTTGCAGTACTTCTCTTTTGGTCAGCACAATGGTGGCCGATATAATGTTACGCTTTATACGCACGAATTTAAGCGCATATGTGAATGCGTCATGGTTTGCGTTCCATTGCATACCCAATATATTTGCCTGGGCGTGTATCTCTTCACTGTTGCAAAAGTTCTTTTCATCTTGGGTAGACATCTCGTCAAGCGCAGACAAGACTTCTTTTGAGTTTGAACACCACTTACGCATGTGAAAGCCACCCCGTGCGTGAACTTCTCAGATTTCTTTTGCTTGGGGATAGCTTCCTCTACAGTTTTGTTCGAGTCTATGTAGTTGTCCACATAGTGGTAGTTGGTGATTGTTTTGGATGCAGCACAAAACTCGTAAGCGTAATTTTTAGCGTTCAAGTCTCGCACATAGTGCGCAATGCAGCGTGAGCACGTAGCTCCAAATGTGAGGACGTTTAGTTGGTAGACCTCTATAGCCCCTGTCTCCGAGCTGCGCCACAGAAAACGTTGTGCCTGGGCGTCTTCCTCTCGTACTGCAATACGGTGGAACATTTCGGCTATATCTCCAGATACTCCGACGGCTCGCATCCTGAAGTTGTCATTATCTTCAGCAGCGGTACAAGTAGATCTGGTTCTTTCAATAAGTAGTCGTTTAGTGAGGATCCTGATGACTTAGCGGCTGCGTCCCACACTAATTGCACTCTGTCAGGCTTGTGTGGGTTGCGTACGGTGAATATTGGCAGATACCATTCTTTCTTGTTGGTGGCTACCACGGCGCTTCCACTCAGCTTTTTGGCGTAGCCTTTATCGATGAGATTATTCATCTGTTTATTTAGTTCGGCGTCGAGCTGAGAGTCACCAGCCATTTTTCTTTGTAGACATGCTAGTCTTTTCATTGCCATAGGCATGCTGTCGGGGAACTGGCGACGATCATCCTTCCATAGTAGTCCCACGGTGTACTTATCAACGTCACGTCTAGTTGATTTTTCCAGAATCTGCACGGCTCGCTTTTCTTCCAACGTTGTAATGGTGTTCTGGGGTACATGTTCCTCAGACAGCATGCACTTCTTCACCAGCTCGTGTAGGTCCTGGTCACATCTGTCAATTTGAATCTACCATCTGACCTGCTTGACCCTCTGAACACGGTCCATCCTAATCTCGTCTTTGCGATTGGCTGCTGCCATTTTCCCTCACGCACTTTAAACGAAGAGTGGAGATTTGGGCTTTTCACATAGCTTGGTAAAGGTAGTCCCTTGAGATGCGGATATTTAAGTTTTGTTTGTTTCGCATGCATTGTCTCAGCAGTCATGCCCAGATCTTTGACTGTGTGAACATCTTTAAGTTGGAACACTTTCCTCGCAGCTCCTCGGCACTGCTTTCAGATCTTTAAATTTAGCTTCCTTGATTGGGGCTGATGTCGTCTTACTTCTCCAGTCCAGGCTATGCAGAGTGGGCTTGCGACGCCCTGTTCGCCCAGTTCGTCGGCCAGGCTATCCTCCATGAGCGTCAGCGTCGATCCGTCATCCATAAAGGCATAAACGTCGATTGATTTCGCCTTTCCATGTAGCGTTACTGGGACGATTCTGAAGAATGATTCTCCCTCTTGAGATTGCGGCTTACGATGGCTGTGAAGGACACTCGTTGCTGGTGCTCTCTGGTAAACATGGAGAAGAGCATTGTGCTTCTCGTTGCACACATTTACATGGCAAGACCTTTTGATCCAGCATGATCACTACTTCCCCCCTGGACGCTACAGACATACCCTTGAAGCTGCCGCACGTGGCGAGACAGTGCGGACCTTCGCATATAATGCACATGACGCGCTGTGTATCTTCGCTGAATTGCTGAATGTGTGTTTAGTGCCGCTCTGCGTGTTCCACTTTTATTAGCTACTGGAGCTATATTTGGCGTTGATACGCGGCATGCGGCATCTGCTAGCTCAAATAACCAATCCGCCAAGTGCTGCAGATTTGGACTGCTCACGGATTTGGAATGTATTGCCCAATTCAGCATCATATCCGGTCCCATTTTCTCGATGAGTTCCTGCAACAGCGTCGGATTATTTAAGTGTGCGTCTAACTTACTAGCTTTCATGGTTGCACACATATTTTTAACTGTAAATGAAAATTCGATGAGCAGCTCCAGTTTATCCTTTGGTGAAGGCAGATTACGCACGTTGTCCATCAGCACCTTTATTATGTGTTCCGGACGCGCGAGGTACATTTTTAGCGAGCGTACAACATCAGGCAGCATGTCTGGAAACGTTAGGCTGTCTCGAACGGTCTCTAACGCCTTCCCATTAAGGCATTTCTGCAAGCGGATCATATTTTCCTCATTGCTGTAGCCGGCGATCCTTGTGCTGTTCTCATAGGAGCTAAGAAATAGTGGCCACTCCTTGGGGATTCCATTAAAGATTGGGAAGTCCCTCGGTAGTGATAACCGAGCGGTTTGTTGTTGTGGAGTTATGCCACTAACGTTGTGGGGCACATCCGTATTTTTAGTGCACGCCTGCGAAGTGCTGCATCCGACAGACATATGATCGTTGCGTTCGCACGCTCTTATCATATTGGTGGAAGGCTGATAATCTGGCGATGATCCGTCTGATTGCGCGTGCGCGCATAGCAAGGCGTACTTGCGACGCAAGAATTCCTTTTCGATGCACATTTCCTCTTCCAGTTGCTCCAATAGAAGTTGCTGCTCCTCCTGCCTTGGTTCCTCTTTAAGTTCCTCGTCGTCCTTGTTATGCTGCATGATCGTAGCATGTGACACGTTTTCAGTGTATACCTGTCGTAGATGAAGTCCCGTTTTGCAGGTTATGTTGAGGCTTTACGCATGTTGCGCACAACCAGGTGCTCGTGGAAACGCTATTATCCGATCCACTGCATTAGAAGTGATATAGACTTGAACACTTGTAGCATGTGAGCATGCTCTCATTGTCCGGCGCGGTACATGAACAGCAACTGCTTGTCGATGCCATAGCTGTTGCGTAACTTTCGCACGTGGACTCACTTGTTCAAGAACTTCGTATTTTGTTGTATTTTCCTTGCTGAAGTACGCAGCAACTCTGTCCCGTACGGAATTGCGTACGTTTCCATAGAATTGGTTATCCAATTCTTTGCCTAGGCTTTTTAAAGAATTGGTTAGCCAATTCTTTTCGTAGGATTAGGAACTTAGTACTATCGGATTTCCACACAGCCTTCTTATGTGGATTTCCGAATATCTTTCGTGTAGAATCCAAAAAGTTCTTTTTAAATCTTCACTGTCTAAGCCTGTCTTGTTGTTACCTCTGGTGTACCCCAGGGTAGCCACCTTGGTCCTTTACTTTTTAATTTATTTATTAACGATCTCCCGTCTATTTTCCTTCACTCCTATGTACTAATGTACGCCGATGATGTGAAGCTGTGCTTATCATATAATGACAACAACTCTCCTTATTTATTGCAATCGGACCTGAATTTGTTTTTTGCTTGGTGTAAATGCAACATGTTGTTTCTGAATTGCCCTAAATGTAAGGTTATGTCATTCTATAGAAGTTCGCCTCACACATTTAATTACGTGCTCGACCTGGTTTCTCTTGAGAGATTAGACTGTGTCACCGATTTGGGAATTCTTCTCGATCATAGACTTAAATTTGACAAACATATCGCGCTTACAGTCAACAAGGCGACTCAATGTCTTGGATTTATCAAACGATGGTCTAAGGAATTCGACGACCCTTATACGACTAAGCTGCTTTATACTTCTCTACTCCCTATTCCTCCTCAATATTCGGTACACAAGACAGAATTGAGTCTGTTCAAAAGAAGTTTCTTCTTTTTGCTCTTCGCGGCTTTAACTGGGTTCCAGGTACTGATTTGCCTTCATACCACAGTAGATTGCTTTTAATTAACCTCCCATCTCTTACTAACCGTCGCATGATGCTGAGAGTTCTATTTTTACATAAATTAATAAATGGCAAAATTGACTCATCTCTGCTATTGAGCCAAATTAACTTTTCTGTACCCTTGAGACGTACTCGTAACTTCACACCACTTTCTCTAAATACTTGTAATACTAACTACTCTCTGCATGAACCTTTTCGAGTTCTCTGTGTTGACTATAACAGACTTTTTCGAGTCTTCAACTCAGAGTCCTCTTTTGATACGATTAAAAATCATATCCCTAACTTTTTAGCAAGTAGTAACTTGCACTTATTTGCTTTACTAATCATAGTGATCTGATTGGATATTTCTGGGTTTTTCCCAATCCTCGCAACAAATGTTGGATCATTTAATATTCTTATTTTGAACACCCCAGATATTAAGTTTAGTTTTTTACTTAAATACTTCATTTTAAATTTAAATTATATTTTTTCAAATTTTAATTTATATTAAAAATTGTATGTTACTTTCAAATTTTGGTTGACTGTTAATAGTTGACATTAAATAAATAAATAAATAAAATAAATAAAAAAAATATATATTTATTCGTCCAGGCTAGCACTAAATTTCTGAAAACATCATCAATAGAGCAATATTGCAGCCAAGGTATAATTAATTTACCTCAGTGCAATACCTACCAGTTTGTTTTTCTTGTGAGCGCGGGGGCTAAAAATTATTTTTGAAATTAATAGCCAATCCAGCTACTTTAACTTACCACTGGAATAAAGGGATAAAAGTCGAAAGCATTTGCATTCTCATGCAGTGCTTTAAGCTGCTGTAGACCTTAGTAAATTTGCTTGGGCTTGGGCATTAATAAATTCTTAGCACCTAGAGATGCCCTAAAAAAATCTATTAGTACTTCAGGCCCCACGTTGGGCGCTAACATATATATTAAATAAATTAAATATATCAAGTTAAAAGAGTAGATATATACATAAGAAAAAAATTGATAAGAAAATAAAAATATTAATAATATTAAATTTGGTTAGTACATGCTAATTTCACTATTGGTTATGATTGGTATAAGTTCGGCCTTTGCAAATAAGTGCCATTTAGCGGAGACGCCGCATGATAATAAGCTCACTTGAACGTTATTCGGCTACGAAGCTTTTATTTCTTTTCTCTGTTGTTGTTGTTTAAATAGATAGTTTAAATTTTAAATATTCTAATTGAAACTAATGATATTTTAATTGACCGGCAACAGCCGTATTCCCAAAATTGGCGATACAGCGGGCGTTCCGAGATTATCGTACAAAAACCAATCGCCGTGCGATTTATTTTCTTTGAGTCTAGCGCTTGGCTTAGGGTCAATCTGGTTATTCTCCAATGGCCGGATCAAGGGCGCAAACAAATCACCTTTTTCCACATGTAACTCGATCTGGCTTTTAACAGACTGTCAAGCAAAAGCTGATTCAAGTGCTGGTTGGGGTACACTTGGTGCCGGCTTTGAGTACTAGAAACATTTTTTTTTATATTCAGAATAACAATATTGTATACATTGTATATCAAAATTTACCCGATCGGTACCTGGCACCGTGGCTCACTAGGTGAGGATAACTACATAAATGTTTTGTAATTAGTGGCCTGACAATAATGCCAACTCGGACACTCACCACTTTAATTGTGCACCACCACACTGTATTTATTTATGTATTTATTTTTTTTCTGTTTATTAATATTATAATTTTTATTGGGATTATTATAATATTTTTGACGATTTAAGTAATTTGATTTAATAATTTTTGTTTGCAGCACTGTTTTTTTTGTACATCTTGCAATTTTGTACCTTCTTTTTCTCTTAAGTTGGCATTTGCCCCGCATTGGCATTGATGCATTGGGGTTTTTATCCCCGATAAAGGGCGCTAATAGGCATCGAGAAATCCGAGAAGAAAGAATGCCCGGTCCATCAGGTACCCAAATACAAATTCATTTCCCTTTTTTTGTTTTCTCTCCCTGGATCACACCCATGCCATGCACAAGGGAACTTTAATTATTTTCGGCACATTTCCTCGTCCAAATTTTTGGTCGCAACAGTAGAGTTCCATCGGTATCGTTCCGTATACTTGTAAGTGCAATTTCGGTCCCGCATTTTCTCTAAAATCTTTTCAAAGAGATAAGTACAAGTCCACGACAGTGGTAAAAACAGCTCTCAGTGATCTTATAAGTCACTGCAATATCAAATTTAAGTGAAAGTGGATAGTTTTAACCTGTTTAATCAAGTGACAACTTTTGCAATTTTGGTGTTCCGCTGCCCAACAGCACGTGGTGGCAATCATACAGTGTTGCAAGGCCCAGAACTGCTTGGTTGGCCCGGGTATATGCATCGAGTAGCTACTTACAGCTACTCGTTAACTTGGTTCTAGCCTCGACTAGGATCTTGTTCTGTTGCATACTTCTAGACGTTTGACCAATATGTCAAGCAAAGATGCCCTTGGTCCGGCACTTGTAGCTGCTGCGTTCGAGCCGTCAACTGGCGCTTTGGACTGGCAAGCTCCGCCTTCCAACAAAAATAAAAGGAAGGCAAGCGAATCAGAAGGGTGAAACTAACTGGAAAAACAAAAGATTCCGACGACTCCAGTTCTGGAACTGAGCCTGGAGAAGCCAAAAGGAAGCCAGTTCGTAAGTCCACGCCTACAAAGCATCTACAAGATGGCCCCAGCACCAGCGAAGCAGCACCCAGCAAGCTGAAAAACAACTCGTTTGCTTTGCTATCCAGCGACGATGACGACACCAGCGACGAATATGACACCGATGACAACAATAAGACAGCACCGGTACCCGAACCCAAGCCCAGGATCATCAAACCCCCTCCATTGTTTATCCCTGAGGTGACCAACATTAAGGCGCTGCTCAAGACAATCGCAGAGACTGTGGCCAACAGCAAGGATTTCTCCTACAAAGCAGGAAGGGACAACAAAATACGAGTGATGATGCCCGATAAGACAAGCTATACGGCCCTCAAAGCTCATGTTGATGCACACAACATCAGGTACCACACCTTCCAACCTCGAGATGAGCGCGCCTACAGAATCGTGGTAAAAGGCCTACATCATTCCACGGATCCCAACGACGTCGAGGAAGCAATGGCAGAGATAGGCCACAACGTGAGAGACCTCCACTGCGCCATCAGCCGCAACACCAAATTGCCAATGACAATTTTCTTTGTCAACTTGGAGCCAGCAACCAACAACAAGAGGCATACAAAATCAAGCGACTATGCAGATCAGTGGTAACAGTTGAGCCTCCGCTTAAGCATAACGACGTTATCCAATGCTTCCGCTGCCAAGGTTTTGGGCACACCCAAAGGTACTGCCACCTAGAACACTTTTGTGTTAAATGCGGTGATAAGCACAGCTCTAGCGATTGCTCTAAAACAAAAGATCAACCGGCGTACTGCACACAAAGGCTGCGCCGCGTACAAGAAGGCCAAAGCCCAGGCGTTCCCTGCCGCTCCCCAACATCAAAATCCAAACCACAGGAGTACACCAGGAGTAGCAGCCAGTGTAAACGCAAACGTCAGCTTAGCGGATGCGCTCAGAGGATGGAAACCATACACTCAAGGCCAAGTCCCACAACCAGAGCCTGTTACCGAAGGAGCCATGGAAGCCATGGTCACCCGCATGGAGCTGATGATGGAGAAGATGATGGAAAAAGTTTTCACGCAGATGACGCAAATGCTAGCCACGATCGTAGGCAAGCTATGCAAGTTAGGCTTACCCTCACTATATGGAACGCAAACGGCCTGTGCAAAAGCAGGCCAGAGGTTGAGCATTATTGCAAGACCAACAACACAGAAATTCTATTAATTTCTGAGACTCATCTTACTGCCAGGTCATACTTCTCCATAAGAGGGTATGACCTCATACACGTCAACCTCCCCAACGGTGGAGCTCGAGGCGGAGCTGCTATATTGATAAAAAACAACATCAGCTACACAGAGCTGCCAGCCATCCAGGAGGAGTGGGTCCAATGCGCACGTGTCCAATTGTGCACGACGTTGGGAAATATCACAATTGCCGCTGCCTACTGCCTACCAAGACACAACGCTAGTAAAGCGGAATTTGGACACCTAATAGATAGGCTTGGCACCAGGTTTATCATAGGCGGCGACTTCAATGCCAAACACTCCTGGTGGGGCTCCAGAGTCAACAACCCCAAAGGCAATGCGCTACTCAGGCAAATTGTGGCAAAAAACCTGAATTGTCACTCTGCAGGCACGCCAACATACTGGCCCACCGACCCCCAAAAGCTGCCAGACGTTCTGGACTTTGCCTTCTCTCGTGGCGTTGATCCCGGAAAATACAAACGCTCACTGAAAATGACCTCTTCTCGGATCGCAGCGCGATCACGCTACTGATCAACGCCCCGTTACTGCTTAAGCCTTGCAGGAAAAAACTGATTTACAAGGCAACAGACACAGCCAAGTTCCAAAACTGGCTGGTCTGCAACACCAACCCCAACGCGGTGTTGCAAAGCACCCAGGATGTTGATACTGCGGTCGAAAGCCTCATAGAAAACATACATCATGCAGCTTAATTTGCGGCCCTGAGAATCAGCCATCGCCCAAGGACACAGGATAGTGACATCCACCTCTGGAGTCCTCAAATTGCCGAGCTCTTGCAAGAGAAAAGACGGCTCAGACGAGTTTGGTTCCTCTCTAGAAACCCCAGAGATAAAACCGCATTTAACAGAGCAGCCAAGGCTCTTAAAGAGATCCTCGTCAGCCTGAGGAGGAGTGCATTAGACACCTGCCTGGAGCAACTTCAACCCGGTGACTCCCAACACAACCTGTGGAAAGTTACGAGAGGAATTAAGAGGCCAACAAAAAGAGTTGCTCCAGTAAAAAAGTCAGATGGCAGTTGGTGCAGGTCCGAAGTAGACAGGGCCAACGCGTTTGCGGAATACCTGGAACATACCTTCATGCCATTCTCGAGATGTTCCCCGGAGGAAGCCGCCGAAACCGAGCACCTTCTCTCACAAAACTCCCCGGAAACAGGCCGTATACTCCCAGCCCTGGAAGAGAAAACAAAGGAATGCATAGCGACGCTGAGGAACAGCAAAGCGCCAGGCGATGATGGTATCAGTGCAACTGCACTAAAGTTACTACCACCTATTTGTATAGAGGTTATCACCAAAATATACAATAGATGCTTTGAGATTGGGCACTTTCCACCGCAATGGAAACGAGCCCAGGTAGTTATGATACCTAAGCCTGGCAAACCTGAAGCCAATCTTGCCTCCTATCGTCCGATCAGTTTGCTGGCAATTCTCTCCAAAATACTCGAAAGAGTATTTCTGCGTAGAGTGTTGCCAGTATTGGACGAGGCTGGTTTGATCCCTGATCACCAGTTTGGCTTCAGGCGCTGTCACGGAACCCCGGAACAATGCCATAGAGTAGTTTAACGCATACTCGAGGCGTTTGAAAACAAGAAATACTGCTTTGCCGTTATGCTTGACGTCAAGCAAGCCTTCGACAAAGTCTGGCACCCTGGGCTCCTGCAGAAAATAAAGTCCAATCTGCCCCCAGCACACTATGCATTCCTTGCTTCTACATGGAAGGTAGAACCTTCAAAGTAAAATGTGGAGAAGTCCTCTCACAAACAAAACCCATAAAAGCGGGCGATCCACAAGGCAGCGTTCATTTTTAGCGTGCGTACAACATCAGGCAGCATGTCTGGAAACGTTAGGCTGTCTCGAACGGTCTCTAACGCCTTCCCATTAAGGCATTTCTGCAAGCGGATCATATTTTTCTCATTGCTGTAGCCGGCGATCCTTGTGCTGTTCTCATAGGAGCTAAGAAATAGTGGCCAATCCTTGGGGATTCCATTAAAGATTGGGAAGTCCCTCGGTGGTTATAACCGAGCGGTTTGTTGTTGTGGAGTTATGCCACTAACGTTGTGGGGCACATCCGTATTTTTAGTGCACGCCTGCGAAGTGCTGCATCCGACAGACATATGATCGTTGCGTTCGCACGCTCTTATCATATTGGTGGAAGGCTGATAATCTGGCGATGATCCGTCTGATTGCGCGTGCGCGCATAGCAAGGCGTACTTGCGACGCAAGAATTCCTTTTCGATGCACATTTCCTCTTCCAGTTGCTCCTGAACAGCAACTGCTTGTCGATGCCATAGCCTTGGTTCCTTTAACGTTCCTCGTCGACTCACTTGTTATGCTGCTGATCGTAGCATTGTGTACACGTTTTCAGTGCTATAACTGTCGTAGCAAGAATGTCCCGTTTTGCAGGATTATGCTTAGGCTTTCGCATGTTGCGCACATCCAGGATGCTCGTGGCAAACGCTTTATCCGATCCACTGCATTAGAATTGGTATAGACTTGAACTTACTTTTCGTAGCATTAGCGATCTCTCATTGTCCTATCGCGATTACATGACACAGCAACTGCTTATCGATGCCAACTTTCCGTATCTTTCGCAGTGGACTACTTGTTCAAGAACTTCGTTCTTTGTTGAATTTTCATTGTCTGAAGTCGCTGCAACTTGTCGTTACGGCTCTGCGTGTTTCCCTAGAATTGGTTATCCAATTCTTTGTCCTAGACTTTTTAAAAATTGGTTAAGTCCAAGTCTATTTTGGATTACGAACTATGTACTAGGATTCCACCAGCCTGCTTATGTGATCTATCTTCGTGTAAATCCAAAAAGTTCTTTAAATCTTCACTGTCTAAGCCTGTCTTGTTGTTACCTCTGGTGTACCCCAGGTAGCCACCTGGTCCTTTACTTTTTAATTTATTTATTACGATCTCCCGTCTATTTTCCCACTCCTATGTACTAATACCCGATGATGAGCTGTGCTTATCATATAATGACAACAACTTCCTTATTTGTTGCAATCGGACTGATTGTTTTTGCTTGGTGTAAATGCAACATGTTGTTTCTGAATTGCCCTAAATGTAAGGTTATGTCATTCTATAGAAGTTCGCCTCACACATTTAATTACGTGCTCGACCTGGTTTCTCTTGAGAGATTAGACTGTGTCACCGATTTGGGAATTCTTCTCTATCATAGACTTAAAATTTGACAAACATATCGCGCTTACAGTCAACAAGGCGACTCAATGTCTTGGATTTATCAAACGATGGTCTAAGGAATTCGACGACCCTTATACGACTAAGCTGCTTTATACTTCTCTACTCCATCTCTTTCTACGCGAATTACGAGAATCTTGTTTGCCATGGTCTCCTCATACATAGGACACGACAGATTGAGTCTGTTCAAAAAGTCTTTGCTCTTCGCGCTTTAACTGGTTCCAGGTACCATTGCCTTTACGTAATTTTTATTAACCTCCCTCTCTTACTAACCGTCGCATGATGCTGAGAGTTACTATTTTTACATAAATTAATAAATGGCAAAATTGACTCATCTCTGCTATTGAGCCATATTAACTTTTCTGTACCCTTGAGACGTACTCGTAACTTCACACCACTTTCTCTAAATACTTGTAATACTAACTACTCTCTGCATGAACCTTTTCGAGTTCTCTGTGTTGACTTAACAGACTTTTCAGTCTCAACTCAAGTCTTTTTGATACGATTAAAATCATATCCCTAACTTTTAGCAAGTAGTAACTTGCACTTATTTGCTTTACTAATCATAGTGATCTGATTGGATATTTCTGGGTTTTTCCCAATCCTCGCAACAAATGTTGGATCATTTAATATTCTTATTTTGAACACCCCAGATATTAAGTTTAGTTTTTTACTTAAATATCAAAATTATCATTTTATTAAAATTAACTTTTTATTTTTTTAAATTTTAATTTATATTAAAATTGTATGTTACTTTCAAATTTTGGTACTGTTAATAGTTGACATTAAATAAATAAATAAATAAATAAATAAAATATATATATTTATTCGTCCAGGCTAGCACTAAATTTCTGAAAACATCATCAATAGAGCAATAATGCAGCCAAGGTATAATTAATTTACCTCAGTGCAATACCTACCATTTTGTTTTTGTTGTGAGCGCGGGAGCTAAAAATTATTTTTGAAATTAATAGCCAATCCAGCTACTTTAACTTACCACTGGAATAAAGGGATAAAAGTCGAAAGCATTTGCATTCTCATGCAGTGCTTTAAGCTGCTGTAGACCTTAGTAAATTTGCTTGGGCTTGGGCATTAATAAATACTTAGCACCTAGAGATGCCCTAAAAAAATCTATTAGTACTTCAGGTACTTAAATAAATTAAATATATCAACTTAAAAGAGTAGATATATACATAAGAAAAAAATTGATAAGAAAATAAAAATATTAATAATATTAAATTTGGTTAGTACATGCTAATTTCACTATTGGTTATGATTGGTATAAGTTCGGCCTTTGCAAATAAGTGCCATTTAGCGGAGACGCCGCATGATAATAAGCTCACTTGAACGTTATTCGGCTACGAAGCTTTTATTTCTTTTCTCTGTTGTTGTTGTTTAAATAGATAGTTTAAATTTTAAATATTCTAATTGAAACTAATGATATTTTAATTGACCGGCAACAGCCGTATTCCCAAAATTGGCGATACAGCGGGCGTTCCGAGATTATCGTACAAAAACCAATCGCCGTGCTATTTATTTTCTTTGAGTCTAGCGCTTGGCTTAGGGTCAATCTGGTTATTCTCCAATGGCCGGATCAAGGGCGCAAACAAATCACCTTTTTCCACATGTAACTCGATCTGGCTTTTAACAGACTGTCAAGCAAAAGCTGATTCAAGTGCTGGTTGGGGTACACTTGGTGCCGGCTTTGAGTACTAGAAACATTTTTTTTTATATTCAGAATAACCATATTGTATACATTGTATATCAAAATTTACCCGATCCGGACCTGGCACCGTGGCTCACTAGGTGAGGATAACTACATAAATGTTTTGTAATTAGTGGCCTGACAATAATGCCAACTCGGACACTCACCACTTTAATTGTGCACCACCACACTGTATTTATATATGTATTTATTTTTTTCTGTTTATTAATATTATAATTTTTATTGGGATTATTATAATATTTTTGACGATTTAAGTAATTTGATTTAATAATTTTTGTTTGCAGCACTGTTTTTTTTGTACATCTTGCAATTTTGTACCTTCTTTTTCTCTTAAGTTGGCATTTGCCCCGCATTGGCATTGATGCATTGGGGTTTTTATCCCCGATAAAGGGCGCTAATAGGCATCGAGAAATCCGAAGAAGAATCCGGTCCATACAGGTACCCAAATACAAATTCATTTCCCTTTTTTTGTTTTCTCTCCCTGGATCACACCCATGCCATGCACAAGGGAACTTTAATTATTTTCGGCACATTTCCTCGTCCAAATTTTTGGTCGCAACAGTAGAGTTCCATCGGTATCGTTCCGTATACTTGTAAGTGCAATTTCGGTCCCGCATTTTCTCTAAAATCTTTTCAAAGAGATAAGTACAAGTCCACGACAGTGGTAAAAACAGCTCTCAGTGATCTTATAAGTCACTGCAATATCAAATTTAAGTGAAAGTGGATAGTTTTAACCTGTTTAATCAAGTGACAACTTTTGCAATTTTGGTGTTCCGCTGCCCAACAGCACGTGGTGGCAATCATACAGTGTTGCAAGGCCCAGAACTGCTTGGTTGGCCCGGGTATATGCATCGAGTAGCTACTTACAGCTACTCGTTAACTTGGTTCTAGCCTCGACTAGGATCTTGTTCTGTTGCATACTTCTAGACGTTTGACCAATATGTCAAGCAAAGATGCCCTTGGTCCGGCACTTGTAGCTGCTGCGTTCGAGCCGTCAACTGGCGCTTTGGACTGGCAAGCTCCGCCTTCCAACAAAAATAAAAGGAAGGCAAGCGAATCCAGCAAGAAGAAGAAGGTGAAACTAACTGGAAAAACAAAAGATTCCGACGACTCCAGTTCTGGAACTGAGCCTGGAGAAGCCAAAAGGAAGCCAGTTCGTAAGTCCACGCCTACAAAGCATCTACAAGATGGCCCCAGCACCAGCGAAGCAGCACCCAGCAAGCTGAAAAACAACTCGTTTGCTTTGCTATCCAGCGACGATGACGACACCAGCGACGAATATGACACCGATGACAACAATAAGACAGCACCGGTACCCGAACCCAAGCCCAGGATCATCAAACCCCCTCCATTGTTTATCCCTGAGGTGACCAACATTAAGGCGCTGCTCAAGACAATCGCAGAGACTGTGGGCAACAGCAAGGATTTCTCCTACAAAGCAGGAAGGGACAACAAAATACGAGTGATGATGCCCGATAAGACAAGCTATACGGCCCTCAAAGCTCATGTTGATGCACACAACATCAGGTACCACACCTTCCAACCTCTAGATGAGCGCGCCTACAGAATCGTGGTAAAGAGGCCTACATCATTCCACGGATCCCAACGACGTCGAGGAAGCAATGGCAGAGATAGGCCACAACGTGAGAGACCTCCACTGCGCCATCAGCCGCAACACCAAATTGCCAATGACAATTTTCTTTGTCAACTTGGAGCCAGCAACCAACAACAAAGAGGCATACAAAATCAAGCGACTATGCAGATCAGTGGTAACAGTTGAGCCTCCGCTTAAGCATAACGACGTTATCCAATGCTTCCGCTGCCAAGGTTTTGGGCACACTGGTGCTCAGGTACTGCCACCTAGAACACTTTTGTGTTAAATGCGGTGATAAGCACAGCTCTAGCGATTGCTCTAAAACAAAAGATCAACCGGCGTACTGCACACAAAGGCTGCGCCGCGTACAAGAAGGCCAAAGCCCAGGCGTTCCCTGCCGCTCCCCAACATCAAAATCCAAACCACAGGAGTACACCAGGAGTAGCAGCCAGTGTAAACGCAAACGTCAGCTTAGCGGATGCGCTCAGAGGATGGAAACCATACACTCAAGGCCAAGTCCCACAACCAGAGCCTGTTACCGAAGGAGCCATGGAAGCCATGGTCACCCGCATGGAGCTGATGATGGAGAAGATGATGGAAAAAGTTTTCACGCAGATGACGCAAATGCTAGCCACGATCGTAGGCAAGCTATGCAAGTTAGGCTTACCCTCACTATATGGAACGCAAACGGCCTGTGCAAAAGCAGGCCAGAGGTTGAGCATTATTGCAAGACCAACAACACAGAAATTCTATTAATTTCTGAGACTCATCTTACTGCCAGGTCATACTTCTCCATAAGAGGGTATGACCTCATACACGTCAACCTCCCCAACGGTGGAGCTCGAGGCGGAGCTGCTATATTGATAAAAAACAACATCAGCTACACAGAGCTGCCAGCCATCCAGGAGGAGTGGGTCCAATGCGCACGTGTCCAATTGTGCACGACGTTGGGAAATATCACAATTGCCGCTGCCTACTGCCTACCAAGACACAACGCTAGTGAAGCGGAATTTGGACACCTAATAGATAGGCTTGGCACCAGGCTTATCATAGGCGGCGACTTCAATGCCAAACACTCCTGGTGGGGCTCCAGAGTCAACAACCCCAAAGGCAATGCGCTACTCAGGCAAATTGTGGAAAAAAACCTGAATTGTCACTCTGCAGGCACGCCAACATACTGGCCCACCGACCCCCAAAAGCTGCCAGCTCCTCTTCTCGGATCGCAGCGCTGATCACGCTACTGATCAACGCCCCGTTACTGCTTAAGCCTTGCAGGAAAATACTGATTTACAAGGCAACAGACACAGCTAAGTTCCAAAACTGGCTGGTCTGCAACACCAACCCCAACGCGGTGTTGCAAAGCACCCAGGATGTTGATACTGCGGTCGAAAGCCTCATAGAAAACATACATCATGCAGCTTAATTTGCGGCCCCGAGAATCAGCCATCGCCCAAGGTCACAGGATAGTGACATCCACCTCTGCAGTCCTCAAATTGCAGAACTCTTGCAAGAGAAAAAACGGCTCAGACGAGTTTGGTTTCTCTCTAGAAACCCCAGAGATAAAACCGCATTTAACAGAGCAGCCAAGGCTCTTAAAGAGATCCTCGTCAGCCTGAGGAGGAGTGCATTAGACACCTGCCTGGAGCAACTTCAACCCGGTGACTCCCAACACAACCTGTGGAAAGTTACAAGAGGAATTAAGAGGCCAACAAAAAGAGTTGCTCCAGTAAAAAAGTCAGATAACAGTTGGTGCAGGTCCGAAGTAGACAGGGCCAACGCGTTTGCGGAATATCTGGAACATACCTTCATGCCATTCTCAAGATGTTC
This sequence comes from Hirtodrosophila trivittata, assembly GCA_035045065.1. NCBI lineage: Eukaryota > Metazoa > Arthropoda > Insecta > Diptera > Drosophilidae > Hirtodrosophila > Hirtodrosophila trivittata. Next base: position 442,670 of record JAWNNK010000504.1, read on the forward strand.
CCCGGAGGAAGCCGCCGAAACCGAGCACCTTCTCTCACAAAACTCCCCGGAAACAGGCCGTATACTCCCAGCCCTGGAAGAGAAAACAAAGGAATGCATAGCGACTCTGAGGAACAGCAAAGCGCCAGGCGATGATGGTATCAGTGCAACTGCACTAAAGTTACTACCACCTATTTGTATAGAGGTTATCACCAAAATATACAATAAATGCTTTGAGATTGGGCACTTTCCACCGCAATGGAAACGAGCCCAGGTAGTTATGATACCTAAGCCTGGCAAACCTGAAGCCAATCTTGCCTCCTATCGTCCGATCAGTTTGCTGGCAATTCTCTCCAAAATACTCGAAAGAGTATTTCTGCGTAGAGTGTTGCCAGTATTGGACGAGGCTGGTTTGATCCCTGATCACCAGTTTGGCTTCAGGCGCTGTCACGGAACCCCGGAACAATGCCATAGAGTAGTTTAACGCATACTCGAGGCGTTTGAAAACAAGAAATACTGCTTTGCCGTTATGCTTGACGTCAAGCAAGCCTTCGACAAAGTCTGGCCCCCTGGGCTCCTGCAGAAAATCAAGTCCAATCTGCCCCCAGCACACTATGTATTCCTTGCTTCTACATGGAAGGTAGAACCTTCAAAGTAAAATGTGGAGAAGTCCTCTCACAAACAAAGCCCATAAAAGCGGGCGTTCCACAAGGCAGCGTTCTGGGCCCACTTTTGTACAACATATATACGGCCAATCTCCCGATAGTGCACAGTCCCTGCCTACTAGCTGTTACTTACGCGGAAAACACAGCATTCCTCACCACGGCAGAGACGCCTCAACTCTAGGGTATTGCCAGCCGAAGCAATGGTAGGATGATTCAATCATTACAAAATAAGGCACTTCGCATTGCAACTAACGCCCACATCTTTCATGACAACATCAGCATCCATAGCGCCCTCCAATTCCCACGGGTCAAAGACGAGATAGTGCGAAGCAATTCCAACTACATCAAACGACTTCACCTCCACGAAAATCACTTTGCCATTGGTTAAAAGGCTTCCATAAAAAGGCTTCAAACAAGGCATCCCTTGGACCTCCCTTGGGACCCCACTCCCCAGATCTCGGATCCACTTTAATAACCCCACCAAATGAAATAAATATTTGATAAGTTCCCCATCACAAAATTTGATAATTGTCACTTAAAGACGGCTCTTAAATTAAAATGCTTACCAAAACCATCAAAAAACAAAAAATAGTAGAGTTCGTAAAAGTTGATGCATACCTTCAGGCCTGCTGTTGTATCTTCGCCCCACAGCCACTCACCAAGCCAAAATCTCACATTAGTGTTGGTCAAAACACAAATGGGAGATACTCGCTTGGAACTCATTAGAAGGATTCATTGTGTAATGTCATAAGTATGAAACTTTCCGATAAATCTACCATGTGTATCGTCTTATTCGTAGTAGCTATCTCCGAGTCTTTTCCTTATTCTGGCTTTTAAAAACGTTGGAGCAAGCTAAGCGTTAAACCCCTTCTGCTGGAAGGCACGCCTATATACTTCCTGCCCTATTTGAAACGATTAGTTCGGCTGCGAAGATTATATGTTTTTCGTTTCGCGCATGTTGTTGCTGTATTGCCCTTTGGGCAGCCTTACGCATTATATTAAACGAGTCTTCTCTCGTAAAACAAACAGAACGATCTTCCAATAACTCCAAATTCCGTGATAGCTGATAAGTATCACCACTATTAATCATATTTTGGGCAAAAGTTATACGATAAGGGCTATTGTTTATGGCCGACTGAACTTTAGATCGTAATGCACAGGCAATAAAGCTTAGCTTTACATCGCAATTTATTTGATCAGGCTTTACATATGATTTTATAGCAGCAATGACAGATCTATTTACTTTCTCGGACGCATTTGCTTGTGAAGCATATACGGCGGTATAAGAGTGTTGAATTTTGTATTACTGCAATAGCCCGTTTAATTTCAGTGATTTAAATTGAGCCCCAATATCTGCCACTAAAACCTCAGGCACTCCAAAACAATGAAAAATATCCTCTTCCATAAGCCGCATTATCGCATCGGCCGTAAATTTCTTTATACCTTTTCAAAATGAAATTTTGAAAAGTGATCTAGCACAACAAAGATACCTATATTGCCCGTTTGACTACAGGGATAAGGTCCCACAAAATGAACATCAAATTTCTGAAAAAACGATGAGCTGACATGGCTCTCCCCATTTGAGGTCGTAAGGCATGGTTAGGATGTTTTGTACATTTACAAGTGTCACAGCCATAAATATACTCCTTTACATCGTTAGCCAAGTTAGGCCAGTAATAATACCGTCTAATTCTTTCCACTATGAGAAGCTAACGAAAGTTATTGATTGTATTTGAGTATTTCAGGTACTAACGCTGTGGGAACCCAGAGCTTCTAACATGAATCATCAGTCACTTTTTCGCCAATCGCATGCTCAGCAAGGACGCATGATCCGTTGTAATGGTGAACTCATGACCTTCGATGTATGCTCGAAATTTCTTTATGCACATTACTGCGGCCAAGCACTCCTTTTCAGTAACTGAATAGTTTCTCTGACACTGATTCAGTTTCCAAGACATGAATGAAATGGGTACATCATTTCAATTGCTATCAGTTTGCATTAAAACACCACCGACTCCAGTGTGACTGGCATCGCCATAAATCGCAAACGGGGCTTTAAAACCAGGACTATTTAGGACGGGTGCTTCACACATTTGGGATTTAAGCAATTCAAACGCTTTCTGTGCGTTCTCAGACCACTCAAACTTACGGTTTTGTTTGAGGGTATCTGTAATGGGCTCAGCCAGATTGGCATAGTTCTTAATAAATTTGTGATACCATACTGTGACACCTAAGTATCTCCTACTTGCTTAATTGATCGCGGTATTGGGAGTTGCGGTATTTAATTGCTGCTACTTTGTCGGGATCGGTTTGGATGGTACCATGCCCAATAACTTGTCCTAGGTTCTTAACTTACTTTAAGCAGAATTTACTTTTTTCGATATTAATGGTTAAGCCAGCTAGATGCAATCTATCCGCTAGCTCTTGCGACACTTTGACATGATTGTCGAACGTCTCTGAAACCACCAATAAATCGTCATACAAATACCTCATTCCGTAATCTGGGAGGTATTACCTTATCCATAAGTTTGGACATAGTTTGGGGAGCGTTACATAATCCGAAAGGCATCACCGTATATTGATAAGGAGGCCTGCCGGACACAGTGAATGCCGTTATTTCTCATGCATTTACATCCAGAGGAATTTTCCAATAGGCATCCTTTAAGTCAATACTGGAAATATATTCTGCCTTAGGTAGTCTACTCAAAATACCATCAAAATACCATCATTGGGTAACCGTTATTTACGGTAACCTCATTTAATTTTCGACTATCTATGTACAACCTTACTTTGCCTGGTTTCTGTACTAGTACCACTGGCGAAGACCAAGCACTGTTGGACTCTTCAATCACTCCCAGTGCCAACATTCTTTTTAATTCTGCGTACATTATACTTGCTCCCGCCGGTGACACAGCATAGTGCCGCTGTTTTATAGGTTTTGCCTCATCCACATCAATCTCATGGCACAACCAACTGGTCTTTCCCAGCCCTTTTTCAGCATATGAAAGAAACGTTTTTATAGCTTCAATCAGCTGTTATTTCTGCTGCTTGGATAAAGGCACATGTACCGGATTATCGAAACTTAAACTGCATATGGACTGCTCACAATCTTTATTTGCCAGAAACGTAGGTACAAGATTGAACTTTGTCCAGAAATCAATTCCCAAATAAAGTTCTTGCGAAAGTGAAAGTACTATATAAAAATGTAAGTCTTCAGAGTGTCCCCGAAAACCTAAATCAGCGGTGATTTTGCCGATGATACCCTGCTTTTTCCCATCTGCGGTGCGTACTGCAGCACTCGCAGGCTTATATTGAACCCACTCTGAATCAACTCCTTTGCAAAATCACCTCTATGCCACTAATAAATGCCCCTGTATCCATTAGACCGCTAAGTGATTTGTCTAGCAGAATGACTTGAGCATATCGGTCGCCAATCACTTGAGTTGTTTACAACTGACTCTAGCACTGCTTGCTTTTCGGTAATGGCTTTTTGGCGATACTCGAACAACCGTTTTTGTGATTGACTTAACTTGTGAGTATTATAAACGAACTGGATTCTGGATTCGTCAATCTGTGTTCGTAGTTATCGAAACCTCGCGTTTGCGTGGACTGGTCGACAGTGCACGGCCTACTCCGTTTTTTGACGTGCTACATTTTTTACAAGTGGGCCTGTAGGTGTTCGGTTTGCCGCACCCGTAACAAAATACTTTTCTTTCCCCTATGCAGTCTTGATATAGATGCCCGAGGCCACCACAATTCCAACCGGATATGGCTACGGCCTCTAACTCGGCATCTTTGATATCGTCTTCTTCAGATTCCACATCCGTATCAGCTTGTGCCAGTTCTTCATTTACATTGGTTTTGAAATTCAATGTTTTGTGCACAAATGCCACAAAAAATATTATTCTCCCCGATATTTACTGAATTTTCACAGCTGCGTCTCAGAAGAGGCATTGTGTCGTACTATTAACGCTAAAATAGTTATATATAATAATATAAAGATATGACGATTAATAATGTAGAAAAAAGAAACATGGGAAATCTATTAAACTTTTTACACCAAATAATAACTGTAGCAGCAAATGTATAAACCTATTGGGAACCATGCAACACTTTCTCGAGAATAGTGTAGCCAAATACCTCTGTCTATTGATAGCCGAATATGGACATGTAAAATATGGGCAGCCTCACAGTGTAGTAATCAACCACCGATGTGTATCCATTCTCATATCGTCATTGCCTTATTTTATAGGATTTGTTTTGCTTGAGGTATTTTCTAGCATTAGTACTATCCTTACTGCCCTCATCTGTTTCTTATGAAGACATGAAAGCAAATACTGATCAGGCTTCTGCCGATCTTTTTGCAGTATTCTTCCAAGCTACTTATTCATCTTATAACTTTCTTCCTAATTCCCCTTATCCGTATACCTTGCCGAAATCTAACTGCATTTTTAGTCCTGTGATCCTGGAAAGTTCGTTACTTAATGATCTTAACTTAATCAAGCCAGGTTATTCACCAGGCCCAGATGGAGTACCAGGATGTGTACATAGGTACTGTGCTGATTCTCTATGTAAGTCCTTGCTTAAATTTTTGTAATTATCTGTTAACTCGTGCTCTTTCCCAATCATTTGAAAGGAATCAATTATAATTCCTCTTCACAAACATGGTTCAAAGTCTGATGTTAAAAACTATAGGGGTATTTTCAAATTATCCGCGATGCCTAAAGTGTTTGAGAAGCTGGGGTATTGTGAAATCGAAATCCACTACCACTAACTTACTTGAGCTTACCTCCCTTGTTATCAAAGGTTTTAAGAACAAAAAGCAGACTGACTGTTGT